>CATIUR010000002.1:130776589-131201589 GCA_949592205.1 Helichrysum umbraculigerum
TTGCATTATTAGGCTAATTCCCTACTTGAGTGAATTCACAACACATTTTAGAGGTAAGTCTAGCATAGCCCAACTAGATAATACGCGTAGTATTACGTATTCGTAATTACGTACTGAACAAATTGAAAACAAACGCGACAAAAACATACGACTGTTAGTGAACAAAATTATTTAATAAAACGAAATTATTAAATAACGTAGTAGCGAATAAATATTTTTGTCAATAATATTTACAAATCATTTTATAACGCAAAACGTTTAATTCGTACAATTTAAATAAAACAAAGTTTAAAATTTATAACTAAATTAAATTGGTTTTATAAAAAGATCCTAATTAAAAATAATGAAAAACGTAATTAAAAACATAATAGTTAAAGTAAAATAACATTTAACGATCGGGTAAACAAACACGGAACGCAAACACGGAGGCAGAAGTGGAACAAAACCACCTCCACCTCCCCATTTCTCTTCATTTCTTTTTCATCTTTTTCTCTCATCTCTCTCTCTTCTCTCTACTACCACCACCACCCACTAAAAATCACACAAAAATCATCAAAACTACACCTAAAACGCGTTGGATCACCATACTCCTTTGGAATCAAACGACCACGGCATCCCGATCTACACTTCTACCTTTTCGGATTTCAAATCCGGCACCCGTAAGTTTCCGACAAATCCCGCAAATCTTTAGATTTCGATGTTATAATTAATATTTCATGTTTAATATACTTAGATTACCATGTTTTAGTGTTTTATACAACCGATTATGTCCAAAAACGAACCAAAACTCATTATTTTCGAGCTGTTCGTCGAACAGTCCGCTACGTCGCATCTGGCTTGGGCTAAATGCGACGTCAGTCGCTACGTCGCATAACATCTCACAACGTCGCAATACTGCGACGTCACCTTTAACGTCGCATTAAATTGCGAAGTCGCACACAGCGACGTAGACCCTAACGTCGTACACGATGTCGCACGCGACGTCGCACTTAACGTCGCACCCTACGTCGCATAACAACCCAGCGTCGCACCTTGCGTCGCTAAAAACAGCAGGTTCTAAACTAATTTTTCACTAAGTATCGAACTTAACCGGCATCGAATACTCACATATTATACGATACACAAACTATACAAACATTACAAACATACTTGTTTTATCAAAATGTTGATTTCAAACAATCACCAACGAGTCGTATACATTTTCACAAACAACGAAATACAAACATAAACATTAAACAAACGATTTGGACGTGACTTGGTTGTACAAACACTAGCATGGATGATTAGTTTAGACATCCACTTACTTATTAAATCTCGTACGTTTAGGACGTTAGGAGATTTCAGACTGTACTTGGGCTTAGGTTTGCTAGCACTCGCACAACTACTTAAACTCAACAGGTGAGTTCACAGCCCCTACTTTTACTGTTTTAACTGCTTGAACAGGGGTGGAAAACATAGTCAAACTCTTTTATATACAAACATGATTGTATACCATTCTTACTCAAACAAGTAGAGTACTTTGAACTAGTAAACTGATAAATAAACCGACGATTTCGACTTAATATGTAATACTGCCCGTACGTGGTCCAGATACGGCTCTTAGGGGAAGTGTTACATATTACTTTCATACTACCAACGCTGTAAACACATGAACATGTTTTGAGAACGCTGGAGAACGACCAGCAACACTATTTACTTAACTGATTGAATTATTAGAAAGTCCCTACTGACATGGGCACAAGTAACTGAAAAGTCCCTACTGACATGGGCACAAACTATTAAAAAGTCCCTACTTGACATGGGCAACATTATTGAACAGTCCCTACTTGACATGGGCAACATTACTGAAAAGTCCCTACTTGACATGGGCAACACTATTGAAAAGTCCTTACTTGACATGGGCAACACTATTTAAAAGTCCCTACTTGACATGGGCAACACTACTGAAAGCAATGGGTTTCCTACTAACATGGACCCACCAAACGATTAGGATGGTAATACTGCCGTACGTGGTCCAGATACGGGTCTTAGGGGAGTGTTACACCTACAAACGACTAATAGGATACTTGCATTCCTACTATAACTTGAACTATATTTTTGGGCAACATCCCAACGAAACATATCTACGATTAGGATACGTATAATCCTACAAAACTTACTTGAACACGGGATACTGATTTCCTACAACTACTAGGATACGAACATTCCTACAAACAACTAATTTGGAACATATCTGATTTCATGAACTATACTTTTGGGTGACATCCCAACGATACGTTACAAACAACAGTGGTTTATCACAACTGAACTTGTAAACATAAAACCTGTGAATTCACTCAACCTAGTTGTTGACTTTTACTATGTTTTTCAGGGAATTAGCTGCGCATGTAAGAATCGCCAACACATGGAGAATTAGGCGACCCGTGAAGCTTTAGGATGCCAACTTTTGGAAAAACATATGGATTTCTTTAGTATAACTGAATTGTTTTAGTCATATTTCAGAAATCTACTTTTGTAAACTTACTACTTTTAACTTATACGATTCGATGAATCGTAAACTTTGTAATTAACACTTTTGGCATCTTAATATATATTGTTCTGTTGTAATCATAAGCTCTGATACGTATGCATGCTCTGTTATTGTGACACCCCAATACTTAAACTAAATGCTTCCGCTAAACAAAATTGGGGGTGTTACAGATTGGTATCAGAGCCAATGGTTATAGCGAACTAGGAAACTTTAGGTGACTTAGCGACCTAGAGACCTAGACTATAGCCTTGGCTAGAACGCACATGCATACATACAATTGCATACATCTAAACTATCGTTACGGTACCTCGATATGCGTGAACTGTTCACCACATTCGACTCGTTCATTGTACTCTGATCTCATATGAACCTGATCGTGATTAAACGATTGATGAAAAGAAGTATGTATTTGGCATCATATAATGACGCCTGGCCAACGTGATTATATTATACTGAGTACATATGGGTGTTTCAGAGTCGTAAGATACGTGATGGGGATTCGACAATTTCTCTTGATGCTTGAAAACTTGAAATATGTGAAACTCTATTCCTCACATATTTTTCATTGGCATTGACTTCTGCATCTTTTCATCACAGAACGTCAGCATGCCGCCTAAACAAAGAAATACTCGAAACAGTCGACGAAATATTCCCCCTCCACCACCGCCTCCAGAAACAACCGAACAGATTATCGAACGCCGCGTGGCTGAAGCCATCGCACAATACGAGACTAGCCGCAATCGTGAAAACCTGATCAACAATAGCGGAGCCACTCCAGTCAACAGCGAAACCCCAAACAATACCCAGCAGGGGTGTTCCAACAAAACCTTCCAGTCTTGTAAACCCAGCACCTTCACCGGGACCGAAGGGGCCATCGGCCTGGTCCACTGGATTGAGAAAACGGAATCAGTCATCGACATCAGCGACTGCGCCACCGACAAAATTGTGAAATACGCCACCTGCACTTTAGCCGACAAAGCGCTAACATGGTGGAATGCTCAGGTGCAAATCATGGGACGCCCAGCTGCTTACTCCATCTCATGGGAGACACTGAAACGAATGCTGATGGAGGAATTTTGCCCTCCCAACGAAATGCAGAAACTTGAAACCGAATTCTGGAACATCCAAATGATCGGCGCTGATATTTCCGGTTATACAACTAGATTCCAGGAACTTGCACGTCTTGTGCCCCACATGGTAACCCCCGAGAGCAAACGCATTGAGCGTTACAACAGGGGTTTGGCACCACAAATCCGAGGCATGGTTATGTCCTCCAAACCCGCCACTTTTAGGAGCGCAGTGGATCTGGCTCACAGCTTAACCGACGACGCGGTCGAGATTGGAACCCTGAAAGCTATCACAGGGAAAACTGAACCTACCCGTACTGATGCGGGCGACTCTGGAACCCACAAACGCAAATGGAACAACGACGGTAACGACCGTCAGGGCCAACAAAACAGGAACCCGGGAAACACCCGAGCCTTCGTTGCGATCACCAACACTGAACAAAAACCCTACCTTGGTAACAGGCCCAAGTGTGGGAAGTGCGGAAAACATCATGAAGGAGATTGTTTCTTCTGTGATAAATGCAACCGATTCGGACACAGAACCGAAGCTTGTAGAACTCACCCCACGAACAACGAACAACGAAACACTGGCTGTTTCCGATGTGGCGACCCGGGACACTACCGAAATCAGTGCCCCCAACTCAACAACAATCAGAATAACCACAACCAGAACAACCCCGGGAACAACAATCAAAACAACAACAACCGCATCGCAACCATACCACCGGGGCGTAGCCGCGCATATATCCTACGTGCACCGGAAACGGTCGCGGATCTCAACTAGCACGGTACGTTTTAGCGACTATTGCTACGATTTAACTTACGTTTTACTCGAATGTCGATTCGAACACAACACTTGGTAAACTCTGACCACGAAACGAAACACACAACATATTGAACTATGCCGCGAGCATACTTAAACTGATTGAACTTCTATGGCAACAATTGAACGCCACGCAAACTATTGTTAACAACATGACTTATCGGAGAACATACGCCGCGGGCGATCCGACTTGATTTTAAATCTCGGGACGAGATTTCTCTAACATGGGGAGAATGTAACACCTCGCAAATTTAAACACGATTAATTAAGTTAATCACTTGCATTATTAGGCTAATTCCCTACTTGAGTGAATTCACAACACATTTTAGAGGTAAGTCTAGCATAGCCCAACTAGATAATACGCGTAGTATTACGTATTCGTAATTACGTACTGAACAAATTGAAAACAAACGCGACAAAAACATACGACTGTTGGTGAACAAAATTATTTAATAAAACGAAATTATTAAATAACGTAGTAGCAAATAAATATTTTTGTCAAAAATATTTACAAATCATTTTATAACGCAAAACGTTTAATTCGTACAATTTAAATAAAACAAAGTTTAAAATTTATAACTAAATTAAATTGGTTTTATAAAAAGATCCTAATTAAAAATAATGAAAAACGTAATTAAAAACATAATAGTTAAAGTAAAATAACATTTAACGATCGGGTAAACAAACACGGAACGCAAACACGGAGGCAGAAGTGGAACAAAACCACCTCCACCTCCCCATTTCTCTTCATTTCTTTTTCATCTTTTTCTCTCATCTCTCTCTCTTCTCTCTACTACCACCACCACCCACTAAAAATCACACAAAAATCATCAAAACTACACCTAAAACGCGTTGGATCACCATACTCCTTTGGAATCAAACGACCACGGCATCCCGATCTACACTTCTACCTTTTCGGATTTCAAATCCGGCACCCGTAAGTTTCCGACAAATCCCGCAAATCATTAGATTTCAATGTTATAATTAATATTTCATGTTTAATCTACTTAGATTACCATGTTTTAGTGTTTTATACAACCGATTATGTCCAAAAACGAACCAAAACTCATTATTTTCGAGCTGTTCGTCGAACAGTCCGCTACGTCGCATCTGGCTTGGGCTAAATGCGACGTCAGTCGCTACGTCGCATAACATCTCACAACGTCGCAATACTGCGACGTCACCTTTAACGTCGCATTAAATTGCGAAGTCGCACACAGCGACGTAGACCCTAACGTCGCACACGACGTCGCACGCGACGTCGCACTTAACGTCGCACCCTACGTCGCATAACAACCCAGCGTCGCACCTTGCGTCGCTAAAAACAGCAGGTTCTAAACTAATTTTTCACTAAGTATCGAACTTAACCGGCATCGAATACTCACATATTATACAATACACAAACTATACAAACATTACAAACATACTTGTTTTATCGAAATGTTGATTTGAAACTATCACCAACGAGTCGTATACATTTTCACAAACAACGAAATACAAACATAAACATTAAACAAACGATTTGGACGTGACTTGGTTGTACAAACACTAGCATGGATGATTAGTTTAGACATCCACTTACTTATTAAATCTCGTACGTTTAGGACGTTAGGAGATTTCAGACTGTACTTGGGCTTAGGTTTGCTAGCACTCGCACAACTACTTAAACTCAACAGGTGAGTTCACAGCCCCTACTTTTACTGTTTTAACTGCTTGAATAGGGGTGGAAAACATAGTCAAACTCTTTTATATACAAACATGATTGTATACCATTCTTACTCAAACAAGTAGAGTACTTTGAACTAGTAAACTGATAAACAAACCGACAATTTCGACTTAATATGTAATACTGCCCGTACGTGGTCCAGATACGGCTCTTAGGGGAAGTGTTACATATTACTTTCATACTACCAACGCTGTAAACACATGAACATGTTTTGAGAACGCTGGAGAACGACCAGCAACACTATTTACTTAACTGATTGAATTATTAGAAAGTCCCTACTGACATGGGCACAAGTAACTGAAAAGTCCCTACTGACATGGGCACAAACTATTAAAAAGTCCATACTTGACATGGGCAACATTATTGAACAGTCCCTACTTGACATGGGCAACATTACTGAAAAGTCCCTACTTGACATGGGCAACACTATTGAAAAGTCCTTACTTGACATGGGCAACACTATTTAAAAGTCCCTACTTGACATGGGCAACACTACTGAAAGCAATGGGTTTCCTACTAACATGGACCCACCAAACGATTAGGATGGTAATACTGCCGTACGTGGTCCAGATACGGGTCTTAGGGGAGTGTTACACCTACAAACGACTAATAGGATACTTACATTCCTACTATAACTTGAACTATATTTTTGGGCAACATCCCAACGAAACATATCTACGATTAGGATACGTATAATCCTACAAAACTTACTTGAACACGGGATACTGATTTCCTACAACTACTAGGATACGAACATTCCTACAAACAACTAATTTGGAACATATCTGATTTCATGAACTATACTTTTGGGTGACATCCCAACGATATGTTACAAACAACAGTGGTTTATCACAACTGAACTTGTAAACATAAAACCTGTGAATTCACTCAACCTAGTTGTTGACTTTTACTATGTTTTTCAGGGAATTAGCTGCGCATGTAAGAATCGCCAACACATGGAGAATTAGGCGACCCGTGAAGCTTTAGGATGCCAACTTTTGGAAAAACATATGGATTTCTCTAGTATAACTGAATTGTTTTAGTCATATTTCAGAAATCTACTTTTGTAAACTTACTACTTTTAACTTATACGATTCGATGAATCGTAAACTTTGTAATTAACACTTTTGGCATCTTAATATATATTGTTCTGTTGTAATCATAAGCTCTGATACGTATGCATGCTCTGTTATTGTGACACCCCAATACTTAAACTAAATGCTTCCGCTAAACAAATTTGGGGGTGTTACAAGCTCCGTTTCAAATTCGACCGTCTGGAGATGACCCTGATCATCCTTACCACGTACTAGTATCAGGTACTTGTGCCTAGTACCAGTAGGTAGTTCGGAGGTTTAGGCCCCGAGCAAAATAAATTTTAAAACACCCTGATCGCACCCTCGGTCGTTACAACAGCACCGACGACACCGACGGCTGAGGGCGAATCAAGTTTGTCGATCGAACAGTACTTGGCGGTGAGTTTTGCTTTCAAGTCCTCCCAAGAGAGTTGGTAGGCAGTGTCAGCACCCACTGATTGGGAATATGAGTTCCACCAAGAGTGGGCATCATCTTCGAGGGAGCAGGTGGCGAAGTTAACCTTGTCGTCCTCCGTGCATTTGCTGATACCGAAAACGGTCTCCATCTTTTCGAACCATCTGATTAGTCCGATGGCTCCCTCAGTACCCTTGAAGCTTGAGGGTTTGCAGCTCTGGAAGTCCTTGTAAGAACAAGGTTTAGCAGTGGTGGTTTCAGCGGCATCGCTGTTTTTCCCGGAATTCTGTGGAGTATTCCGAGCCAGGGCTTCAGTCACAGCCTGGGTTATGAGGGATGTAAGCTGAGCATCGGTGTATGGTCTTGTCTTTGGTGGCATGATTCTTCAATAAAAGAAATGAAAATACATGAGATTTTGTAAGAAAATTTTATTTTGTCTCAGATGTACATGTATAAAGGCGGTAATACATAACATCAATATGAAAAAGAAATATGGCAATTAGTATGAGTTGAAACAGCAAGGAATATTTGATAGATAATACGAGTTCAAAGGTTACATCCCATGGATGTATTACAAAAGGTGTCGGAAATTGTTACATCCGACCGAATCATAAAGTAGCGCTTAAGTAGTTACTAGATTACAAGACAAGGACTACACTAGTCCCAACGTAGATTAATCTGCTCCATCATTTCAATGAGACGGTCCACCATATTGGCAAGTCTGCTAGCTTGTCGGGCGTTATCTTCTGCCTGGACCAGTCGTTGCATTAAACTGCGAACGTATTCCTCTGCTTCCCGTGAGCGTTGCTCACATTCTTCTAGCCTTTGTTGCAAAAGGGCGGTCTCTACACTTATCTCCACTACCTTGTTGCGAAGGACATCCACGTTGTTAATGGTTGTTTCGTGATCTTCGGAGACTTGTTCGATGCGCTCGAGGGATGTAAGTCTCCAGTTTTCGTTCGTTTCTTGCAACACGACGTCCATGGTGCGAAGACGCTGCTCGTGTTGGTTCACCCTAGCAGCTAAGGTCGGCAAGGTGAAGTGAGTGGGGTACGGGCCAGCTCGAGGCAACCTGGCGTTCCTCCTAGCTACCCTTGGGTTCTGCGACCCGGATTGAGAGTGCGATGAATTGGGCGGTGTGTTTGCCATTTCTGAGACAAAGCGTTAGTAGGAGTGAGGCCTATAATCATATGATACGTATATAATATAGCCTATTGAGTGTCTAGCACAGACAAATTTAAGTCTCGGTTCTCTCGCGGTCAGAGTCAATTAGTGTATTCCCATTCAACATAACCATTTCAGACCTTACATCATCTTTCCTTAATTGTACATAGTTGATCAGGCTATGTTAAATTAAAGTCGTATGCTGTAATTCATGAACAAATCATGCCTAATAAGGAAATACTGCCTAACGGTCATAGTCTAGGCCCACTAAATGCAACCTAGTTCACTATAACCTTAGGCTCTGATACCAATCTGTAACACCCCCAAATTTGATGTTTAGCGGAAGCATACATTGGGTGTTACTAATCAAATATCAAAGCACGCAAGATATAGCAAACGACTCTATATGTGTCATTTTAACAAAATACATTAATATAAGAAATGTTTACAACATTTGAAGCTGTACATAGCTCGTGTTCGATTTAAATGAGAGATTTCAGTACATAAGTACTTGTACAAAATATACTAATGCAAGAAAATCTCTAATATCTGCATGCTGACTCGAGCTACAGTATCCCTGATGGCAATCCAACCTACTGCTGTGTACCTGTGAAACATGCTAAAATGGGTCAGCTAAAGCTGGTGAGCTCACAGGTTTGAAATCAGATAATATCGTATGAACCGCAAGATTTAAGTAATGATTTGCATCCAGCAAATAAATAGTAGTGTATACAGCCATGAGCACATAGTCTGAGCTTAACTCGAGGGTCGGGTCCCATACAGAGAATTCCGAGCGAGGTGCCTCCACGAGTGCCTAATCCACACTCGTCTGAACAATTATTAGTACGTCCGTTTACCCAGTTAGTGCTTGCTAACCCGGACGAGGAGGGTCAATCCTATATGGTACCATATACTAATAATCACGCTACAACGTATTACCAAACTATGCTGACGGAGGACTTTGAAATGATTAGTGGAAAACAACTCATGTAGTATATTGTAAAGTTTGTACTTGCGTTCACATGTTAAAAATAAGCATTGAATCACACCCCTGAGTTAAAAGCGGTAAAAAGAGGGGCTATGAGACTCACCTGAGCCTGAAGAGTTTATCTAAATAAACTTTGATTGATTAGCCGAGTATCGATGTCCCAAGATTTGTAACCTGAGGGTGTCCACAACACGCGATGGTTATAAACGTGAGTCGGTATCTCAAAGGACTACCTTTGTAGTTGTTACACAACTATATATGTCCAAATTACTACGATTTGGTTGATTTTTAGATTTGTGTTTTGAAAACGTTTACGGCCCGTTGGTGACACATTTATAGTATTAATCTCAACATTATTATCTTGTTTTTCGAAGTATTTTGCTTGTATCATATATATACCAATGTATTCCCGAAGTCGTGTAGTTTAAAGTTTAAAGTTTTACTAGTCCAACACTTAGTGAAAAATCTGAGTTTTCTGTATTTTGCGACACAATATACGACACAAAGGTTTGTCATGCGACACAAGGGTTGTGTCGCATAGGAATGCGACATAAGAGCTTAGCGACACAAGGGTTGTGTCGCATAAGCGTTCGATGCTAAATCAATAGCGACATAAGGGTTGTGTCGTATTTGGTTTACGACACACGGTGCGACATAATAGTACGACACAAAATACGACACAATATGGTTTATGCGACACAACATGCGACACATGCGTTGTGTCGCAAAGATGAACACCAGCCCAGAAAGTTTTGGCTGTCGAGATTTTTCAACCCAAAACCCAAATCAAACTCATTTTTAGGCTATAAAACGTTGTTATCTTCCTAGTATTGGACATATATGAGTTATATAAACTACCATAACACAAAACATTTAATAATTTGATAGATCTAGGAGTTTTTGTAAAAATTCATACAATTGCAAATCGAGGCTAAAGGAGGCCGAAAATGATGATGATGCTTTTGTAAATCTCGTTCCTTGCTTGATGGTGATTCCGAAAATATGAGTTTTGTTGTCGGTTTTGCAAGATCCGAAAATTTATGGAATTTTAGAGAGAGAGTTTTGATGTGTGTGTGTTTTTGTTGAAATGAAAATGAAAGAAGAAATGGGGAGGAGGTGAGGTGTAGGTGAAAGCCTCACTTTTCAGTCCCCGTTCCGTGTTCCGCGCGGTGTTCGTTTTCCCGATTATTTAAACGTTAAATAATTTTTTTATACGTTAAAATATGCGTTTTTAAAATACGAATAATAAATCAATGTTTTCGTTGAAGTATTAAATTAAATACTTGTCACTTGAGTTATCAAATATAATTTAAGCCTGTTTCGTTTTGTTTGCGTGTTTAATACTTTGATTGCGTGGACCTTGTTTGTACGATATGAATTAAATACGGAATAAAATAATATTTTGGACATAATTGTGTTATTAAGTAATATTGTATTATTTAGTAAAAATTGTTCACCAACGTCCGTATTAATTGAATCGAATTACATTCGATTTGAGATGCGTACGATTTAAATCAAATCGCATAATCGTATATATTCATCAATATATATACATTTCGATACCTTAATTAGCCTAACACATCACTAATTTCATGTATTTACAATTGATTAGGCCCTAATTAATAGTCCTAATTTGACGGGTGTCACATTCTCCCTCTGTTAGAAGAATTTCGTCCCGATATTTAGTTTGATGTCGGATTTGATGTAGAGTCAGTGAAGAGTTGAGGATACTTGAGTCGCATTTGGTCTTCCCGTTCCCAGGTGAACTCCGGACCACGCCGTGAATTCCACCTGACCTTAACGATGGGAATACGACTTTGTTTGAGTTGTTTGACCTCACGGTCCATGATTTCAGCGGGTTCCTCAACGAAATGGAGTTTGTCGTCAACACGAATCATCGAGTGGGATAATAAGTGTCTCATCAGACAGACATTTCTTCAAGTTAGAAATGTGAAAAGTGGGGTGCACGCTGCTGAGGATAGCAGCTGCAATCGATATGCCACTGGATCAATCCTCTCGAGGATCTCGAATGGTCCAATGTACCTGGGATTTAACTTCCCGCGCTTGCCAAATCGGATGACACCTTTCCAAGGTGAAACTTTGAGTAGCACTCGATCCCCAACCTGGAACTCGAGTGGTTTGCGTCTCACGTCAGCGTAACTTTTCTGATGATCACGTGCGGCTTTTAGTTTGTTTTGGATGCCAACGATTTTCTCGGTGGTTTCGTGAATGATTTCCGGACCAGTGAGTTGGCTATCTCCCACTTCGGTCCAACAGATCGGTGATCGGCACTTACGACCGTACAGTGCCTCGTATGGTGCAACCTTAATGCTGGAATGATAACTGTTGTTGTACGAAAACTCGCACAAAGGTAGGTGTTGTTCCCAGTTTACACCGAAGTCAACTACGCAGGCTCGTAGCATGTCTTCCAGTGTTTGAATAGTTCGTTCACTTTGGCCGTCGGTTTATGGGTGGTATGCGGTACTCATATCGAGACGGGTACCCAACGATTTCTGAAGTGATTGCCAAAAGTGAGATGTGAAGTGACTATCCCTATCGGAGATAATCGAGATTGGAACACCGTGTCGAGAGACAATTTCCTTGATGTAGATTCGTGTAAGGCGTTCCATTTTATCAGTTTCCTTAATCGCCAGGAAATGAGCAGATTTCGTGAGACGATCGACGATCACCCAAATGGTATAGTAACCGCTCGATGACTTAGGTAGTTTGGTTATGAAATCCATGGCGATTTGTTCCCATTTCCATTCAGGAATATCAGGTTGCTGAAGTAAGCCAGAAGGCTTTTGATATTCAGCTTTGACTTTTGAGCAAGTAAGACACTTGCTAACGTAGGTGGCAATTTCGGCTTTTATGTTCGGCCACCAATAGAAATCCTTGATACCGTGATACATTTTATCGGATCTCGGGTGAATAGAATATTTAGACTTGTGAGCTTCATCCATCACCAAGTCTCTGAGATTACCAAAACTAGGCAACCAAATTCGGTTTGAGAAGCACCTAACTCCGTTAGGTTTGATTTCGAATTGTTTATCCATGCCTCGCAAGGCTTCATTTTTGATGTTATCGGATTTCAGGGCTTCGAGTTGAGCAGCGAGAATTTGGATGTTTAGATCATTGTGAATGTTCATACTGAGGGCTCGTACTCGAAGTGGTTTCGATCGTTCTTTTCGACTAAGGGCATCGGCAACAACATTTGCCTTACCCGGATGGTATTTGATTTCGCAGTCGTAATCGGTAAGCAACTCGACCCATCGACGTTGCCTCATGTTGAGATCCTTTTGATCGAATATGTGTTGGAGACTTTTGTGGTCGGTAAAGATTATGCACCTAGTGCCGTAGAGATAATGTCTCCAGATTTTGAGAGCGAACACGACAGCCCCAAGTTCGAGGTAATGGGTGGTGTAGTTCTTTTCGTGGATTTTCAGCTGTCGTGAGGCGTAAGCAATGACTTTGTCTCGTTGCATCAACACGCAACCGAGACCTTGGTGAGAAGCATCACAGTATACCACGAAGTCATCGGTGCCTTCGGGTAATGATAGAATAGGAGCACTGCAAAGCCTTTGTTTTAGAAGTTGAAACGCTGACTCTTGCTTATCAGTCCAATCGAACTTTTTGTCCTTCTGAGTCAGTACCGTGAGTAGTTGAGCAATTTTTGAGAAGTTCTCGATGAATCGTCGATAGTACCCGGCAAGTCCTAAAAACTGCCGTACTTCGGTCGGTGTGGTAGGTGCTTGCCAGCACTTGATAGCTTCGATTTTTGACGGATCAACATGAATTCCCTGACTATCGATAACGTGTCCAAGGAATTAAAAGGTTTGTATCCAGAACTCACACTTGGAGAATTTGGCGTAAAGCTTCTCGTGTCTAAGTAGTTCTAGAATGGTTTTGAGATGTTGCGCATGTTCCTGTTCGTTGCGCGAACAGATGAGAATGTCATCGATGAAAACAATGACAAACTTGTCGAGGTAAGGTTTGCACACCCAATTCATAAGATCCATGAATATAGCCGGTGCGTTGGTTAATCCAAAGGGCATCACTTGAAATTCATAATGCCCGTAACGGGTTCTGAAAGCAGTTTTTGGGATGTCGGTGTCACGAACACGCAGTTGATGATAACCTGACCGAAGATCGATCTTTGAATAATAGCTCGATCCTTGAAATTGGTCGAACAGGTCATCGATTCGAGGTAGTGGATAACGGTTCTTGACGGTCAATTTGTTCAATTCTCGGTAGTCGATGCATATTCTGAATGAACCATCTTTCTTCTTGACAAATAGGACCGGAGCTCCCCAAGGTGAAGAACTCGGTCTGATGAATCCTCTTTCCGGGAGTTCCTGTAATTGGGTGGACAACTCCTGAAGTTCGGATGGGGCTAAGCGGTATGGTGCTCGGGCAATAGGTGTAGCGCCTGGCACGAGATCGATTGAGAACTCAACCTGCCTAGGTGGCGGTAGACCAGGTAGTTCTTCGGGAAAGACTTCTGGAAAGTCTCGTACAATTGGCACATCCTCAAGTCGCTTATCCTCCGACTTTTTCTCCACGATGTGTGCGAGGATTGCTGGATAACCCTTTCTCAGAAATTTTCGGGTTTTTAAACAGGAGATAATGTTCAGTCTCGACCCACCGGTCTCCCCCTGTATGATCAAGGTTCTACCGACTGCGAGAGGGATGCGGACAATCTTATCATGACAAACAATTTTGGCCCGATGCTTGGACAACCAGTCCATACCCACGATGACGTCAAAACTTCCGATTCTAACAGGCATGAGGTTAATTGAAAAGGTTTCGTCCGCTAGGTTTAAAGTGCAATTAGGTATTACACTATCGGTTTCTATGAGTTTACCGTCCGCTAGTTCTACGGTGTACTTAACATCTAAGGTCACGGGTGTGATGTCAAGTAGTGGGCAAAACTCATCAGATATAAAGCTCCTATCGGCACCGGTGTCAAACAGAATAGATGCAGTTAAGTTGTTGAGGAGGAACGTACTCGTGACCACATTCGGGTCTTGACGGGCGTCCCCAGAGTTGAGTAGAAAGGCTCTACCTTTGGCGTTGTTGTTGTTGTTGCTCTTGTTTTTTAGTTTTGGACACTCGTTCCTGTAGTGCCCAGGGTTTCCGCATTCGTAGCAGGCTTTTGACGGCCTGGCATTGCGGTTGGAGTTGTTGCTGGAGTTATTGTGGGACCTGTAATCTTTGGTGAGGTGTCCGTACCTCTTACAGTTGTTGCAGGGAGTTTCGCAGGGACCTTCGTGGTGACGGTTGCACTTGGAACAGTAGGGTTTGCTCCCAGTGTCGCCCCGCTTGGTTTCGGTGGTGGTGTTGTAGGCTTTGATGGTGTCGGGTTTCTTGTTTTGGTGATTATGGTGGTTGTTATGGTGGTCGGACCACTTTCGTTTGTTGTTGTGGGAGGACGAAGTGGATGGTTCTGAGCCCTCGCTCATAGCCATGAGGTCGTGGGCTAATCGAATGGCACCGTCAATAGTGGTTTGGTTTGAGGAGGCGACGTTCCCCCGAACAGGTTCCGGAAGGCCAAGGATGTACTTCCTGATTTTATCGGGTTCCGTGCTCACCATAGCTGGGCGGAGGGCAGCGAGCTGCTGAAACCTGGTGGTATAACCATCGATATCACCACCCTGAACCTTTAGGTTCCAGAACTCCTCGTCCAGCTTTTGGAGTTTGTCGACCGAACAGTACTTGGCGGTGAGTTTTGCTTTCAAGTCCTCCCAAGAGAGTTGGTAGGCAGTGTCAGCACCCATTGATTGGGAATATGAGTTCCACCAAGAGTGGGCATCATCTTCGAGGGAGCAGGTGGCGAAGTTAACCTTGTCGTCCTCCGTGCATTTGCTGACGCGGAAAACGGTCTCCATCTTTTCGAACCATCTGATTAGTCCGATGGCTCCCTCAGTACCCTTGAAGCTTGAGGGTTTGCAGCTCTGGAAGTCCTTGTAAGAACAAGGTTTAGCAGTGGTGGTTTCAGCGGCATCGCTGTTTTTCCCGGAATTCTGTGGAGTATTCCGAGCCAGGGCTTCAGTCACAGCCTGGGTTATGAGGGATGTAAGCTGAGCATCGGTGTATGGTCTTGTCTTTGGTGGCATGATTCTTCAATAAAAGAAATGAAAATACATGAGATTTTGTAAGAAAATTTTATTTTGTCTCAGATGTACATGTATAAAGGCGGTAATACATAACATCAATATGAAAAAGAAATATGGCAATTAGTATGAGTTGAAACAGCAAGGAATATTTGATAGATAATACGAGTTCAAAGGTTACATCCCATGGATGTATTACAAAAGGTGTCGGAAATTGTTACATCCGACCGAATCATAAAGTAGCGCTTAAGTAGCTACTAGATTACAAGACAAGGACTACACTAGTCTCAACGTAGATTAATCTGCTGCATCATTTCAATGAGACGGTCCACCGTATTGGCAAGTCTGCTGGCCTGTCGGGCGTTATCTTCTGACAGGACCAGTCGTTGCACTAAACTGCGAACGTATTCCTCTGCTTCCCGTGAGCGTTGCTCACATTCTTCTAGCCTTTGTTGCAAAAGGGCGGTCTCTACACTTATCTCCACTACCTTGTTGCAAAGGACATCCACGTTGTTAATGGTGGTTTCGTGATCTTCGGAGACTTGTTCGATGCGCTCTAGGGATGTAAGTCTCCAGTTTTCGTTCGTTTCTTGCAACACGACGTCCATGGTGCGAAGACGCTGCTCGTGTTGGTTCACCCTAGCAGCTAAGGTCGGCAAGGTGAAGTGAGTGGGGTACGGGCCAGCTCGAGGCAACCTGGCGTTCCTCCTAGCTACCCTTGGGTTCTGCGACCCGGATTGAGAGTGCGATGAATTGGGCGGTGTGTTTGCCATTTCTGAGACAAAGCGTTAGTAGGAGTGAGGCCTATAATCATATGATACGTATATAATATAGCCTATTGAGTGTCTAGCACGGACAAATTTAAGTCTCGATTCTCTCGCGGTCAGAGTCAACTAGTGTATTCTCATTCAACATAATCATTTCAGACCTTACATCATCTTTCCTTAATTGTACATAGTTGATCAGGCTATGTTAAATTAAAGTCGTATGCTGTAATTCCTGAACAAATCATGCCTAGTAAGGAAATACTGCCTAACGGTCATAGTCTAGGCCCACTAAATGCAACCTAGTTCACTATAACCTTAGGCTCTGATACCAATCTGTAACACCCCCAAATTTGATGTTTAGCGGAAGCATACATTGGGTGTTACTAATCAAATATCAAAGCACACAAGATATAGCAAACGACTCTATATGCGTCATTTTAACAAAATACATTAATATAAGATATGTTTACAACATTTGAAGCTGTACATAGCTCGTGTTCGATTTAAATGAGAGATTTCAGTACATAAGTACTTGTACAAAATATACTAATGTAAGAAAATCTCTAATATCCGCATGCTGACTCGAGCCACAGTATCCCTGATGGCAGTCCAACCTACTGCTGTGTACCTGTGAAACATGCTAAAATGGGTCAGCTAAAGCTGGTGAGCTCACAGGTTTGAAATCAGATAATATCGTATGAACCGCAAGATTTAAGTAATGATTTGCATCCAGCAAATAAATAGTAGTGTATACAGCCATGAGCACATAGTCTAAGCTTAACTCGAGGGTCGGGTCCCATACAGAGAATTCCGAGCGAGGTGCCTCCACGAGTGCCTAATCCACACTCGTCTGAACAATTATTAGTACGTCCGTTTACCCAGTTAGTGCTTGCTAACCCGGACGAGGAGGGTCAATCCTATATGGTACCGTATACTAATAATCACGCTACAACGTATTACCAAACTATGCTGATGGAGGACTTTGAAATGATTAGTGGAAAACAACTCATGTAGTATATTGTAAAGTTTGTACTTGCGTTCACATGTTAAAAATAAGCATTGAATCACACCCCTGAGTTAAAAGCGGTAAAAAGAGGGGCTATGAGACTCACCTGAGCCTGAAGAGTTTATCTAAATAAACTTTGATTGATTACCCGAGTATCGATGTCCGAAGATTTGTAACCTGAGGGTGTCCACGACACGCGATGGTTATAAACGTGAGTCGGTATCTCAAAGGACTACCTTTGTAGTTGTTACACAACTATATATGTCCAAATTACTACGATTTGGTTGATTTTTAGATTTGTGTTTTGAAAACGTGTACAGCCCGTTGGTGACAGATTTATAGTATTAATCTCAACATTATTATCTTGTTTTTCGAAGTATTTTGCTTGTATTATATATATACCAATGTATTCCCGAAGTCGTGTAGTTTAAAGTTTAAAGTTTTACTAGTCCAACACTTAGTGAAAAATCTGAGTTTTCTGTGTTTTGCGACACAATATACGACAAAAAGGTTTGTCATGTGACACAAGGGTTGTGTCGCATAGGAATGCGACACAAGAGCTTAGCGACACAAGGGTTGTGTCGCATAAGCGTTCGATGCTAAATCAATAGAGACATAAGGGTTGTGTCGTATTTGGTTTACGACACACGGTGCGACATAATAGTACGACACAAAATACGACACAATATGGTTTATGCGACACAACATGCGACACATGCGTTGTGTCGCAAAGATGAACACCAGCCCAGAAAGTTTCGGCTGTCGAGATTTTTCAACCCAAAACCCAAATCAAACTCATTTTTAGGCTATAAAACGTTGTTATCTTCCTAGTATTGGACATATATGAGTTATATAAACTACCATAACACAAAACATGTAGTAATTTGATAGATCTAGGAGTTTTTGTAAAAATTCATACAATTGCAAATCGAGGCTAAAGGAGGCCGAAAATGATGATGATGCTTTTGTAAATCTCGTTCCTTGCTTGATGGTGATTCCGAAAATATGAGTTTTGTTGTCGGTTTTGCAAGATCCGAAAATTTATGGAATTTTAGAGAGAGAGTTTTGATGTGTGTGTGTTTTTGTTGAAATGAAAATGAAAGAAGAAATGGGGAGGAGGTGAGGTGTAGGTGAAAGCCTCACTTTTCAGTCCCCGTTCCATGTTCCGCGCGGTGTTCGTTTTCCCGATTATTTAAACGTTAAATAATTATTGTATACGTTAAAATATGCGTTTTTAAAATACGAATAATTAAATCAATGTTTTCGTTGAAGTATTAAATTAAATACTTTTCACTTGAGTTATCAAATATAATTTAAGCATGTTTCGTTTTGTTTGCGCGTTTAATACTTTGATTGCGTGGACCTTGTTTGTACGATATGAATTAAATACGGAATAAAATAATATTTTGGACATAATTGTGTTATTAAGTAATATTGTATTATTTAGTAAAAATTGTTCACCAACGTCCGTATTAATTGAATCGAATTACATTCGATTTGAGATGCGTACGATTTAAATCAAATCGCATAATCGTATATATTCATCAATATATATACATTTCGATACCTTAATTAGCCTCACACAGCACTAATTACATGTATTTACAATTGATTAGGCCCTAATTAATAATCCTAATTTGACGGGTGTCACATTCTCTGAAAAGTTGGAAAAAAAAACGTAACTAATTAGCCAGGGGAAAAAGTGTCACTCTGAAAAATGTAAAAAAGAAAATTTGAAGCAGTAATGATTATCTTTTTTAGTAAGTTG
The DNA here is from genome assembly GCA_949592205.1 of Helichrysum umbraculigerum. Lineage (NCBI taxonomy): Eukaryota > Viridiplantae > Streptophyta > Magnoliopsida > Asterales > Asteraceae > Helichrysum > Helichrysum umbraculigerum. The sequence goes on from CATIUR010000002.1 coordinate 130,796,030, forward strand.
TTTATTTTATGTCGGTTTGCAATAATTTTAGGACGGAAATTGTATATTTTATGATACATACATACATACATACATACATACATACATACATACATACACACACACACACACATATACATATACATATACATATACATATACATATATATCAAATGAGAACACCTTAAAAATAAGAACGACTAAGAACACTTCAAATGCACAATTACTCTTGATAAAATAGTTAGATTAACATTCGTACATCTTAAATATGCAAAGAAAAATAAATGTACACTTATAAAAATGCACAAAAATCGAAAAAAACGATTGATGCACGATTATCTCTATAATTGTGCATCAATCATTTTTTCGATTTTTGTGCATTTTCGAAAGTTCGCATCTATTTTTCTACACATAGTTGAGATCTATGATTGTGAATCTAATGAATTTGTTTGATAGTTATGCATTTATGAGGTGTTCTTAACCGTTCTTATTTTTAAAGTGTTCTCATTGGAACTCTACCCTGTCAAGACTCAAGAAAGCTATATATGGAACATGATTGAAGGGAAGAGTAATATTATATATACCTAGGACCTATAAGTAGGCATAATACATTCATTCGTTATGATCGCCAACCGTCTTACACAAATTACCGATCCATTTTTAGTAGATGAGATAAACCTGTAAAATACACCAATTCGTTATACATTGTTATACATTCCTGTTTACTTTCCTTGAAATGATTGATTAAGCGCAATAAGTAAAGGATTAAACTTATCATCCAACAATGAAGGTAAATGAAAATATCTTGAAAAGAATCACATTTCCAGCTTTATGTGATGAAATATTAAGTTATTAACGCTATGGCGGAACACATCCCAAATCGCACTTGATATGTGGTGGACCAAAGACGAGCAAGTACTATAAGATAAATCACGCGTTGAAGTGTTACAAGGTATACAACTAGTAAAAGCTCGGATGAAAACGATTGGGTACGAAAGTTTAAGGTCTGGTTGCAGCCTGTGGCTTTAATGTGTTAGTGGTTAATTGGGACCTAGTGGTTTAAACTTTTTCCTTCTTGACTAGAAACAGGGACCCAATCACGTGACTAATTTCAGGATACTTAATACTCCCTCAATCCCAAAATTATTATCCTCAGACAAGAAACACACAGATTAAGAAAAGTGCATTTATTACTGTTGACTACCAATAAAATTTAATCTTTACCATTTTCAAGCATTTTGATTGGTTAATTTTGAAAGAGGACAATTATTATGGAACACACCAAAATAGAAAGATGGACAAATAATTTGGTACGGAGAAGTATATCATAACTGACACCCAACCTACAACTATAAGCTAACATATTTGCTACAGTGATAAAGTGGTTTGCAACTCCATCACATCAAGTACATTAACAACACATATTATAATAATCCACTTCATTCTATGATTGTCATCATTGTAGATTGAACTATATATACATATTCTATGAGCCTATGATAATACTTCTACGAATTCGTATCGTCCTCCAACTTAACCATAGATATGTCAATTGTCAAGACTGCAGCGGTTCATAGCACCAGTTCATATATCCTTGTTGCATAAAATGTCATCAATGAAATTATGTAAAACATTAGCCATGCAGAATCAACATGTAACAAACAATCATATCCATTGAGGCAGGAAGAACCACCCGACCGGGTCCATATATCTATAACGGTCTTGGCCTATGAATGACCAGTTTCAAATACAAGCTAGACCAGACTAGCCTGTATCTGGACAATTCTCACAAAAGATACAAATAACCAGTAAGAGTATCTGGCTAGACAACAGTTGAAGAATACATTACCATAGTTTCACATTCACAATCTTGAATACATATGATATATCGCTAGACCAGACACAAAGGGTGGAGGGATTAGTAAGAACTAAAAACCCTCACAATCTCTCAAAGAATATTTGTATTAATCATACTTGTGTTTCCCTCTTTTTCAGCTTTACGACTGTCCGCTTAAATCACTTGATTGACCAGAGTAACATGTATCTACTGCCCTAATCAGATAGACCAGCCTTACTCCTTAAGTGTTCCTTAAAAGCCATAATATCACCTTGCCAACGAGTCACAGCTTGGTTCTCACAAACCCAAATCTCTTGAGCGACCTGGTTAATGAGCCTGAAGTCATGGCTAACAAGCACCATTCCGCCATCCCAATCATTCAACGCATCAGCTAGCGAGTCAATTGTCTCAATATCCAAATGATTAGTCGGTTCATCCAAAAGTAACATATGAGGTTGCCTATACGCTAACCAAGAAAATATCACACGGCTCCTTTGACCATCAGAAAGATTCTTCATAGGCATCACTTGTGCTTTTCCAGTCAGCCCAAACCGCCCTATGGCAGCCCGCATCTTCTCTTCTTCATTCCCTGGATACTCCGCCAACATAAACGTCAAAGCCGACATTTCCAGGTCAAGTTTTTCGGCCAAGTGCTGGTGAAATTGAGCAATCCTCAAGTGGTTGTGCCGCCTTACCATGCCGTCAAGCGGAACTAATTCTCCAGTCATCAGTTTCAGCAGTGTACTCTTACCAGCTCCATTGGGTCCCACCAACGCAACTCGAGAATCGAGATCAACCCCAAAGTCAAGATTCTTGTAGATGAGGTTATCAGGTGTGTAGCCAAAAGAAACTTCCACGAACTGTAGGACAGGTGGAGGAAGCTTACCCACATCAGTAAAACGGAAAACCAGAACCTTATCTCGAGTGACCTTTTCGGTAAGACCACCACGCTCCATCTTGGCTAGGGTCTTCTCCTTGCTCTGTGCCTGTCGGGCTAGCTTAGCAGACCCATGTCCGAACCGAGCAATGTACTCTTTCATATTAGCAATCTGATCCTGCTCCCATTTGTACTGTTTCATCTGGTTCTCTTCCAGTTCGGATCGAGTTTGAACATACTGGTCAAAATTCCCAGAATACATCTTTAATTTCTTATTTTGCATATGAATTATGTTGGTGCATACACCATTTAGAAAGTCCTGAGAGTGAGAGACCACAACGAGTATGCGTTCAAATTTCTTTAAGGTTTCCTCCAGCCAGACACAAGCTTCTAAATCTGCAAAAACAAAAGAAAGCGAGTAATAAACTTGGAAACAGGAGATGCGAATAAATGTTACGTCTTTCAAAAGGAAAAACGAACCAAGATGATTCGTGGGCTCATCTAGCAATAGAATGGTAGGGTTCATGAAGAGTGCACGGGCCAAAGCAATCCGCATCCTCCAGCCACCAGAAAAGTCTCGTGTTTTCTTTTCTTGCATCATCTTATTAAAACCAAGACCATTTAGAATCTCAGCAGCACGCTTCTCAGCAGTTGATGCATCCATAGCATCCAACCGTTCATAAACTCGTTCCAGAGCTTCTCCACCACCATCATCCTACATTCAAACACACATAAATACAAAAACAAATATTTTCAAACCCTTGACCTAGTAGAAACAATCATAAGTTGCTTCGCCACTACCGTAGCTGGCGGAAATAGCTTAAGAAGCAGCTAAATGGGTGGATGAGTAACTGTAAAAAAACCTAGCGGTCGTAATTCACAAAATGACACGAAACCGACATGAAATCAAACGGGTTAGAATCGGGTCTAAATGGATTAGGGTTGTAAATTAGCCCACACAGCTAACCTATTCAATAAATAAATGAAGGTTAAAGTTGAACTTCCCAACCCATTTCGAGCCCGCCTACCCACTTATAACTACTTTTAAAAAAAAGATATATTAACATTGATGATGATATCATTTATCCAAAAAGACTCATCCATGTTATGTTAATAATACTTATATGTCAGTATTGATCATGTACCTTCAAAGGACATTACAGTTACTTACCCTTAAAATATTACAACAATAACTTTTTTCATGATCATTGTGTATCTTCTTTTCCTCTAGTTGGATTGTATTAGATCTCAATCTCACTTGATTAATAGATTAATAAACAGCAATTTGAATCGTAGATTTTAATAAACATATTTTACAAACTTCAAGCAGCTTTATTAATCACACAATAACAGTTGGCAAATTCGAGGGTTCTCGCCACAAAGCCGCTCTCCTCAACTCTCCTGAAACCAAAACTCACTTAAAGCTTGCCTACCTTAAATGATTTGGTACTTCTTATTCTTCGGACACTACTCTCGCTTGTTTAAGATTGCATGACTTGGTAGTTTATTTCAATTGCTAAAATATGCATTTTTGCCATACTTGAGATGACTATGCTAGTTGAATGTGTTACGAATTTGTTTGTGGCTAATCCTTGCACACACTTTGCTAATTTATGACATATACTTGTGTGTGTGCAATGTAGATCAGGTGAAACATTCGAGGGGAAGTACACAAAGGGGGAGCTACCATTTTGCTTCGACAAATGGAGGCAAAGGATGCAAGTAAAAACATAGTTGACATAACTGCACTTAAATCAAAGCATTACAGGGTTTTGTTAACATAATTTTGTCATCATCAAAAACTGGTAGATTCTAGATGCGTATTTGGACTAAACACTTTATGTTTAAACGTGTTTCCCAATTTTTGGATATAATAACTAATTGACATATGTTACAACTAAATAGCTTATATGTTTATATACTTGCATCCTATTACATCTACGTCAAAAACACGAATCAACTAAAGTCGAAGTCCAGATATAACGGACATGCTCTTGAACAACAAAAGCACAGACGACCGTGTCACTATTGAAGCCATTTTCCAATTTTGTCGGGTCAACCTTCAAGTCAGCAATCAAAAACTCTTTACTCCATACCTCATGCATGATACTAAGTGCCTCATGCATGATACTAAGTGATGTGCTTTTAAAGATGTGTTTTGATCACTTCTATCATTTTGAAAGTCGACTGATATTATAAACCTTGAACCAATTTATAAATTCGAAACGAGTTTATAAACAAGTTTATGACCACTTTATAGCATCATTTTCAACTGAAATATATACTCCCTTTATGGAAAATATGCAACATAATACAACTTTGGAAAACATGTCTTAACTATTAATGGTAACAATCTTTTACCAGATGGCAAGTATCTTTGAAAAGCTTTTTAGTAACTTGTAACTATGCCATTTATATCAAACTTCTTAAGGTACAGATATGATATGATCTTGAGCTGGATTCAAGAAAGTATGGGTTCAAAAAAGGATCAAAAAATCAGATTTGATTGTAAACACAACGGATTAATTTTGATCAATAGTTTGTCCACCAAAAACATGCACGATCCACGGCTAGCCGGGATCAGCCGTGTCCCCCTAGACACTTCTCTCATTTCTATATGAAGTGTGGTAGCCTTATTCAAACGATATAACGTAATTTTCACACACTAAAGCTTTCAGATTCCAAGTGATCTTAATCTCCTCATTTACTTTCCACATTAGTTGAGAGATTAAAGCAAAATTTGATTTGTTGTAGTGAGCTTCATACTGTAACCTACAAACATATATTGTTTGTTCCATTCCTATAGCTTAAACACGAGGAGGTGTTTTAGCATTGTTTTCAAGAAATCGGGAAGTAATAGCTAGTTAACTCTCCCAGTAAAACTGAAAGTTGAGTATCAGGTGGTTTCTACTTCTCCTAGGAACATTGCAACGATTTGTTCTCTACTGTCATTCAGTGAAAGAGAGAGGTTTATATCGCCTAACTATCGATTAAGGAATCACATAGTGGATTAAGGCGGATTGATAACATCTGACCGCAAGAAGCCTATCTCGTGTTGTCATGTGTGCTGATACCTTTCTAAATCTATCACTCCCTCTCTCTACTTACTTATTAAGTTATGTTTAATAACAAACATTTAAATTTTACTTATATAAATAATAGTTGGGGAGTTGAGAAAAAGGTGTTCCCCATAAAGATTGGTTAATGCAAACTATTATGATGGATTAGTAGATTCTTTGAAAAAGCATCTACGTTTCTATGATGTGTTATTTCGTGATGAGAATGCTCGTACAAATACTCAAGCAGGTTTTAAAGTAATTGAAAGAGCAATTTAAAAGGTGAGAGTTGGTTAAATATTTAGTAAGTGAAGAAAGTTCAACTTTAATAGGATAATCAATGAAGGTATCCCGAGTAGCTCTTATGGCTCGTGATGTGTTAGAGTATTTCAATCACTACCGTTGCCTACAAGTCAGCTTTTAGCGTTGGAGGTCGAGTTATTAGCAATTATCGAAGTTCATTTTTGTCCAAATGCTTAAAGATTGTATGTATCGATTGGTTGTTCGACCAATAAGGTATTATATTTCATTTTCTTTTTATAAGCTTATCAACTTCCAAATGTTCTTTGATTATTATATATAAATTATTTCCGACTATAGATGAAAATGAAATGGACGAAGATTCATTAGCAGAGGATAAAGAAACATTGATTCCAACTCAATAATGAAAATTATAAACTGAAAGATGTCAAGTCCGTACTCAATCATAGTAACTTATTTAATGAAAATTATGAAGATGTGAACGCCTTCCATGAGAAAGTTGTCTCTTTTTATCATTTGTATGAAAAATATAAATTTTAAGACAACAGTAACTTAATTATATTCTTTATAAGAGGTAGTTAGCGCTTATGTTTCTTTTTAAACTACAAAAACTACTCACGGTTGCAGGCAGTGTGTCTGTTTCAGATCTCTTATTGTAGTTGGATTTGAGGAGAAAGTTTGGAAGACATGTGCAATAATCCAATGTAATTTTGTACTTCACACTAAGATGCATGTTTGGTTCTTGTTTTTGACGGACAAAAGGGAACTATAACCATTATGGGATGCGTATTATGTAGTTAGTTCTTTGTAAAAATGACATATTTACAGAAAATGAATTCTATTATGTAATGTTTTGGTTTTTTGTTTGATTCCTGTTTGCTAAATGCAGCTCTAACTGGTCAGACCTGGTATGCTGCAGGTTCATGAACTCATTACTGGCTCAGTAACAGAAGAGAACGGTTCCACTTGTTCTTAGCGTATGGGTTCCGATTAGGATTAAGTATGGTAATTTAAATTGCCAAAATGAAAGCCAGTGGTGGGATGCAGGTTCAATGTCAATAGTTTTATCTACTGATACTGTTATCGGGATTAGGGATACCAGTTGTAGACTTGTAGTTTTGACATTAATTTATTATTCTTTTGATTAATTTCATTAGGTTTAGGGTGCAGTACTATACTGGATTAGGTAGGTACGTGGGATAAAAAAGATTTTTCTCTCTTCTTCATTGTAGTCATTGGTGTATCAAATGATATTTATTTAAGGTTTAAGTTCAGCATCTTTTTTTATCAAAATGTATAGCGAATTTATTGTAGTAGCATATAAATGTCAGTAGGTTGACAAAGGGTCTGATGGAAGTCGAACAAAGGCGGCCCGACCCAACCCACACCGACCCTTTTTTAACTGTGACGGGACCCGCCCTTTTTCCACCCATACTAAGAATATTTGAATTCTGCAAATGTTGAGGGTTAGATAAGCACCTGTCCAATCAAGCGTTCAGCTTCTTCCTCCAATTTTAGCCTCTCTTCATCACAATTCATCACGGCCTCAAGTGATGACATATCAGAAGCTTCAATCTCTCTAGTAAGATGGAAGATGTCCATGTGCTCAGGGATGGGAAGCTCCCGGTGTCCAATTGAAGTAAGAAGAGTAGATTTACCGCAGCCATTCAACCCAAGTAAACCGTATCGTCTAAAAAGGCAAATGCACGAATAAATTACAGAACTAAATAGCCCGTACTCAGAGTTATTGCACAAAAGATAACGTAATTTAGTTTGACTCTTGTTTTGGATAGCCATTTTGTCTACCAATGTGAAGTATCGAACTTCCAAAAGAGAAATATCAATTTAAGGTAGCTTTCTGGGTATCATACCAGTAACATGTAAGAAAGGAGTCGACATGATCTAACTTACTGGCACACAATCATTTTGACATGGTTACCCTTTTACAGAGAGTCAGAAATCTCAGTGTTTTTATCCACACATTTGAAACTTCAAGGAATTTTCTATATAAAGATAGACACAGTTACCCAAAAAATAAAAGTAAACTATGTTGCCCTTATATGCAATAACCTCACAAGCATATAAAACAAAAGTGACATGTTAACTTGATGTAAATGACACAAACCTCCCATAATTAAGCTCCAGCTCTGAATCAACAATAAGATCATGTCCATGAAACGTAAGTGATAGAGACTCTATCTGCAATCAAAAATTTGGAGGTCAGACTGTCAAGAATATTGATTTAAGTTACCAAGTTGGCTAGATTGCGTAATCCGGAGTCTAAGATACAATCAGAATTATATGAAAGAGGGGGCACAGCTTTTCAGATAATTCACAGAATTACCTTTTATAATAACGTGTAGAATTACCTCTTATAACAACGTGGAATAGAATTGACACATTCACAAAAAGGCTAAACTAAAACCAGGCAACATTGATGGCAGAACACCCTGATAACATAACCATCTGACTAGGCATTCGTCTAGGTGCCACCACAGCCGTCCAGCAAATGCTATTCTTAACATTGAAAACAATCAAGTATCAACCAATGTAGGAAATCAAATATAGAATATTCAACACTATAAACAAGAATGACACTATCAGCCGTATCAACTTAGGAATTCTGGCCTGTGAAGCTCAAAATCATCCTACTATGAGCTCTTCAACTTGGTAATTTTTTCTTTCTAATGGTCAAAAGTAAACGCATCCATAGGTTTAACCATTGATAATTTATAGTGCATATAAAGCCACCGAATTCATGTTTTGTTTGTTTACTGTAGATGGAGTAAAGATATGATGATATATTATACACCTTTTGTTTAATCATAAAATCAAGGGTCAGCTGTTTCTTCTATATATACATTGAATTACAGAACTTCACATGGTATGACTCCGACAATTCGCCGACCTTATGAAATACAATGTCATTAGCATATCTTCTCCGCCAGACACCAACAGTTTCAGTGAAGAATTCATCTTCTTCACCAACTACACCATTGAGGTCATTGATGGTTTTATATAAATCCAACTACATCATACCACAAATGAGGCCAAAAAGATATATAGCCAGGTTCATTTAAAACTAATTCAAACACAAATCGATCAGAAAATTCCTATATCCAACTTGGAACAAACCTAAAAAGTAAAAACATAGACTTCATGCCAAACCCAGATTGACCTCAAAATGGGTTCATTCGATCCACAAATGAATAGAAGATTTAATGTGAATTAGAACCCATTTGAACCCCAAGATCAGACTTCAACCCATTCTCAACAATCAAGATGCCGCTGTTGAGCTGCCTAAAATACGAAGTCAGAAAAAGCTACAAATATTTTCCCCTAATTACACTTTAGCTCCAGATACATATAACATTAATAGATACGCCTTCTGTTTCACAAGAAGATTACAACATTTCACTAAGAACAACTAACTAAAAGTGCTTGATTGATCATAATATCGTGAAAAGCTTGGAGTTTTGGAAGACCTCAAATAGAAAAAATTGCAAATTTAATTTCACACTTCAGTCAAGTACAATATCGAAGGCACGGAGGGAGTAGACTTTAATACCAATATCATACATTATATATGTGCTTTGCTATTTCTTTTGTATATGACAAGTAACTAGAAGTACTAAATTGGAAAAAGAGAAGAAAATTGGTTCCGGACGTGAAACAAATCATTAGGGGTAGATGGCCCTATTAGATTTTAGATAAAAACTAGAATCCTCATAAAATGAAAATTGGTTCCGGACGTGAAACAAATCATCATGGGTAGATGGCCCTATTAGATTTTAGATAAAAACTAGAATCCTCATAAATTGCCAGAAAAGTACTGAAATCCGTAGTTGATATTTTATAACACAAACTGCTAATCTAACCTCCAGTAGAAAAAGAATATATCATCAACCCAAAGAGTATCAATCCCCATTTATTAGATCACAGGAACTCCACAATAGCATATAGCAGCTCAATTTCTAACAAAGACTCTCAGATCACAAAACAAGAATCAGGCCATCTCATCCACCAGATAAGGAAAGGGATTCAAAACAAGCCAAAACACTAACGGCGTGTTGATACGACAATTGTATAAAATGGAAACACTACCATCTCTCTCCAACCCAGCACCAACCCCATAATACTTACCGAATTTACAAGCATTGCCAGATAGAAGTAAATGAACAAAGATGGTATCTGATGTCATTAATGATTTAGTTCTCTACTTCAATACATGTTGCAATTACAATCTATCTATTATCATTTTCATAATAAAGCTAAACAAACAGAAAAAAGAAAGAAAAAAATACGCTACTCTGTTTAAACATCATTCAGAAAACAGAGTTAAGACACATTTTATATCCATTCGAGAACGCTTATATAAACAACTCGCAAGCTTGCTATTATGATATTATATATTTACAAAAATGCTTATAAGAAAACTTCACAGTATAAGACATCAACACATCGATCTTACCAATCAATATATATAGATACATTACATCTACGCCAACATGCTTATATAAAATATTTACATTTAAAAAACCACATATTTACAGTTAAACATCCACATATGTCGATCAATATTTAAAAATTTAATAATACTACCATATCTATATACACTGAACTAATTCTCAAACCCTAGGTATCATACGTTTCATTAGTACCAAAATTTATCAGCAATTAACTGATTTTCCATCAAACGATCAATCGAATAATTAAATCCACAAACTTACCCTAATATCTCTAGATAAAGGATGAGAACACAGAACACCAGTACAGGTACGATCAGAAATCGTTAGCGATTGCATTCCATTCGTCAAATTCTCCTTCGCCGTACCGATTTCAGCCGCCTTCTTTGACGCCGCAACGGCGGCGGCCTTACCGCCTCTTTTAGCGGCGGCTGCCGCTTTCTTCTGAGCTGCTTTTTTCTTGCTTGCATCAGAAACCATCTGAAACAACAACAACAACAACAACAATAAGATTAACACAAAATTATACTTGTAATCAATTAGAATTATCAGAATTGCAGATTATTGAAACTGAAACAGTAGAAACGGAATTTGATTAGTGATACCTTGTGATTGGAGAAATGAAGGATCTAGAGAATTCGAGAGGATTATAAATTATAAATTATTAGGTTAATTTTGATCGGAAAATAGAATTGCTCACATGAAGTTGATGAAATGTGTATATATAGGTGTGTGAGTGTGGAGGTGACACGTGGCGTGTTATTGTTAAAGGTTGTACACTTTTATTTAACCGGTTTACGTAACCGAACCGGTTTATTTGACCGTTTGAGACCCAACTGGCTGTTTGTAAATTATCGTTAACAATTCAAATAAAGTTGTGTGTGTATTGCTTAATCTTCTAAGTCAATCAACCTCTCTTAATTCATAATTTCATAATCTAAATCTAATCTAAAACCCTTATAATTGATAAGGCCTTAGTGTCTGAGAATATATCAAACTTTCACCAAATCTCTATTGTGTGTATCAAACTTACAAAACTTAATATTAATGCATTCAACTTGTAAAAACCTTATATTGATGTACTTTCATGACATGGCGAGCGCATAGTGTGCCATGTGGAGCAAGGAGAGAGTGACACGTCATCGCCACGTCATCAAAATACATCAATATAAGGTTTTTACAAGTTGAGTGCATTAATATTGAGTTTTGTAAGTTGGATACACACAATAGAGATTCGGTGAAAGTTTGATACATTTCCAGACACTAAGCCCAATTGATAATTAGCTTAAACTTAGTTTTCATCCTATCGAAAATATCAATTATACCTTTTGAAAAGTCAATAATACTAGTTTTAAGACCCGTGCCAACACGGGTTTGACAAAAAATCAAGTTATAAGATTATATGATTATAAGATTATACTTGTACACGGGGCTGGACTTGTTCTCCAATGCGATAAACAAATAAAAAAACTACTTGAATCATCTTAATATGGGTCAGATGGGTCACAAATCACCCAATATGTAAATGGTTTCAACTGCAAACTATAACAGTATCGACACCTTTTTGATACAAACCAATTTTGACCCATTACCATCCCGGCCATTTTGCGACCTCAGTGTACTTTAAATTGTACAACCGGTAAACATAACAATGAAATGACATACACAATAAAAAAATAAGCACCTGCACTAACGTACCATCAAAATAATTTTCATAGCATGTATTATAAGTAATTGACTGGAACCGTTAACATGTAGGCTGAGTAAACATGTGTGTAAAATGCAGCTATAAACACCATCAATTTAAGATTGAAATTGCTTATTTTACCTTAATCATGAGAAGCAAATGTGTAGCATAAAGAAGCTGCACTGCAAACGAAAATTGGGTAAATGGAGTTGAAAACTAAGTAGCAGTACCTGACATGATGTCATGAGGTGTTGTTTAGATTAATATTATGTTAATTATATGGCAAAATCATCATGTCATTTGCAATTTTACATAAGGATGATAACAAAACAATGGCCAACGTTATGGATAAGGCAATGTGTATTAACAATGACTTGTACCTTTCTTGATGGCATTTTTTTGCCATCATTGTGTGAACTAACTTTAAAACCAATGATCAGAAACATCTAACAATTGCTGCTACTCAAGAAAGGCAGTATACTAGCTAAAATGTGACACCCGTCAAATTAGGACTAGTAATTAGTGCCTAATCAAGTTTTAATACATGTAATTAGTTCTGTGTTAGGCTAATTTGTGTATCAACTAATATATATTGTTGAATATATATATATACAAGTATACGATTTGATTAAATCGTACAAGTTTCAAATCGAATGTAATTCGGTTCCGGTAAATACGGACGTTGGTGAACAATTTTATTAAATAATACAATATTATTTAATAACACAATTATATCCAAAATATTATTTTTATAATATTTCGTATTCATTTCGTGTCATACAAATAACGTCTACGCGATTGAAATATTAAGCGCGAAAACAAAACAAAACAAATTAAAGTTATATTTCATAACGCAACCATTAAGTATTTGGTAAAATACTTCAATAAAAATAGAGGGAAATTATTCGTATTTTGAAATGTATAAATAAATACTTAACGTTTTAACGATCGAGAGAACGAACACCACACGGAGCGCAAACGCGAGGAACAAGTTTGGGACACACTGTAACATCCTCTCCAGTGGCCTGGTATTTTTCTATTTAAATTGAGTATCTAATTGTTTTAGAATTTATTTGATATAACTGTTTAATTGTGAAAGTTGGTGAAATAGGTCTCAGGACTTATTGTGGTTAGTGAAATGTTGCTTATTTTAAATTATTAAAGTTGACGGTATAATAAAATAAATTTCTCGCAATTGATATTTAGGTTCCAGGCAATAGATTTAGAGCGGGTATAAAATACCCACAGTTTTAAGTCGGCTTAAAAAAGGGGCCGACCTTTATTTGATCACTTTACCAATTCTTGTTTCTCCCTCATTTTCATTTCAAAGAAAAACCCCTAAACCCTAACTAAACTCTAGCAATTAAAATCATCAAATTTGAATTGTGAATTGAAGATTGTAGATACTAGCAAGAATCATCACCATCATCCAGTTGCTATCATCTTGTTATTTATCCATTGAAAGTAAGTTTTCATTTCTTAAACCCAATTGCTAATTTAAAAAGGAAATTGATGAATGGATTAGTTCTTGAGTTTATATGATAACTACTTGTGATATATGATGCTATGTGATGATTATTGATTGATTATATGGATTAAATTTAAGTTATTGAGCTATGATTGAAGTTAATCAAAAATTTAAATTGGGTTTCATGATTTTGGTGTGAATTTAGTGTAATTGAATGTTATTGTTGTTGGTTAATGTTATATAGGTGTAGTATGATGGTATTTGATGTTAAAAACGTGCCTAAGTCGAATTGTAACTGGAACTTAGTGATTTGGTTAAGTTTGGTTCGAGCTGAAATGTAGTTGCAGGTCTGTACCTGAGCTGAAACGCAGCTCAACGCGATCCCAGCCTCGAGTCCGGATCGCGTTCCCTAGTTATAAAATGTCACAGTCGAGTTTTGGCCTTGGAAACGCGATCCTGGCCAAATATCCGGATCGCGTTTGCTAGTGCTTTTCGGTTACAGAATATTTTCTACTGAAGAACGCGATCCCACCATGCCTAGTCTGGATCGCGTTTGCATGTTTAATTTTGATGGATGTTTTGCAAATTTCAAAAGTGCATAAGTGTTTAATAGCACTTTAGAGACCTCTTTTTTGTAACAAAATTTCATTAACACAGATTGAGCTGAAATTCGCATGTCTACTCGGAAACGGCCCAATGATCAAAGCTATATTATAGCCTAGTCAGTTTTTGGCCATTCGGGGTCATCTAGGGGCCGGAAATGGCATTTTTCAGTTTTTAAACGTCATTTCAGGATGTTCTGATTTGCACTTTTGTTTGCTTAGACTTCAGGAAATACCTGATTGGCTAAAGATATTATGATGATGATTATGAGACGAGTTATTAACTTGTTTGTTGTGTGATGTTTCAGATACCCCAAAGACTCAGTGATTAGAAGCTGAGTGTTGCGACTTCTGAGGTATCGGTGAGTGGATTCAAAACTCGCCATTTGATTTAGTTGTAATCATTTGATTACAACGGATAAATGTAGATATGATTATAGAGTTGTTTTATCATTATTGTTGATTGTATATCTATGTGCTATGTGTGATCTTTGGATATTGATTGCCAATGAGGTCGACAAGTTGATGAACTATTGGTTGGGTTAGTTGGTTATCGTGTGAATGATACAGGGATATGCTTCATATGTTGTGTGTATTGAACTGTATCTGAGTAGGATAACCACTAGCTATCGGTCTTGTCCGTTATGGCCATACGGATATGGTTGGATAATAGTTCTTGGGGAGCCGTCCGGGTATTATGGTTATCCCCAGAACCACCGATCCTCATTAAGTTGTTGTTGATTGTTGTAGTTAATGGTTATGCTAAGTTGAACGTTGGGTGATGAACTCTCTCACTTAGCTATGTGCTAATCCCTCATCTTTAATTCCTGCAGATTTTGTAGCTTAATGGGTAGCAGGAATGGGATGCTTTTGGAAGCAAGGATAGTTTGACAGCAAGCTACTCTGATCCTTTTTGTACTAAACTAGTTGGTTTTATATAATACCCCGACCTATGTAATCTTTGGAACTGTTTCAAGTCAGTGTGACTTTAACTTATAAACTGTTTATGTAAATTAATGTAATGTAAAGTTATAAAGTTGTTTAAATTTCTACGCTTCCGTGTTCTTAATATAATATTGTTATATCAAATGAGGGGTGTTATACACACCCACATGGGGTGGGCCCTACAAAAAATCTGCCAAAAAGGGGTGAGGTCACCACCTCCCCACCCCATTTTCACTTTATCACACTCTCTCTCTTTCTCCATTTCTCTCAAAAACCCTCAAACCACCACCACACCGAATCATCTAATTACACCCTCAAACGAACTCAAATCATCATAATAATTACGGAAAAGGAACCACCTCGACGCGATCTACATTTCTATCTTTCCGGATTTTCGTTTCGACACTTTGTAAGTTTCCGACAAAATCCCGAAACCTCTCGTTTTAGCTTGTTTTTACATGTTTATGGTTTATTTAAGTATATAAATGTCCATTACACAAGGGGAACACGATTTTATAGCTTAAAAATGGGTTAGATTTGAGTTTTGGGTCGAAAAACATCGACAGTCGCTGGGTTCTGTTCTGATGTTCATCTTTGCGACACAAGCCTTGTGTCGCATATTGTGTCATATAAAATCACTTATGTCGTATTTTGTGTCATAAAAACCCAATTATGTCGGACCTTTTGCGACACAATATTATGTCGCTCCTTATGTCGCAAGTACCATGCGACACAATCATTATGTCGCTGTTAAATCAGCATTATCCGCTTATGCGACACAACCCTTGTGTCGCTAAGCTCATTGTGTCGCACTTTTATGCGACACAACCATTGTGTCGCATTATCAACTTTGTGTCGCATATTGTGTCGCATAAAACAGAATGTTTAAAAACTCAGATTTTCACTAAGTGTCGAGACCCTAAATTTTGTCACTTGATTTTACCTAAATTCAAATCCCAGATGCGTTTTTCACCAAAGCAATATAGTAGAAATAAAAATTTTCCAAGCTGACTTGGCAGCTCGACCCCAACCAGGGGCTCTGCCCCTTGGACCCCGCCAGGGGCTGCCACCCCTTGGACCCCGCTACCAGGGGCGCTGCCCCCGGACCCCCGTACTTAGATTCCGTAAGCATATTTCTCACCAAGTGTCAAACTTGTACAACTTCAAAACGCTTATACGATACAACTTTTCAAACATAATGGAATTTGCTTTTCAAGTATAACGCTTCGAAATCAATGTGATAACATCAAGACTATTATTATAATTAATCACCAACGGGCCGTACACATTTTCAAATATACAAGTCAATCAACCAAATCGTAGTAATTTGGACAAGTCAATCCACCAAATCGTAGTAATTTGGACAAACAACTATAAAGGTAGTCTTTCGAGATGCATAAACAATTAATAACCTTCGCGTGTCATGGAAACCTTCAGGTTACAAGTCTTCGGACCACACTTCAAGGCGAATCAATCCAAGTTATTAATTCAAACTTTCAGGACTCAGGTG
Source organism: Helichrysum umbraculigerum (assembly GCA_949592205.1). NCBI lineage: Eukaryota > Viridiplantae > Streptophyta > Magnoliopsida > Asterales > Asteraceae > Helichrysum > Helichrysum umbraculigerum. Next base: position 130,812,718 of record CATIUR010000002.1, read on the forward strand.
AGTCTCATGGCCCCTATTTTACTGCTTTTCAATCAGGGGTGTGATATTATTGCTCGTTTTGTTTTACAAGTTGAACACAAGTACAAATCAAATCAAATACTACATGAGTTTCAAGCTAATCAATTTAAAGCCCTCCATAGCATAGTCTGGTAATACGTAGTAGCGTGAATGTTAGTATATGATATCATATAGGATTGACAATCCTCGTCCGGGTTAGCACGCACTAACTGGTCAAACGGACGTATTAGCATTTGGGAAGACGAGTGTGGATTAGGCACTCGTAGGAGGCATTTCAAGTTAGGTTTCCTTAAGTGGGCCTGACAACACAAGTTAAGCTCAGACTATGTGCTCATGGCTGTATAATTTTTATTTTGCTTAATTGCTTTATAAATTCAATTATAAATCTTGCGGTTCATACAAATATGTGTTGACATACAAACCTGTGAGCTCACCAGTGTTTCGCTGACCCATTTTAGCAAGTATCACAGGTGACCAGCAGTAGGTTGGACTGCTCAAGTAAGGATCAATTAGCTCGAGTCATCATGCAAACAATCAGAGATTTAGCTGCATTATTATATTTTGTATAGATTAATTATGTACTTAAATCTCTCAATTTCAAGCTGAGCTAATGTAAACAATATTTTTGATGTAAACTTTTGTTTTATCAATACAAGTCTAAAACGACGCATATAGTGGTCGTTCATTATATATCTTTGTGCTGTGATTATTGATTCGTAACACCCAAAACGTGCTTCCGCTAAACAATAAATTTGGGGGTGTTACATAAAACATCTAACAAACAAACACAAAAATAATACCTTTTTACCTTCATGAAAGAAGGGTTGTACATTTCCAGTTGAGTTGCCAAAATATGCCTTAAATAAATAAGCCAAATTAAACCATTCAAAGGTAGATGGGTTAAAATAACTACCTCAAGACTGCAAAACTGTACACTGAATTGAAGAAACAAAATTGTTCAGAAACTTTGCCTTATTCGCTAGGCTCATAACCCATGATTCTTGGACCTCTATTAGAACTGTAATGAAAGTAGTTAGGTCATCAACTTGATTACTTGTTCCAACACTATAAAATGTTCAAGCAATCTGAGAAGCAAGCCATGTCTCCACAATGAACTGGCCTTCTTCAGGCTTGTACCGTGCTACTGAATGACCCGCACCCTTCAAAACCCATTTTAATCTGTCATGTTTAGAGTCTGTTATTAATACTTTTATATGAGCTCAATTGTTACAACGATCTTTTATATCACCATGAATAGTAGAGTACAAAATAATATATTAATATGATCATTAATACATAACCGTATGATTAACTAATAGTTAATTAAGCATAGTATCATACATTTATCACCTTAATAAATGCGTACTCCAAAGTGTTGTTGCCCTTTGTGTATGTCTTTTGATATCTACATAACAAAAAAATGGCCACATCATATTGTAGATATTCGATTACCTAATGTAACTTGTGAAAATGCATATTTGTAACTCTGCTCTCTTTAAGTTTTTCCTTAAATATTAACCAAGTCTAAACATAATTAGGAACTTGAACTCACCCAGCGACTTGATTACGAATGAACCATATCTTGACATTGAGTTTGAGACTATTTATCCATTGTCTTGTACCTACATATGGAAAGTTGAAGTCTAGATCATCATTGCGAATAAACCAATTCAACTAATCTAAATAAAACCATAAAAAGATACACCATCTTTAACATGATCAAGACATCCATATTACTAATAATAATTATTATTTAAACATGAGTTTACTTGATGATCAAAGCATGAAAATTTTTGGTAGTAAGTTGTTTATGCATGTACACACTACTGAATATATCATCAGAGTTATATGTGCCGTTTACTATCACAAATTCCCCACGAATGCTTGTATTTGAGTACTATAAAATAAGCAAATCTTGATTACTTGTTTCTTTGATTTCATTATCAGTAGGCTCACAAAAGCAAATTTATCTCAGTCATTTCATCGAACAGCTGGTATGCGTCCTAAATCATGCCTTTCTTTTGCCTAAGTTAACAATAAAATAATGTTTTCAATGCATTGCAGAACTGATGGCTTAGTTGCAAAAAAAACATATGAAACGTGAAAAATTAGAACATAGAAACGTTGGAAGAAGATACATAATCAAGCAACCAAGCCATTCACAATCTATTGTTAACTGAATATTACCCCCTCAGTCTATCCTTTCATCCTTCAATGATTTACCACCTCCATACTCGATAAAAATGTACCTGAATGAAAGAATAAATGGATTTGAACAGAAGAAAATAGATGAATAAATTTGAAGCTCAAAGAATTGTCAATATAAATTAAAATCGGAAATTGAAGAAACTTATTAAATATGTTGGAAAATTTTAAAAACCCTAGAAGAAATCTGATAAACACAAATATATACTTACAAAATACAAAATGCAGAACATGAAATACTAACCGATAAATGGATAATCGAAGATGAGGAAGATGAACCAACCCAGGAAGTTCTGTAATTTTGATATGTAAATGAGGAGGATGAAATGATCTGGTGAATATTACTTAGGAAGAGTATGGAGTGTTATTGTTATTTTGAATTGATCGGATGAGAAAGATCAAGATGATATTGCACAGAAAAGAGGGAGGCGTGCAATTGGTTTGCAAAAGAAAGCAATAAGATTAAATCAGGTAAAGTAATTAAAGTTCCAAGAAAATGAGCTGTGTTATTTTTCAAAATATCCTTGGAGCTATTTATTTAATTTATTACAAAATACTTTAAGCTTCACAATTGATGACATTATCCTTTTAACCATAGAGTGACACGTAAGCATGATAAGCTACCCCATTACTCGCCAAGTCAGCTTTATGATGTCAGTGAAACTCCCCTTTAGTAGTATAGATAGATAGATAGATAGATGTATTTTTAAAAGAGTCAATATTTCACACATTTATTATTTTTCCTTTTGGAAACAATCTTTTTTTCAACCAAATCACACAAATCAACATCCATATGTTTTTGTAACCAATCACTTTCTATTGTTACACGATTTGAAAAAAAAAAGTATATAAAAAAAACAAATGACGATAAAATAAAGAAAAAACAAACATAAATTATCTTCCGGTAAACGAATTCTAACTTTTATGATCATGTCACTTCATAAATATCATACCAAATTTTATTATTATTATTATTATTATTATTATTATTATTATTATTATTATTATTATATTATTATTATTATTATATTATTATTATTATTATTATTATTATATTATTATTATTATATTATTATTATTATTATTATTATTATTATTATTATTATTATTATTATTATTATTATATTATTATTATTATTATTATTATTATTATTATTATTATTATTATTATTATTATTATTATTATTATTATTAATTACTTGATCTAAGACATATTATTTGCATTAACTATACAATGATTAATTATTCATGATTTTATAATTAACCATTAAAGACATGTGTATTATGGGATGACAAGGGTTTATTCATATATTATGCATGGACACATGCTTACGTAGTTATGTTTACGTTATAGTACTGATTTGAAAACCACTTATAGGATCGTCTTTAAGGGTGAATTGACCGCTATCGACCTCGAACTCGAACTCTTTAGGGCCTCCAATTTTATCTCTAGTAGGTGTGATATGTTTTAAGATATATGGTAATAGTACTAGTACTAGTAATAGAATTCTCTTGCTTTAAGTTGTGAGTAACTAGATTTTGAAGTAATATATATTCCAAACGAGTATACATGCCATTTAAGGAGTGAATAGTGGTCATTGAATCGATGTATTAAAATTCACCTATAAGAGTCAAAAATCGACTATGGGCACAATAACGATCATAAAATAAAATAATTATTCAAAAAAATGTGTCGTCAAGAATTAATTATGTAATTAAGATAAGAAACAGCTAATTTAACATCTATTTATGAGGCCTCATTCCAGTTTAGTAAATTGACAGTTTCACCTAACACATTTAAAATTTCAGATTAGCTCAGTTACACCAAATAAATTGATGCATATTCACTCTATTAATGCAAATGACACATCATATATGCATAATTATAATGATGTACATCTTTACTTACTAGTTTAGTACCTGCGCGTTGCAGCGGCGAATATTTTAGCATTGATAAAAAATTAGATGTGGTTTAGTGTTTTGCGAACAAAGTGTGCATTCTAGTTAAAGAATGAAAATGTACTATAATATCAATAGCATTCTGTTATTTATAACTTACCTTCTAAACAAGCAAAAACAAATAAACTTTGTTGTTTTCAACATCTTTCCATGTTTTCATTACCTGAAGAGTTCTCATGTTAAAACAAACGTTATATTGTTTAGTGGCGAAAAGTTTTTGACAGTTATAATCGTAAGTACTTAGTATATGAGAATGTAACTATAATTGTAATAACATATTATAATGTCACCCGGTCAACAGTGTTGGAGCCATGCCAACGGAATTTGGAGCATGAACAATTGTTGCAACAACATAAACAATAAACAATCATTTTAAATAGCAGAATTATGAGCATTATCTGAACTTTTGAAGACGTTGGTCAAGTGCATATGAATATAAAGCGGTCAAATTTTATATAAAAGTAAAGCAAGTGTAATGTTAGATTTATTATTTCTAAAAATAAATCTTTGACTTTCATCGATAAAACAATCAATAACAGTAAATAGTTTCTTTGAATAGAAATTGGTTGTTGACTTTAAAAATCAACTCCAGTCACGTGAATAAAAATTAGCAAGGTAGTTTCCTTTACATAAATCTATTCCTAAACTTACATAAGGGTAATTCCGTCCCTTTAGCTGTAGATGGGGTTATTTTTGTAATTTTCATTCTTTAAACTACTAAACCAATGAAGCAAAAGGGTTAAATACATTATAAGGGTGTAGAGATATGTTCTACATATTACCACTCTTACGTTTTGGTTAATGATGGCCTAATGCGTGTGAACCTAGAGAATGATTGTCATGTAAATATACTTTCTTTCTGCTACTAAGTCGATTGTTTCAACGACTTGAAATAACTTTATAAATAAAATCGTACATTCTAAAATCTAAACGTATGCAAACTTTTAACGTACCGAATTATTCATTATACAAATACTAACCATTATTGATATAATTAGGCTATGTGTTTAGTATCCTAGATATATGATAATCTTTTTAGTATGGTTAATCTACTAAACTTTGGACCTCACGTTTTTTTAACAATAACATGCCTTACAGGCTTACATTGTTAACCAATGAAATTCATATTGCCAATATAAAAGTTTAATTTATTACTAAAATTTCGTTACTTGAATACCATTAGTGCTAAATGAATTATTGTAGATAAACTGTGATTATGACTTCTAATGAAAACATTTTCAAAGTCTGATTTATACAACCCAAAAACTTTTAAGACTTGACAACATACTATGATTATTATTATTCTCCTTAATAATAGTTAGCCATTAAGGGGCCAGAAACAACATAACACAGGTCCAACAAGCAAATTTTATTGATGGTCCATCACACTCCTTTGCAAGTCCAGCTACGCAACCACATATCAATACATAATGGGAAAATATAATTGTACGGATGAAACTGTGCAGTTAGCTATAAAGGACTAAAGAAGGGACAGTTTTTGTAAATAACATAAAGTTGAATGACTGAAAATGTAAAATACCAAAAATAATTGTATACGTTTAGTCCTTCAAAATACACTTAAAGCACCTAACTTTAAGCGCGGTATGTTGTACAATATTTCTCCTTATCTTTTACTAACATTACTAGATCATAACCCGCAAAATTTATGGGCTAATTAATCTATTTTAACCAACATAACATAATATTGCATAACACTTTAAGCAAAGAGTAAACTTTCAATCTGAAAAACATACATAATATAAAGCATAAAAGGACGAATTCTTCATATATCATGTTGAGTTTGTGGCCTAGCTACCCATAGGGTACTCAAAGCTTGAAGCCTGAAAAAGTAGTCGGATATTACAAGTCATGCCATTGCAGATTGTCGGGTACACAGAATAGCATGTGTTCTTTCAATGCCTTCTCTCGAAGACATTCAGCCTGCACAACTTCGGTTCACCGAATATTTTACAATGTAAGCAAAGACTACTGTATAAGAATTCAGACCACAATTAAAAACACAGGCATGACACAACACTAACCTTCAAACCTAACTGAAAAAAACATGGATACCTTTCGAGGAGCTTTTACAATCACTTTGATGATTGTATGCAGTAAATATATGATGATGTAGTTGAAGGTATTGAGCCTGAATACACAATCCCGTAAACGAAGCCAGTTAGTTCCATAAGTTGTACATTAGATTTACATTTTGATCAATTATATTGCAATGTAGGGGAAAAGTATGCTATTTGTATAAGTGTAAGTATTATAAGATTCAAAAACATTATGCCAAAGTGTAGTAGAGTATTAAAACTAACTGATGCAACCACCAAGCATAGAGCCACACAAGCATAAAGTCATTGTTCCACAAACACATTGATCATTATTAGTAATCAAAATGGTGAGACATTTGATATGCGAAAATAAGACATCAAATGGGGATATACACCAGCCAATATCTGGATTCTTCAAACATAAGTAGCATTCCTAACTTAGCCATGAAATAAATGACTATTGTTAAGTGTCTTGACCCACTGTTTTCTACATGCATTATTTGGTCATTGTTAGTGGCAGCTAGAAATGAATCTCTTACTCTATGAGATATCCGTAAATGGCACCTAGTGACACATTGGTTATATAGTGCCTCTGGTCCAAGCGATTTAACTTTTAGATAACAGGTGCACAACGGATATATTTTAGCTTAAATGCATCAATCAAAAATAGGCATGTTGGAAATGTTCCAACACAGGTCATTATTCATATGTGTTGATAACAAATAGGGTCTGGAATCAGGATGACCCAAAACTTCTTTTTGCTCTAATCTTTATAGCCAATTAAATAGTGTGTCAATTAAGGTTAAGAGAAAAAGGTATATTCCAAATTGATTTTATGAATAAAATGGTTTAGGAGCTATCATGGTCTAAAAATACACTTTGGAAATCTGTCAAAGCAATTTCCCTCTTTTAACCTATTAAAATAAAGTATAATACATATTGACTCAGTCATAAGTAAATGAGTCGACATAACTACCTCTAAAACGGCCAAAATGAGCACGATCTTACCTCCTCTTCATCGATATCATCTTCATCTTTGGACACTTGTGGAGGGTCTAATACATTCAAAGAAACTTTTGCAGTTTTTTTTGTCTTTGTGATAGATTTAGCATTCTTGGATCCCTTCTTCAACTTCTTTTTAAAGGCTTTTGTTTCAAGCATACCATTCAACGCTTGTTTTGCAAAGTAGGGCATAAAATGGAGTTAAGATAAATGGATGTTAAGATAATAATTTTGAATTGGAATCTGTTTATAGTGCTCTTTAATTTGAATTCGGGTATAGTCTATAAACAAAAACAAAAAAGATGACAGTTATATAAAAGAAAGTACAGTTTAGTAGCAAGGATCAGCCTCCTCAGCCAATGTCGTTAGCCGAAACTCGCGCCTTTCTGTAAATTGTTAGAATTAATAAATTAGGTTCTTAAATACATAATAAAGTGGAATTCTAAGCTCGGATTTAGAAAGCCATGTAAGATCATGTAGGAAGTATGTTACCCTGTCATATGCCTCATCATTCGCAGCTTTCTCCTTTACTCCATCAACACCATTCACTATATCATATCTCTGCATTTTACAGCATAATTATTTAGTATACACCGGAGTATGAAAAGCATATAATATCCGACATATCAAAAGCAGCCCAAATTGGCCCGTCAAGTATTTGCATAACCATGCCAGCTAGTTGCAGCCTATGTTCAAGTATTGTCATGCATCTATCTTTTTAATACCAAAAACTTAGGGCTGTAGATATGAACAACACATGAACGCATTAGTTATAGTGCAGGTCCAAAAAACAGGGAAAATAAGATCAAGTCTATAATCAAATTTTGATAATATTACAAGAATTCTATAGGATATGTATAACGAAAAACTGGTGCAATGTATGAATTGATGATAGAACCTTTTACTTGGGATTTCTTGTTGCAATTCCTTAACAATACTATAACATACAAACCTGTATCAATGACTAAAATACTTGTCATAGTGGTTTTAAAACCTAAAGATCAACAAAGAAAATATAAAAATATTAATATTGAACATCAAAAACATTACACAAATGGAGACTCACTTTCATTACGCAAATGGAGACTCATCCAGAACTGTGTTTAGCTTTACATGCGGTACACACGTATACAGGATCACCGATCTGAATATATTCTAAAAAACAAAGGTTAACCGTAAAAACACTTGCATTTCAAAGAAAATGTAGATTTAGGGTCCATAAATAGAGCAATACTAGAAGAAATCCCATGAAATCTCGGATTCAATTCCTGGCTACCGCTTGAATCATTAGCTAGTGCATCATTCAGATTAAGTGGCATCAACTCATCTTGGGTAAAATTATAGTTGGGTGGTCTACCCCTCGGATGACCAATGACTGATTTTTGCTTGCTGTGTAGTACATCTACACTAATACATGGTGTATTAGTTGTGGTTTTGAAAAGTTAGTACATATATGTAGCTGAAATTTTTACCAATTCATGTGGAAAACAAAAGCAAAACCTCAGGTACTCCCTTGGTTGGTTGATTTAGAATTCTGCGTATTGTCTTATGCATTATTGAGTGCTTGGTTCAGATTAAGTGGAAGCAAGCCATCTGTAATAGATTTATTTTTGGGAGGTCTACCCCTTAGTCTGTAGCACGTCAGCTCCGAAGTATGGATGAACACCTGTTAATACAATGTTCAACAAAAAATTTTGAACACCTGTTATGAACACCTCTTTAACTGATAATGATGCAAAAACTCTTGAGGCAATTACTTATGAGATATCATAACCTATAATATCTTGTGGAGTTTTGGCATAAAATATGTCACCTGCATATCGTTCATTAAAATATATAGTATGCAAAATGCTTTGATCCATTTTGTAGTGTAAAATATGAAACTACTATGTTAGTACATCATGTGATTTTTTTTTTGTTATGATACTCAATATATAATTAGTTTATAACCAATCATCTAATCTTATTTTGATAATCATTTTCGATCAACCTGATTAATGGAAATTCTACTATAAATAATCATAGAATTATAAGAAAAAACAATAGATAGCTCACTGTCAACAGACTAAGTAGTTTTTGCACCTGCAATCGTCAACAATAGATGAAAAATGAATCAATAACAGACTACTTCCTCCAGCAAGCCTTATATGATGGAGCAAGAAGTGCCTGATCCCCTAATGGACCAGCTAATGATCCATTAGCTTCCGATATGCAAAGAAAATTGTAACAATAATAAGTGAAGCGAGAAAAACCATACTTGAGCTTAGAGGTGGCAAAATGCACTGGAAATTGAGGTTGTAACAGGCCTGGAAACGGGGTTATTTCTGGTACGGGTCAAAACAGGTACGATTGACCAGCAGACATTCGTTTGTCCATTAATTGTAATTATATAATCCTTTAATATGATTAAAAAACACACATGTTTTGACAATACAAAGCTTTTATAATAAGAAAGTAACCGAGTAACGGGTGAAAATGGGCTCAGATCTAAAACCAGAACTTATTCATGTACATGTCAAAACAGGTTTGCTGACCCATAAATGTTTTATTTTAAATTCTATTCTCTTTATTTAATTTAATATAATAGTTCAAATGATTCGCATAATTGCAACATAATAGCAGTCAAATTAAACTTACTTGTAGCTTATGATTATCACTAATAAGAGATCTCTTTTTTTTCTGAGTTATGTAGATTTCCTTTGGTTTAAAACAGTGCCTAGTGTGTTGGCCATTCCAGTTCATGAAGCACCCTGCATTTCATCTGACAACCGTAAACAAAGCAAATTTAATGATAAACCAATGTTAAACATTCATAAAGACATTTTATGTGTATCTTTATGCATCTATGTTGGTACATTCATAAGCACCAACAGTTGTAACCAAAGAATTTTGGTCATCGCTTGTTTGGATCTTGAGTTCTGATACAAACTTTAATTGTATGACCAGAAAATGTCGCCTCTCCTATCACACATAAAATTAAAAAGTCCTTGAAATTCATATATATAAATTTAAATAGAATTGATAAAATATCTCCATTTAAGATAAAAAAAAAATTTCTGCAAATCTGAATGGGTCAAACACAATATGCGACACAATGCTTGTGTTCACCAACACAAGGCTTGTGTTCCGCAACACAAGGCTTGTGTCGCAAAGATGAACACCAGCCCAGAACCCAGCGACTGTCGTGATTTTTCAACCCAAAACCCAAATCTAACTCATTTTTAGGCTGTAAAATCATGTTTTCTTCATACATTTGGACAATACTAAGTTGTGTAAACATTATAACACCGAAATAATACACCAAAATTAGTAAATCTAAGTTTTTAGAAATTTTCTTACAATACTAAATCGGAGCTAGAGGAGGCCGAAAATGATAATGATGCGTTTGTAAATCTTGTTCCTTGCTTGATGGTGATTCCGAAAATATAATTTTTGGTGTCGGTTATGCTAGATCCGAAAATTTGGTGGTGATGGGTTTGGGAGTGTTTAATGGTGTGTGTGTGTTTTATATGGAATGGAAATGAAAGAGGAAATGGGGAGGAGGTGAGGTGTAGGTGAAAGCCTCACTTTTCAGTCCCCGCTCCGTGTTCCGCTCGGTGCTCGTTTACCCGATATTTTACGCGTTAAAATGTACGTTTCCAAAGAAGAAAAATTACTCGATGTTTTGGCTGAGGTATTTCATCAAATACTTTATATTTGAGTTATAATAATTATAACTTAACTTTGTTTCGAGTGTTTGCGCGTTTCATATTTTAACCGCGTAGTTTCAGTTTGTACGATATGATTTAATTAGGAAATATTATCAGAATAATATTTTGAATTTAATTGCGTTATTAAATAACCTTATATTATTTAATAAGATTGTTCACCAACGTCCGTATTAATTAAAAATCGAAATACACTCAATTTTGAAACGCGTACGATTTAATCAAATCGTATAATTGTATATATTCAACAATATATATATTGATACATTAATTAGCCTAACACAGAACTAATTACATGTACTAAAACTTGATTAGGTACTAATTACTAGTGCCTTTAAAAAAAAAAAGGTACTAATTACTAGTCCTAATTTGACGGTTGTCACATTCTCCCCCTGTTAGAAGAATTTCGTCCCGAAATTTAGTTTGGAGTCATGTTTGAAGTAGCGTCAGCAAACAACTGAGGATACTTGACTCTCATTTGATCTTCCCGTTCCCAGGTGAATTCCGGGCCGCGCCGCGAATTCCACCTAACTTTGACGATGGGAATACGGCTTTGGTTGAGTTGTTTGACCTCACGGTCCATGATTTCGGCGGGTTCTTCAACAAAGTGAAGCTTGTCGTCAATATGTATCTCATCAAGTGGAATGATAAGTGTCTCATCAGACAGACACTTCTTTAGATTTGAAATGTGAAAAGTGGGATGCACACTGCTGAGCTCGGTTGGCAGCTGCAATCGATATGCCACTGGACCTATCCTCTCGAGGATCTCAAAAGGTCCAATGTATCCTTGGTTCAGTTTACCGCGTTTTCCGAATCGGATGACACCTTTCCAAGGTGAAACTTTGAGAAGTACTCGATCCCCAACCTGGAACTCGAGTGGTTTGCGTCTCACATCAGCATAGCTTTTCTGACGATCACGTGCGGCTTTGAGTTTGTTTTGAATCTCGAAGATTTTCTCGGTTGTTTCGTGAATGATTTCCGGACCCGTGAGTTGGCTATCCCCAACTTCGGTCCAACAGATAGGTGATCGGCACTTACGACCGTACAGTGCCTCGAATGGTGCAGCCCCAATACTGGTATGGTAGCTGTTGTTGTACGAAAACTCGCACAAGGGTAGGTGTTGTTCCCAGTTTACACCGAAGTCAACTACGCAGACTCGTAGCATATCCTCAAGTGTTTGAATTGTTCGTTCACTTTGGCCGTCGGTTTGAGGATGGTATGCGGTACTCATATCGAGACGGGTACCCAATGATTTTTTAAGTGATTGCCAAAAGTAAGATGTGAAACGACTGTCCCTATCAGAGATAATCGAGATTGGAACACCGTGTCGAGAAATGATTTCCTTGATGTAAATTCGTGTGAGGCGTTCCATTTTATCGGTTTCCTTGATCGCCAGGAAATGAGCAGATTTGGTGAGACGATCGACGATCACCCAAATGGTATCGCAACCGCTCGATGACTTGGGTAGTTTGGTTATGAAATCCATGGCGATTTGTTCCCATTTCCATTCAGGAATGCTGGGTTGTTGAAGTAACCCAGAAGGTTTTTGGTATTCAGCTTTGACTTTTGAGCAAGTAAGACACTTGCTGACATAGGTGGCGATTTCGGCTTTCATGTTCGACCACCAATAGAATTCCTTGATGCCGTGGTACATTTTATCGGATCCCGGGTGAATAGAGTATTTGGACTTATGAGCTTCATCTATCACCAAGTCTCGCAGGTTCCCAAAACTAGGCAACCAGATTCGGTTTGAGAAACACCTAACTCCGTTAGGTTTGATTTCGAATTGTTTATCCAAGCCTCGCAAGGCTTCGTTTTTGATGTTTTCAGGTTTGAGAGCTTCGAGTTGAGCAGCGAGAATCTGAAGGTTTAGATCATTGTGAATAGTCATACTGAGGGCTCGAACTCGAAGTGGTTTCGATCGTTCCTTTCGACTGAGGGCATCGGCAATAACATTTGCCTTGCCCGGATGATATTTGAGTTCGCAGTCATAATCGATAAGCAACTCGACCCACCGACGTTGCCTCATGTTGAGATCCTTTTGATCAAATATGTGCTGGAGACTTTTATGATCGGTAAAAATTGTGCACCTAGTGCCATAGAGGTAATGTCTCCAGATTTTGAGAGCAAAAACGACAGCTCCTAGCTCGAGGTCATGAGTTGTGTAGTTGTTTTCGTGAATTTTGAGTTGTCGTGAGGCGTAAGCAATGACCTTGTCTCGTTGCATCAGCAGGCAACCGAGACCTTGATGAGAAGCATCACAGTATACCACGAAGTCATCGGTGCCTTCGGGTAATGATAAGATTGGAGCACTGCAAAGCTTTTGTTTCAGAAGTTGAAATGCTGACTCTTGTTTATCAGTCCAGTCGAACTTTTTGTCTTTTTGAGTCAGTGTCGTGAGTGGCAACGCTATTTTTGAGAAGTTCTTGATGAATCGTCGATAGTAGCCGGCCAGTCCTAAAAACTAACGTACTTCTGTTGGAGTTGTCGGAGATTGCCAATTTTTGATAGCCTCGATTTTTGATGGATCGACATGGATTCCTTGACTGTCAAAAACATGTCCAAGAAATTGAACGGTTTGTATCCAGAACTCACACTTGGAGAATTTGGCGTAAAGCTCCTCGTGTCTAAGTAGCTCTAGGTTGGTTTTGAGATGATGCGCGTTGTCGCGGTCCCAGCGGTCGGCCGGGTTTTAGAATCCGGGTCGTTGCACCGACGGCTACCGAGACGCGCGAACGGTTTTAAAAATTTATATTTGCTGGGCTCAAACTATGCAAGCTACCTACCTTGTGGGTAAGGCGGCAAGTATAACTCGAGTGTCGTCCAAAATCGGAACGAATTGAATTGAATTGGAACCTACCAAAGATAACTTGACAATAGTGTAACACCCCCAAATTTGATGATTTGCGGAAGCTTGATTTGGGTGTTACTAATCAATAACAAAGCACAAAGATAAATAGCAAACGACTCTATATGCGTCGTTTTAACAAAATATATTGATAATTGAAATGTTACAACATTTAAAGCTTTACATAGCTCGAGTTTAATAAAATGAGATTTCAGTACATAAGTACTTGTACAAAATATACTAATGCAAGAAAATCTCAATCGTCTGTATGCTGACTCGAGCTAAATCCTGAAGCAGAAACATCCTACTGCTGGGTACCAGCGATATATGCTAAAAGGTCAGCTATAAAGCTGGTGAGCTCACAGGTTTGAGATCAAGTAATATCGTATGAACCGCAAGATTTAAATAATGAATTGCATCCAGCAATTAAATAATGAATTGCATCCAGCAATTTAATAATGAATTGCATCCAGCAATTTAATAATGAATTGCATCCAGCAATTAAATGATAATCATCGTGTATACAGCCATGAGCACATAGTTGAGCTTAACTCGAGGGCCGGGTCCCCTATAGAGAATTCCGGGCTAGGTGCCTCCACGAGTGCCTAATCAACACTCGTCTTCCCAAATATTAGTACGTCCGTTTACCCGATTAGTGCTTGCTAACCCGAACGAGGAGGGTCAATCCTATATGGTACCATATACTAATATTCACGCTACAACGTATTAACAACTATGCTGACGGAGGACTTTAAATGATTAGTTTCGAAAAACTCATGTAGTATATGAAAAGTTGGTACTTGCGTTCACATGTTAAAAGTTGAGCAGTATATCACACCCCTGAGTAAAACAGTAAAAGAGGGGCTATGAGACTCACCTGAGTCTGAGAGCGTTTAAACAAACGTAAGTTGATTAGCGAATAATGAAGTCCAACGACTTGTAACCTGAGGGTGTCCACGACACGCGATGGTTATAATCATGATTGGGTATCTCAAAAGATCACCCTTGTAGTTGTTACACAACTATATATATGTCCAAATTACTACGATTTGGTTGATTTGTTAAGTGTTTGAAAACATGTACGGCCCGTTGGTGACGGATTTGTAATAATAATCTCAACTATTATTATTGTGATTTCGTGGCGTTTTACTTTGAAAAATGTGTTTCGATTGTGTTTTAGAAGCCGTTACGGAATCTAAGTACGGGGGTCCGGGGGCAGCGCCCCTGGTAGCGGGGTCCAAGGGGCGGCAGCCCCTGGCGGGGTCCAAGGGGCAGAGCCCCTGGCTGGGGTCGAGCTGCCAGGTCAGCTTGGAAAATTTTTATTTCTACTATATTGCTTTGACGAAAAACGCATCTGGGATCTGAATTCAGGCAAAATCGAGTGATAAATTTCAAGTCTCGACACTTAGTAAAAATCTGAGTTTTCTGTGTATTGCGACACAATATGCGACACAAGGGTAGTTATGCGACACAAGGGTTGTTATGCGACACAAGGGTTGTGTCGCATAAAAATGCGACACAATGTTTATGCGACACAAGGGTTGTGTCGCATAGATGCGAGATGCTGATTCAACAGCGACATAGTGATTGTGTCGTATGGAAATACGACATAGAATACGACATAGTGGTTGTGTCGCAGGACTTGCGACACTAATTATCTGGTACGACATAAGGTACGACACAAGGGATTTTATGCGACATAAAGGCCAAAATACGACACAACATGCGACACAATGCTTGTGTCGCATGGATGAACACCAGCCCAGAAAGTCCGGCTGTTAACGTTTTTCCGGCGAAAAATCCGTTTTAAACTCGTTTTTAAGCTATGAAATCGTATTCTATACATTGTAATGGACATATACTAGTTATAAAAACAACCACAAATGAAAAATACTAAGAATCAAGAGATTTCGGGATTTTGTCGGAAACTTACAATTTGCCGAAATGAAAATCCGGAAAGGTAGAAATGTAGATCGTTGCGAGGTGGTCGTGAATTTCTAAAAATATTGGTGATTCGGTTGCGTTTCGTGACGTTATTTTGCGGTTTTGTGAGTTTTTGGTGATTTGGTGATTTTGGAGGAAATAAGAGAAGAGAGAGAGAATTGATAGAAGAATGAGAAAGAAAAGGAGTTGGAGGTGGGGTTATCCCCACTTTTCAGTTTCTCGCCCCGCGTTCCGCGTGGTGTTCGTTTGCTCCGGCGTTTAAACGTTGAATAATTATTTACATTTTGATTATAAGTTTTAAAATACGATTTATTACGCGATATATTGTTTAAATATTTTACAAATCAATTTATATTTGTGTTATAAGATGTAAGTTAGTTTGTTTATTTAGTTTACGCATTTTATTGTTTTAAATTGTGTAAGTTCGGTTTGTACGATACGAATTGAATACAAAATATTATCAAAATAATATTTTTGGATATAAAAGCGTTATTTAATAAAAGTGG
Organism: Helichrysum umbraculigerum; assembly: GCA_949592205.1. Classification (NCBI taxonomy): domain Eukaryota; kingdom Viridiplantae; phylum Streptophyta; class Magnoliopsida; order Asterales; family Asteraceae; genus Helichrysum; species Helichrysum umbraculigerum. Next base: position 130,828,964 of record CATIUR010000002.1, read on the forward strand.
TCACCAACGTCCGTATAATATTGAATCGAAATACATCCGATTTAAATTGCGTACGATTTAATCAAATCGCATTTTCGTATATATTCAACAATATATATAATTCGATACATTAATTAGCCTAACCAGGAACTAATTACATGTATTAACATATGATTAGGCACTAATTACTAGTCCTAATTTGGCGGGTGTTACAAATAGGATGGGTTTAAAACAAGGTTGGTATGGGTTTTGGTTTAATCTAATCTAATCTAAAGACGGAAATTAAAATGCAGAAAAGTAAACGAGAATATAAGCAGCAGGTAGAGAGTGATTGCTGAAACTTCGACGATTAGGGTTTCGGGATGATATTATATAGATGATAGGTGATTACTCTGGTTAAGAATATTCTAAACAGTTGGTGTAAACACTAGGACCCTACGTCTAGGTGTAACCCTAAAGCATATGTCACTGAATCCTAGGTTATCCTGATTCTGATCAGATGGGACTGTCTTCAGACCCACCTCACCGTCTCTTTCGGAGACCAAGCGACCCTCTGAATGGGGTTAAGGAATAAGGCGACAGTCCACAACACTGACCTTTCTTAACACCTATGTCTATCCAATTTTAACAGAGTAATACTGGTTGTATGCTGAATAAGTTAAACTATCGGTTAAGTAGAGTTTAGGGGTTTTAAGCATCTGGGAACACAGCCGGCATCTTTGCTTTCATTTCCTAACTTATGTTTTATCTGATAAAGTTCTTAATACTTCCGTCATGGATTAGACCCTCCTTTGCCATCGGTCGTTCATCCCTAGGCATGCGTACAGTGTATAGTGTCCTTATTTTCCACAGTACTCTAACCCTAGGTATATCTACGGTGTTTTAAAGACCTATTATATCTTTACACAGCTTTATAACCAGAGGTAGTTTAACGGTGTACTATAGCATTTTCATGGCTTAACAAGACCTAGACCCGTGTCTGGAAGTGTTGCTTCCAGGTAATCCACGGTGAGATAGGCCACCGGCATTTCCTTGGCTTCCACGTATTTGTACTCTACCAGCGGTATTTCCAACGCTATACCAAGTATTCTGACATGTTATGGCGATCTCACAGTTTCATATAAACAGGAGATAACTGTGTATTCGTAGTTAGGGTTGATCAGATCCTATCCTAAGGCAACAGTCACGTGAGAGACTGGAAAGGGTGATTAATTAAGTCTACATCCAGGATAAGTCTAAACATGTATGCAGCATAACAACTACCAATCATATATAAGATATATTAATTAAACATCATCCCTAATCCTAACATCTACATTCCAACAATCACATATTAATCTAGCTAATCAGCATGGCAACAATCATAAATCGTACTGAAATAATATGCAAATTAAACATTATAACAGTAAGAAAGTAAGATAATATCACCGGATTAGAAGAGTAATACTTAGGATTACAACAGTCTGACTTGAATAACCTTGCTACAGCTTGATTACCCAATTACAACTTTCCTCTAGCTCTAACCGCTAACTTATATCTCTCTAGTTCTCCTCTAACTCCTAAGAGTAGTGCTAGAGAGAGAAACTAGAGAGAGAACTAACTACAAGAATAATTCTCCTCTAACTCCTAAGAGTAGTGCTAGAGAGAGAATTCTAGAGAGAGAAAGAGAAGTGTGTGAAATGAAAGGTGTAAGGTGTGTGGTGTGTGTTTGAAATGAATGAGGAGGCTTGGTATTTATAGGAGAATGAGGTGAAGCTTGGTACAAGTCAAAAAGCATGAAGAACAAGCACCAAAGCGCGTACGGGGGGTACCGGACCAAGGGGCAAACGGCACCTCACAAGCCACCAGGCCCCGTATACGGCACCCCAAGGGCCGTATACGGCACCTAGGGTACCGTATACGGTACCTAGGTGGGCAGGGGGGTTGGTGCTTGGTTTGGCCTCCGCTTGTTTCTCGGTTGCTTGGTTCGTCCGTATCTTCTTCGTTTGGGCTCCGATTTGCTTGATTCTTGCGCCGTTGGCTTCGTTTTTCCGTTACGCTTCTAATGAGACTAAGTTTGCCAGATTTGGAAGTGTTTGACTTTTGCGCGTTCCGGATGACGATCGGCGGGCTTCTAGACTGCATATCTTCTTCGTTCTTCACCCGTTTCTCTTGATTCTTTCACCACCAATCTTGGATTTTCCTATTGAATCATAAAATATGCATTAGGATCTATTTTGATAGGATGATCAAGAACGGAATATTTAAGGTGATAGTTTTTGCCTCGGTTTGCGTGCAAAATGGATGCTTTTACTGATTTTTGTAGCAACGCCCGTATTTAGACTACCTTGGTGATTTATGATGATAAATGATTGTTTTGAAATGTTTTCACCAAAGAATAGTCCAAAAAGTGCGAAAATAAGTACTTAAAAACATGACTTTTTGGGTCACATCAAGTATCCCACACTTAAGCGTTGCTTGTCCTCAAGCAACACTCAGTTGTGTCCCTGTGAAAACATTTTATAGATTTTAGGTGAGTTAGAGCACCTCCAAAAAGTTACCACTTTGTCATATGTGGAATTTATTTAGAGAACATAGGGAAAGCTAAGATGATCCTTTCAGAAATTAGTATTGACTTTCCCAGGCATACTTTCCAAATCTCGTGATCTTGGAGTATACATGACTAGGCGATCTCACTAAAGGTGGTCACTCAATTCACTCAGAGTGTATCAGGTTTCCTATCAATCTAGCACAATTGAAATCGCTCAAATAGCTAGTCATGCAGCACTCATCATCATAAGCTTGGTCGAGAATCGGATCTCCACCACTTAGGAAGAGGACGGCGCTAATTATCCCAAGACATTCAAGTGGGTTGTAATGTTTGTGAGGGTTAAGGGGTATGGATAGTGGTGATTTTTGGTTTTAAGGGGTTGCTTATAATGGGCATTCTAGGAATCATGAAAAACTTATTGTAGAACGGAGAAGATAGCTACTCGTATTTCATTGAATCTTTCTTTGAAAGATTGATACTCTGAAGCACTTTAGCTTTATTTTCTTTTCTTTTTCTTTTCTTTCTTTTTCTGCTTTTTATTTTCTTTTCTTTCTTCAAAACTTCTTTGCCAGAGAACTTCCAAGGATATTTTTGATTTTCTTTCGGAAATCTCTTCTTTCTTATCACGGACTTCTTCGAGTCTTTTCTTCTGGTGCCAATTTTTTTGCACCCTTGATTTTATAATTTTGGTGAACACGGAGGAGTAGATCAATTCAAAAAGAGATTCTTCAAGATGTTTTTTATAACCTTAGAAATTCCAAGATAAGTTGTTGGGAATTTGGGAGAAGTGGTTAAAGATATAGGGTTTTGAAGAAACGAAAGGTTTAGGCTCAAAGGGTTTTTCTAGGCGGATCATCGATACTAAAAATGAGTATCGGAAGGGTTTTGGGCTTGAAAAGGTATGTAAGAATGGGTTTAATCTTTAAGAATGTCGAGATCATCTAATTGCACCTATACCGCATACGGTACTTTCCAATGTGGTCTCGAAACGTATGTCAGAAACAAGTTCTAATTTAGAGATACTAGCATCGGCACACACAAGAAATGAACAATGTAGCATTTAAAATGAATGCTTTTAAGGCTCAAAACCTCACTGCAAATTTGGGTTTGTATGTGCCTAGCCATGCTCCTTAGATTGTTAATACTTATTTAAGAAATTTCTACCTTAATTTCCCTAATATTCTTGAATAACTAACTCATATTAGAAATGGTTCCTCTTTGAAAGAAATCGTAACTCAAAAATAGTAGAGCTAGTCGGATGATTTGGCTCATACTTTATTATTTTTGTTTAAAAAGTTTTGAAAATTTTGAAAATTTGAGGAACATTTTCTGAGTAAAGCTATTTGGACATTAAAATCTGTGAAACATCTAATTCAAGGTATTCTATACCTGCTATCCCACACTTAGAGGAACATTGTCCCTAATGTTCTCTTGACGTGAGATTATATTTGAAAATATAATCCCACACTTAGAGTTTGAACATATAGAAAATGTTTCTCAAGTGTTTTGTTTGGGCTGGAATCCCACACTTAGTGATAAGTTTAGGATAGAATATAGATTACTTTGCATTCCTAAGCTAACAAAATGAATCAAGGTATGAAAACGAGGTGAAAGGTAAGAAACTCCCCAGATGACGATTAGACGTTTAGAAGCGAAAGCTGAGAATTTGAAGATCTTCATTAAGAATGATTCAGCTCCGCATGTCCTTATCTGGTGCACAGTGCTTTCTCATTCATGCTTAGCCAAGAGTCGACCCATAATGTAAGTGGAAATTCTTATTAGTGAATTTCACACTTTTGTGATTTAAGATTTGGAGACGATTCTGGCTAAGATGTCTTGGAGTGTGGGTTGAGATCCCACACTTAGATCTTTGAAGAGTCCGCGGTGCATGTGCGAGTTTCAGAAGAAGATAGACCAAAGCTTCTCTCCTGAGATGTGTGTAAGTTCCGTGGTCTGCAGTTGTGAATTCCTTGGTTGCCTGCCTTTTGACATCACGGTTCTTTCTTGAACGCTCATCATCTCATATGGTCTCGTGCTCATTCATCACACATTCAATCACTTATTCTAAATAAAGAAACAAACATAATAAGTAAATACGATAAACGAAATATAATAATAAAGTTTCAACCATAAAGGTTGACAAATATCCCAAAAGTTTAACCAAGTGCAAGATAGAGATCACTGTAATAAATACAATACGAAAGTCAGTGATATAAATATGAATCATAAGATAAGTAGTCTAGAATGGAGGATCCTCTGCTGGTATGTCATCAGGCTGAGCTGGAGGTCCTGCAACTGACTGCTGTCCGCTAGATACCCTCTGCTCATCTAGAGGTAGTAGTCCTCTCTGAATCAATATCTGCCTGAGAGTCATCGCTGGAAGTGCCATCATATCATCATAACCCTGTGCGAGCATGTCCGCAGTGGTAACACCTTCCGTCTGTAACATATCAAGGTAGAGCTGCTTGAGAGTGCTCTCAGTAGGAACCTGATCTGAGAAGATGGGGGCCAAATCCAAGTAAGGGCCGATGCTACCAGTGAACAATGCATCGGTACCAATGTAGAGTAGATCTGGTCTGTATGATGTGCTAGCCTCTGGATGCTGGTCATGGGTCAGAATGGGTACAGTCGGATGAGACAATGATGCCTGCTGACGGGCTGGTGATGGTATGTGTACTGAGTAGACTCTGGCTATATCAGATGTGGATTTGTGAGTGGGTAATGGTGCGGAGTAGGTGGTAGGTGTGCGTGGGCGTCTATATGGATGTGGTGGCTGAGTGGAGGTATGTGGATGTGGTGGAGGAAATGTGGTGTATGGGCGAGTGGTGGTACATGGGTGAGTGGCGGTATGGGTAGTGGGTGGAGGTGGCGGTCCACATCTATATAAGAAGTGATCAGGCTAAGGAGTACCATGTGTCCTAGCTGTCAGAACCTGCTGATCACGGATAACCTGTAAAGCATGTAATAGATAGTACTGAGTAAGAGGAGTGACCGGATCCGTGTGATGCACAACGGCCTGTGTAGGCAGTACTGATGTGTCTGCTCCTCGTGATGTCTCAGGTATCTCTGCTGCAACTGGTCTCTGTGGCTGGGGACCAACATCTCTATCCTCTGTAGTCACGCGCTTCCTGGTCATGAAGCATCCAGGAATGGGCTGCCGAGTCTGATACCATAAGCACTGTCTCTCAGGTCCCTCATCAATGATCCTGATCAACTTACAATACTCTAGATCAAACGGCTGCGAGCTAGCGTGATGGGTGTAATCCTCACGGTGACGGTCAGTGAGAATCCCCATGCCGACTAACAATCTCATGATAATGGCTCCCATGAATACGTGGCGTCTATCCTCTCTCTTCTCCTTCCACAATCTATCCGCTATGATGTATGCGACATTCAGGTTCTGCTTCCTTATGATCGCATCCATGAACTTAAGCTCTTCTGATGTAGCAGGTCCAGCATCTCTCTTCCCAAAGATAGTACAGCACAGGAGCTTGCGAAGAATGTGATGAACTGGTCGGGTCGTGAGTGAAGCTTTCACTCCACTCCTGAAGGTAGTCCCCGTCAATCCTCTCCATATCTCCTTGTGATTCCGTGACGGTAAACTGGAGATAGACTGGAAACTGCTGGTGAACCAATCAGAACTGGCCTGAGACTGTGTGTAAAGGCCAAGGTATACCCCGAAATCTCCAACTGTCATATGATATTTCTTCCCACGATACCGAAAAGTGATCTTCTTCTTATCAATGATCTCCAATCTCTCTCGGATCTCGTAAGTCATCATAAACTCAGTGACGACCTCTCGGTATATAGCCTCATCAATGGAGAAAAGATGGAAAAACGCAGCATGTTCCTCGCCATCTTTATCATATTTGATCAAATCTTCCAACTCATCCCTAATACCCAAGCGTCTCATATCCTGCCATATGATGACTCTGTTTGACCCTAAGTATCGTCCCATCCATTTCGCAATATCGTCCATATTCTCGGGGGATGAAGCAAGCTTCCTCAACGAAGGGTTTGATAGATCCATCTGTTGACAAGAAAATGAGATGCATAAGTAATAACAAATTGCTAAGTACATTTCCAAATTTTAAAAAAATTGGAAATGTAGGCTTTAAAATATAAATAAATCCGCAATTTATTTTAAACTAAACCTAGGCCTAACCAATCCTCAATCCGCAATTTTCGCAACCATAAGTGTCTAACCTATTCCAAGGGTATTAAAGCAACAATAATACTAGCGTTTAATCCAAGTAAACTCGTCATTTCAAACAACTAGCAAATATTTTTACTTTCATTCATGGCAACTTAATCTAAGTGAGCTTAATCATGTAATTACCTCAAATATATCAAGTCAACCAAAAAGAACATAAACTAATTTAGTTATGCAAATACCATATGGTTAAAGACACGTGTCAACTTATTCGGTTAATTTTGCAAGATTTAAAGATTTTGATAAATGAATGACGGTAGCTTACGTGTGATGGTCATATTAAAAATATTCAACACTTTATTAATCAAGGTGGTGAATAATTAAAAATATTCAAGGACCAAAAGCTAACTAATGAATTATTGAAAATCTAAGAAACTTGCCATGATTTAATTAACACAAGCATCATTTTTAAAAATTGAATATTTAAAATAAAGTATGATACTTGGTTAATTTTTAATCACAACGTGCTTACTTTAACTTTCAATAATCCTAGAGATCATTCAAAATAAACTAGCAATCATGTAAACATGTTTATCAAATCATACTAAGCATGAATTAATTAAAACAAGTCAAAACAAACTACTAGTTATCAAAAGTCAACAATTCTAGCAACTTTGACAACTTAAAGTCAACACTTGAAGATCAAAGTAACAAATTATCAAGTAATCTACTCAATCAAGCATGTAATCATGTTAAGCAACTATGCAAGAACACTTTTGAACCATAAAACACAAGTTTTCACCATGGATTTCATAGATCAAAAGTTGAAACCCTAACTTTTAAAAAGTTAATGAAATTTAAAGATTTGAGTTAGGAATTACCTTGCAAGTGATGAAATGATGTTATGTATGCAAGAGAGATGATAAAATGAAGAACTTGAAGCTTTAAATCATAAAAAATGGTGGAAAAATGGAGGTTTGATGATGGTGATGGAAAGCCGTGGGTTTTGGGGAAGAAGGAGGAGAGAATTTTTTGACTTTTTGACTTTTTGTTTGTTAGTGAATCCCCTCCTCTTGGATTAAATACGTTTCGATTTAGAACGCGAAAGATACGATACGTACGATTGGTTTTCGAAAGGTTTTAAGATTTTTAATAAAGTAACCAAAAGTAAATACGAATCTTTCTAAAAAGTTTTCGCGAATTAAAATTGTGTTTTAAATTGCGCCCGAAAAATTCTTTGCGTTTAAACTGAAACGAGTTTATTTAAAAACGAAACAATATTTTTATGTACTTTAAACTTTAAAACAAATCATAATTAATTTACCAAAATTTTAAAATTAAAACTTTGTTAAATTTTTCTGAAAAGTTCGAACTTACGCAAATTGCGCGAGTTTAAAGTTTAAAGGACGTTTTCTTGGTTTTTTAAACGAAAGCGTTAAAACGAAAAATTATTTTAAACTAAAATTAATACTAACTAATATTAATTAACCTAGATAGGCTTGGGGTGCCTCCCAAGAGCGCTTTGTTAAAGACGAAAGCTCGTCCATATCAGACTTACTGCTTTACCGGATAGTGTCCGAGATGACACTGTCGGTTACAGTTGATGCTTTGGATAGAGACAAGGTATAGCGGGAAATAAACGTACCTCGGAGAGCTCGGATGACATAGTAAACTAAATCAGCAGGATTTATGAAATAACGTTCAAATTCTGTTAAGAATTCTTGTTCTTCCTGACTGAGTTGTAACAATGCATCGACAAAACGATTAAATTCCCGTTTCACCTTTTTCTGGTTTGAAATGCCATCCCTAAATCCTGTATCTAGATAAGACAGATCATAGAGCAGTTTTGAAAGTAAATCCACAAATTCCGTTTCCTTAGAAGAATCGGGATTTCCGTAAGTAGTGTGAACTGCTTGCGAAAGTTCTTCGATATAAATCTTCTGTTGGTTAGTAAACGGGAATTTGGTTTTTTGGAATAACTGAATTAGCTGGATATGGATCTGTTTCCTTTTTGCAAAGAAAGCAGCGTCCATAGCTTCCTTAGTTGATTCGGGAAAAATAGCTCTAAGTTCATTAATTAAATAAGTAGCAGGATCAACAAAGAATGGAATATCAGCAAGAATCATGTCTGATTTGATAGAGCTTCTTTCTATCCAAAATTCAAGCTCGTTAATCAGGAACGCAACATAGCGATTAATCCTAGGTTGTGAATCAGAGGGATAATCGGTGCTGGCAAGTAAATCCATTAAAAGATCTAATTCTGATTTTAACGATAGCTCGTCTTTTCTACTGTGTTTAGCACGAAGAAGTCTAATAATCCCATCAATTTCAACAAAGGTCTTTCTCTGCTCAAATGTAAATGGAAAATCAGATATCTTAAGATATTTCATAAAGTTGGCATGGATATCGATCCTCCTATTGGGCTCTTGAGAATTTCCTAAGTGATGGTCTGTTTCTGATTCGGGTAGATGATTCCTAGATTCAGTGTTTAATCGGGTTGGTGTTTCTATCCTAAGTTCATTCTCAACCTGATATTGGAGACACTCTTCCTCGACAACACTTGAATAAAGTGTAGTGGGGTGGGCTCGCAAAATATCTGGGAGATCGTACTCAAAGTATTCATCTAAACAATGAAGACTTTCATTCAAATCCATCCAAGGCATGGGTGGATAGAAGAACACTTCGATTCCAAATGGTTCATCATCAGGTAAAGTAGCAGGTCTAATATAGTGTGGATACCTAGACAAGATTGACAGAATCTCAGGGTCAAGTGTGGGTTGACCACTTAAAGCAATAGTAACAGAAGCTGGAATCTTCTGCTGAGATTCATCAAAACCTAAGTCTAAGCTCGATATTTTTGGGTTCTCAACTTCATGGTTAACACAGACTTCTCTAACGTCAGAGGAGTTTGACTCATACTCTGAACAGTCAAAGTATTCCGCATCTACCAAAGCCGTCATCTCATCCGTCATCATTTGATTGAGAGGAGAGATGGGGTTTGAAGGAGAATTAGGGTTTTTCATTTTCAAATTTTTATGTATTTTCTAGGGTTTAAAAACTAAGTTATCTAACTAATAAAGCAGTTAACTTCCTAAGTAATGATAATCTTAAGGAAGGATCTCCTAAAGTTAATTATCTAAGGCAGAATTCAATTCTTGACGAAACCGATCCCCGGCAGCGGCGCCAAAAACTTGTCGCGGTCCCAGCGGTCGGCCGGGTTTTAGAATCCGGGTCGTTGCACCGACGGCTACCGAGACGCGCGAACGGTTTTAAAAATTTATATTTGCTGGGCTCAAACTATGCAAGCTACCTACCTTGTGGGTAAGGTGGCAAGTATAATTCGAGTGTCGTCCAAAATCGGAACGAATTGAATTGAATTGGAACCTACCAAAGATAACTTGACAATAGGATGGGTTTAAAACAAGGTAGGTATAGGTTTTGGTTTAATCTAATCTAATCTAAAGACAGAAATTAAAATGCAGAAAAGTAAACGAGAATATAAGCAGCAGGTAGAGAGTGATTGCTGAAACTTCGACGATTAGGGTTTTGGGATGATATTATATAGATGATAGGTGATTACTCTGGTTAAGAATCTTCTAAACAGTTGGTGTAAACACTAGGACCCTACGTCTAGGTGTAACCCTAAAGCATATGTCACTGAATCCTAGTTTATCCTGATTCTGATCAGATGGGACTGTCTTCAGACCCACCTCACCGTCTCTTTCGGAGACCAAGCGACCCTCTGAATGGGGTTAAGGAATAAGGCGACAGTCCACAACACTGACCTTTCTTAACACCTATGTCTATCCAATTTTAACAGAGTAATACTGGTTGTATGCTGAATAAGTTAAACTATCGGTTAAGTAGAGTTTAGGGGTTTTAAGCATCTGGGAACACAGCCGGCATCCTTTCTTTCATTTCCTAACTCATGTTTTATCTGTTTAAGTTCTTAATACTTCCATCATGGATTAGACCCTCCTTTGCCATCGGTCGTTCATCCCTAGGCATGCGTACAGTGTATAGTGTCCTTATTTTCCACAGTACTCTAACCCTAGGTATATCTACGGTGTTTTAAAGACCTATTATATCTTTACACAGCTTTATAACCAGAGGTAGTTTAACGGTGTACTATAGTATTTTCTCGGCTTAACAAGACCTAGACCCGTGTCTGGAAGTGTTGCTTCCAGGTAATCCACGGTGAGATAGGCCACCGGCATTTCCTTGGCTTCCACGTATTTGTACTCTACCAGCGATATTTCCAACGCTATACCAAGTATTCTGACGTGTTATGGCGATCTCACAGTTTCATACAAACAGGAGATAACTGTGTATTCGTAGTTAGGGTTGATCAGATCCTATCCTAAGGCAACAGTCACGTGAGAGACCGAAAAGGGTGATTAATTAAGTCTACATCCAGGATAAGTCTAAACATGTATGCAGCATAACAACTACCAATCATATATAAGATATATTAATTAAACATCATCCCTAATCCTAACATCTACATTCCAACAATCACATATTAATCTAGCTAATTAGCATGGCAACAATCATAAATTGTACTGAAATAATATGCAAAGTAAACATTATAACAGTAAGAAAGTAAGATAATATCACCGGATTAGTAGAGTAATACTGAGGATTACAACAGTCTGACTTGAATAACCTTGCTACAGCTTGATTACCCAATTACAACTTTCCTCTAGATTTAACCGCTAACTTATATCTCTCTAGTTCTCCTCTAACTCCTAAGAGTAGTGCTAGAGAGAGAAACTAGAGAGAGAACTAACTACAAGAATAATTCTCCTCTAACTCCTAAGAGTAGTGCTAGAGAGAGAATTCTAGAGAGAGAAAGAGAAGTGTGTGAAATGAAAGGTGTAAGGTGTGTGGTGTGTGTTTGAAATGAATGAGGAGGCTTGGTATTTATAGGAGAATGAGGTGAAGCTTGGTACAAGTCACAAAGCATGAAGAACAAGCACCAAAGCGCATACGGGGGGTACCGGACCAAGGGGGCAAACGGCACCTCACAAGCCACCAGGCCCCGTATACGGCACCCCAAGGGCCGTATACGGCACCTAGGGTACCGTATACGGTACCTAGGTGGGCAGGGTGGGTTGGTGCTTGGTTTGGCCTCCGCTTGTTTCTCGGTTGCTTGGTTCGTCCGTATCTTCTTCGTTTGGGCTCCGATTTGCTTGATTCTTGCGCCGTTGGCTTCGTTTTTCCGTTACACTTCTAATGACACTAAGTTTGCAAGATTTGGAAGTGTTTGACTTTTGCGTGTTCCGGATGACGATCGGCGGGCTTCTAGACTGCATATCTTCTTCGTTCTTCACCCGTTTCTCTTGATTCTTTCACCACCGATCATGGATTTTCCTATTGAATCATAAATATGCATTAGGATCTATTTTGATAGGATGATCAAGAACGGAATATTTAAGGTGATAGTTTTTACCTCGGTTTGCGTGCAAAATGGATGCTTTTACTGATTTTTGTAGCAACGCCCGTATTTAGACTACCTTGGTGATTTATGATTGTTTTGAAATGTTTTCACCAAAGAATAGTCCAAAAAGTGCGGAAATAAGTACTTAAAAACATGACTTTTTGGGTCACATCACGCGTGTTCCTGTTCGTTTCGCGAGTATATGAGGATGTCGTCAATGAAGACAATGACGAACTTGTCGAGATAAGGCTTGCACACCCGATTCATAAGGTCCATGAATACAGCCGGTGCATTGGTTAGACCGAATGGCATCACTTGGAATTCGTAATGCCCGTAACGGGTTCTGAAAGCGGTTTTCGGGATATCGGTGTCGCGAACACGCAATTGATGATAACCTGATCGAAGATCAATCTTTGAATAATAACTCGATCCTTGAAGTTAGTCGAACAGGTCATCGATTCGAGGAAGTGGGTATCGATTCTTGACGGTCAACTTGTTCAACTCTCGGTAGTCGATACACATTCGGAAAGAACCATCTTTCTTTTTGACAAATAGGACCGGAGCTCCCCAAGGTGAAGAACTCGGCCTAATGAATCCTCTTTCCAGGAGCTCCTGTAACTGGGTGGACAACTCCTAAAGTTCGAATGGAGCTAAACGGTATGGTGCTCGGGCCACAGGTGCAGCACCTGGCACGAGATCGATTGAGAACTCGACCTGTCTTGGTGGTGGTAGACCAGGTAGTTCTTCGGGAAAGACTTCTGGAAAGTCTCGAACGATTGGCACATCCTCAAGTCGCTTCTCCTCCGACTTTTTCTCCATGATGTGCGCGAGGATTTCTGGATAACCCTTTCTTAGAAATTTTCAGGTTTTCAAACAAGATATGATATTGAGTCTCATCCCGCCGGTCTCCCCCTGTATGATTAAAGTTCCACCGGCGGCGAGGGGTATGCGAACGACTTTGTCATAACAAATAATTTCGGCTCGATGCTTAGACAACCAGTCCATACCCACAATGACGTCAAAACTTCCGATTTCGACAGGCATAAGATCGATTGAGAAGATTTCGTCGGCTAGGTTTAAAGTGCAATTAGGTATCACACTATCGGTTTCTATGAGTTTGCCATTTGCTAGTTCTACGGTGTACTTAACATCTAAGGCCACGGGGGTGATGTCAAGTAGTGGATAAAACTCATCAGAACTAAAGCTCCTATCAGCACCAGTATCAAATAGAACAGAAGCAATTAGTTGTTGAGGAGGAACATACCCGTGACCACATTCGGGTCTTGACGGGCATCCCCGGAGTTGAGTACGAATGCTCTTCCCTTTGCATTGTTTTTGTTGTTGTTGTTTCCCTTGTTCCTTCGTTTAGGACATTCATTCCTGAAATGTCCGGCCTCCCCACATCCATAGCAGGATTTAGGTTGTTGGGTAATGCTGTTGGAGGCATTGTAGTTGGGTTTGGGGGCTCGGCAATCTCGGGTCAAATGCCCGTACCTCCTGCAGTTGTTGCAGGGAGTACTGCATGGACCGTCATGGTGGTAGTTACACTTGGAACAGTATGGTCTATCTCCATTGTAGCTACATTTGGTTTCAGTATTGGTGTTGTAAACTTGAATGGTGTTGGTTTTCTTGTTTGGTTGGTTTTGGTGCTCAGAGGGTTTTCGCTTGTTGTTGGAGGAGGTATTGGGTGTCTCATGGCTGACAACCAGCGCCATGAGCTCATGTGCTAGCCGAATGGCACTTTCTGTAGTGGTTGGCTTAGATGAAGCAACGTTCCCTTGGATATTCTCCGAGAGACCGCGAATGTATCTCTTGATGCTCTTCTCCTCCGGATCAACCAGTCCCGGGCATAACAAAGCGAATTGCTGGAATTTGGCGGTATACCCAGCAATATCAGTCCCTTGCACAGTCAGGTGCCAGAACTCTTCCTCTAGATGGTGCAGTTCTTCTTCAGGGCAGTATTTTTCTCTGAGCTTTTTCTTCAGTTCAGCCCAGGGAAGTTGGTTTGCTATTTCGATGCCTACAGAGTTGGCGTGGGTGTTCCACCACGTAAGTGCACCTTCCTGAAAGGTGTAGGCAGAGAACTTGACCTTGTTTTCTTCAGCACGGTTGCAGAGGTTGAAGACGGATTCCATACGTTCGATCCATCTGATTAGACCAATAGCACCTTCAGTGCCCTTGAAATAAAGTGGTTTGCAGCTAAGAAAATCCTTGTAGGAACAAGGTTTGACGACAGGGGTGGTGTCAACAGTCTGATCACTGTTTCGTTGTGAGCTCCGAGCGGCCAGAGCATCGGCCACGGCTCGGGAGACAATGGCATTGATTTCGGCATTACTGTAACTTTTCTTCTTGGGCGGCATAATTCTTCAAGAAAGAACAAAAGGTACGTAAGAATTTGTACCAGAATGAAAATTACAATAGATGCATATATGTAAAAGCGGTAACGTACGACATCACAATGTAACATTAATAATGTAGAATAATCGAGGGGAATTGTCAATTGATATTACGAGTTCAAGAGGTGATAGACCATTCCGAGTTGTGAGTTTCAAAAGTTACAGGATTAGATGTTTTTACAAAAATACCGGGAATAGTTACATCCGGTCGAATTACATAGGTCCTACGAAAGCATAATAGAATACAGATTTCAGCCTAAGCTAATTCTGACGTAGATTGAGTTGTGGCAGCAGTGCAGTGAGGTGGTTCACAGACTCTGCAAGTCTGTTGGCAGTTCGGAGGGCGTCCTCGGTTTTCCTTAGACGTGTCTCGCACTGATGTAGCCTTGACTGTAGGACAGAGATTTCATTTCGGTTGCCAATCACCTGGTTGTGGACAACCTCCATGGTTTCGATTGTTTCTCCCACTTGATTTTGAAGAGTGTTCACGGTGTTGACAGTGTGCTCGTGATCTTCAGAGACTTGTTCGATTCGTTCCATAGCTGTGAGTCTCCAGTTCTCGCGAGTTTCTTGTAGTTCGATATCCATAGCGTTAAATCGTTGCTCATGATGGCGTAGTCGAGCGGCTAAAACCGGTAGAGTGTGGGGGGTGGAATATGGGCTAGCTTGAGGCAACCTGGTGTCCCTCCTAGCTACCCTTGGGTTTCGTGATCCATGTGGATAAGAGCGTGATGAACTTGGTGGTGTGTTTGCCATTCTGAGACAAAGCGTTAGAAAGAATGAGGCCTATATCCATATAACACAATATAGCCTAGGGTGTCTAACACAGATATTTTTGAGTCTCGGTCCATTCAACATAACTACTACAGACCTTACATCATCTTTCTTTAATTGTACATAGTTGATCAGGCTATGTTAAATTAAAGTCGTATGCTGTAATTCCTGAACCAGTCATGCCCACTACATGCAACCTAGTTCACTATAACCTTAGGCTCTGATACCAATCTGTAACACCCCCAAATTTAATGGTTTGAGGAAGCGAGTTTTTGGGTGTTACTAATCAATATACAAAGCACATAAGATATAATGAACGACCACTATATGCGTCGTTTTACATTTGTATTGATAAAACCAAAAGTTTACATCAAAAATATTGTTTACATTAGCTCGGTTGAAATTGAGAGATTTTGGTACATAATTAATCTATACAAAATATAATAATGCAGCTAAATCTCTGATTGTTTGCATGCTGACTCGAGCTAATTCGCCTTGATTTAGCAGTCCAACCTACTGCTGGTTACCTGTGATACATGCTAAAATGGGTCAGCGAAACGCTGGTGAGCTCACAGGTTTGTATGTCAACACATATTTGTATGAACCGCAAGATTTATAATTGAATTTAAAATGCAATTAAGCAAAATAAAAGTTATACAGCCATGAGCACATAGTCTGAGCTTAACTTGAGTGTCAGGTCCAATAAAGAAGCCCAACTTGAATGCCTCCTACGAGTGCCTAATCCACACTCGTCTTCCCAAATGCTAATACGTCCGTTTGACTAGTTAGTGCGTGCTAACCCGGACGAGGATTGTCAATCCTATATGATATCATATACTAACATTCACGCTACTACGTATTACCAGACTATGCTATGGAGGGCTTTAAATTGATTAGCTTGAAACTCATGTAGTATTTGATTTGATTTGTACTTGCGTTCAACTTGTAAAACAAAACGAGCAATAATATCACACCCCTGATTGAAATGCAGTAAAATAGGGGCCATGAGACTCACCTGAGCCTGAAGAGTTTATCTAAATAACTTTGTGATTGATTAGCCGAGTATCGATGTCCGAAGACTTGTAACCTGAGGGTGTCCACGACACGCGATGGTTATAAATGTGAGTCGGTATCTCAAAGGACTACCTTTGTAGTTGCTACACAACTATATATGTCCAAATTACTACGATTTGGTTGATTATTTGATTTGTGTTTTGAAAACGTGTACTGCCCGTTGGTGACAGATTTATAATAATAACCTTAACTATTATTATTATACTTTGATTTATACATTTTTGCGTATTAATCGTATCGTATTTGGTTTGGTTATTGAAAAGTGATTTTTAAACACTTAGAATGTTTTTGGCTTCTGTTTTCGGGTTTTTGCGATACAAAATGCGACACAATGCTTGTGTTTCACAACACAAGGCTTGTGTTCTGCAACACAAGGCTTGTGTCTCATGCCTGCGACACAATATGCGACACAATGCTTGTGTTCCGCAACACAAGGCTTGTGTCTTATGATATGCAACTTAATGCGACACTAAATGCGACACAATGCTTGTGTCTTATGTTTTGCGACACAATATGCGACACAAATGCTTGTGTTCCGCAACACAAGGCTTGTGTCTTATGATATGCAACTTAATGCGACACTAAATGCGACACAATGCTTGTGTCTTATGTTTTGCGACACAATGCTTGTGTTCCGCAACACAAGGCTTGTGTCTTATGATATGCAACTTAATGCGACACTAAATGCGACACAATGCTTGTGTCTTATGTTTTGCGACACAATATACGACACAATGCTTGTGTTCTACAACACAAGGCTTGTGTTCCGCAACACAAGGCTTGTGTCGCAAAGATGAACACCAGCCCAGAACCAAGCGACTGTCGCGATTTTTCAACCCAAAACCCAAATCTAACTCATTTTTAGGCTGTAAAATCATGTTTTCTTCATACATTTGGACAATACTAAGTTGTGTAAACATTATAACACCGAAATAATACACCAAAATTAGTAATTCTAAGTTTTTAGAAATTTTCTTACAATTGTAAATCGGAGCTAGAGGAGGCCGAAAATGATAATGATGCGTTTGTAAATCTTGTTCCTTGCTTGATGGTGATTCCGAAAATATAATTTTTGGTGTCGGTTATGCTAGATCCGAAAATTTGGTGGTGATGGGTTTGAGAGTGTTTAATGGTGTGTGTGTGTGTGTTTTGTATGGAATGGAAATCAAAGAGGAAATGGGGAGGAGGTGAGGTGTAGGTGAAAGCCTCACTTTTCAGTCCCCGCTCCGTGTTCCGCGCGGTGCTCGTTTACCCGATCGTTTAAGCGTTAAATATTTATTTTACGCGTTAAAATGTACGTTTCCAAAGAAGAAAAATTACTCGATGTTTTGGTTGAGGTATTTCATCAAATACTTTATATTTGAGTTATAATAATTATAACTTAACTTTGTTTCGAGCGTTTGCGCGTTTCATATTTTAACCGCGTAGTTTCAGTTTGTACGATATGATTTAATTAGGAAATATTATCAGAATAATATTTTGAATTTAATTGCGTTATTAAATAACCTTATATTATTTAATAAGATTGTTCACCAACGTCCGTATTAATTAAAAATCGAAATACACTCGATTTTGAAACGCGTACGATTTAATCAAATCGTATAATTGTATATATTCAACAATATATATATTGATACATTAATTAGCCTAACACAGAACTAATTACATGTACTAAAACTTGATTAGGCACTAATTACTAGTCCTAATTTGACGGTTGTCACACCTTTGTTATTTTGAAAGATAGGATGTCTTGTGAACTTATTAGAATTCAATGCTTATATCATTTAGCTATTAGTATTACTAGATTATTGATGTAAGTAATTGAGTATAGTCATAATTAAATTATAAAACAAGTTATTAACTTGTGTTTTGATTGTGTTTACAGAGACACCGAAGACTCAATAAAGTTAGAACTTTGAGTGTGGAGATTGAAGCGAAACAAGTGAGTAGACTGGTTCTCACAGTTTAATTTTGGTGTTAACAGTTTGGTTACATCAATTTTAAGTTGAAAATACTGATTGAATTATTGATAAGTTGATGATAGAGCAATTGATTGATTTTGTTGATTGATAGATTTATTGATTTCTTGTGAATAATTCCATGATAGGTTGGAATGATAGAGGTCAATTATTGGGTTTAGTTGCTATAGGTTAATCTTTATGGGTCGGATGAACATTCTTTGTGAATTAATCCATATTGGTTAAAGATAGCAATAAACTATCGGTAAAATCTCTGTATTGGCCTGCAGTTGATTATTAAGGGTTCTTGGAGTGCCACCGCGGACTGAGGGTATCTCAAGAACCACCGATCCTCTGTTTGATTGTTTATTTAGATGATTGTTGTGAGTTGATTGTTATACTAAGTTAGATTGTTAGACTTAGTTTACTCGCTTAGCTTCGTGCTAATCCCCCACATACTCTTGCAGGTTAACTTTTGGGATATGATTAGGCACATGACGTTGTTTTGAAGAAATGTTTGACAACTGGAACTCTGATCATTTTGGATAACCATGTTTTGTTAACATAACACCCAGTTATTGTATTATCGTTGTAATCATACTTAATACTTATAACCTTATAATGTTTTGGTATGACTAGATGTCATATATATATATATATATATATATATATATATATATATATATATATATATATATATATATATATATATATATTAATATGAATAGGATTTGCACTTCCAAAATGTTTAAAAAAAAAAAGAAAAAGAAATGGTCTAAATTATGGGGTGTTATAATAATGGTCCATTTTGACTCTTTAACCAACCCGTCCATTTAACCACCTATACTAATTGTAAACCACAGTAAGATTAAGAAACAATACATTTCCATTTTTAAATTAAGTAACATGTACTTGATGCCGTATACATTTTACTCAGGATGTAATACTAATTAATCAACAACTGAAAAGATGTGTTCTCCATCAGTGAAGGATGCTGATGCTGACATATTTGGGTTCCCGAATTTCGGTTTCTTGTTGACATGGGAAAAACTCATATCAGATAAAGCAGTTCTATAAACAAACAATAAGTTTCTATAACTAAAATGGAGAGGGAAAAGTAAGTAATGTATGTATGTACCTTTGAATTTACTGATATCGTTGATTCCACAAAGAACCCGAACTTGCATGTCAGCAAAGGAGACTATAATTTTTCTCGGGTCAGTTGGCAAAAATGGAAGTGAAAATTACAACTTTTATAAGCATATTTAACTAAAGAGACTTACAATGTGCAATTATGTGTCTTCACCTACCGGGCTGCTATAAGTGATGCAAGGTAAGCCTATCTATGTCCATTACTCTCATCAAAGATTTTGTTGATGCTTCCATTCATGTACCAAATCTAATAAAGATTCAAACATTTTTAAAATTCCCACATACTTGCAAATTCAGTAAGCTATACATGTTATCAGTCACTTTCTTTGGCATCATAACGTACTTTAACGATAGGCAAACACCATCTTTGAACTTTTAGATAGTTTTTATAAAAAAATTATGAAACAACACACCTTTTTCCATATGCCAATATACTTCACAGCAAAAAGAACATGATAAACAACCTGATGAGCATCTTGATTGAATTCTACATGTATACGAAAACCAATAAATCAGCAACGACTTCAGATATTCTCAATTCAAAGTATCATATATGATATCGCGTAAAAAGTCACGTTTTTACTACCGATATCTCTCTCATTCTGGAACGATTCTTGGCATTTTGAACTCAAATATGGTACAAATCAATGATATTATGCCAAGGTGGTCAAAACAAGGTTGCACGATAAAAATCAAGCAAAACGGATGAAAAACGAAGATTCCACACACGTTTGAAGATTCAAGGCATCAAAATGAGATTTCAAGACTAAAATGCCCTCCACCAACATCCATTCTATCCAAGATGTTCTTTTTCAAAATACGAATCCAACAGAAGAAGAATCAACTAAAACGGATAAAGAATGAAGATTCTACACCCGCCGGAAGATCCAAATGATTCACATGCAATATCTGGATCTAGGAACCTCATCTTAGGGCCTATTCTATGTCAAAATCTTCGTTTTTGAATTACGAATCCAACAAAAAAAGAATCGACGCAAACAGACGCATAACGAAGAAAATACGCACGAATCAAGAAACGAAGCGAAACGGAGCGGGTAGCCGCCGGCCGCCGCCGGTTGCTACAGTACCGCCGCCGGCTGCTACAGTGCCGCCTCCGGCTACAGTGCTCCTGCCTCGATTTCCATTTTTGGCAAGTTTTGGTACCTGGTGCGCCTACTTTTCGCGTTGTACAGTACCCGGTGCCCCTACTTTTCGTGTTGTACGGTACCCGGTGCACCCTTTTGGCTACCTTTTACTAACATGCACCTCTTGATGCTAATGTGAGCCAAACCTCAACTATAAATAGGGGCCAAGGCTTTCATTTGAAGATGTCCCATGCCTAAGTCTTGAATACAGTAGGCATTATTCTTTCTTTACTTTCTCATTCTATTTTCTTACTTCAAATTAGTATTAGGCTAGTTAGGGAGCTTATTTAGAGTTGAACGAAAGTTTGGGAACATCTTGTAATCTTTGGTGTACGCTTGGAGCAACTCTTATTAATTCAAGTCTATTCCTTCTCGCATATTAATCTCGGTTACTTCTATCCTTATCTATCTTAATTAAATATATATACTTTAATTATGCTAGAAATCGTTTATGCCATGATTAGCGAGTAGATTACTATTGTGTTTGTTTGCGATGTAGTTAGTTAATTATGGGATGATTTATAATTAAATATTAAAGATCGGTAATATTGCTTTGATCGTCTTATTGCATGTTCTTGTTTGATTGTTGCCTTAGGATCATCATAGTAGTAAAATATAAACGGTCTTTATTATCGTCAAATAATATGACGGCCCCTATTCGACTGTTACTCGATATAGTACTGGAAACACTTCAAGGTGGAGTACAAATGTATGGAAGTCGAGGAACGACCGAAGGTAGTCATATTACGAAACGATACAATATTATGAAGTAATATGATGGCCCCTATTCGACTGTTACTCAGTATAGCGTTGGAAACACTTTAGGTGTAGTACAAATACGTGGAAGCTGCGTAACGACCGAAGGTAGTTATATTACGGACTAATATATATAAAATGAGAAACCTAGTTTAATTAACCTTTCTAAATAGACTTTTAAACTTCAAATTAATCTATCGCCTTTCCACCAATAAACGTGATTACAACACCTTTTTACGACGTCCAATTAAAAGGTAGTCAATTATCTGTGTCAATATAATTTGTCAAAGGTATGAAACTATGGAACCGCAAGGCTACATGGGGGATTATCATAGGACAAGACATGGCCAAGGTTTGAAGCGGCAGAACCACTTAAAGTGAGGAACGCTGTGGATAATTAGGGGATTTATTGGGTAGTCTTAAGCAAGGGCTGGTTTAAAGTCATAAATGAACTGTTTTAAATACATGAATCTGTTAGGATGACGAGGAATCGTTATA
Organism: Helichrysum umbraculigerum; assembly: GCA_949592205.1. NCBI lineage: Eukaryota > Viridiplantae > Streptophyta > Magnoliopsida > Asterales > Asteraceae > Helichrysum > Helichrysum umbraculigerum. The sequence continues at coordinate 130,850,819 of CATIUR010000002.1, forward strand.
TGATTCAGTAATGTCTAGTACCTTAAGATTTTGTTCCCGTTCATATGAAAGTATTATTAAACCTTAATTAAGATTTTGCTTATTATTCAAAATACTTTGTAACCTAGCTCCCGGTGTGACATGCTAATGGCATTTTAATTAGTAGGGAATCTAGTGTTTACATGCAAGTATTCAAGAATGATAATTAACTAATATCTTTCAAAATATTTTCTCCAAATATCATCCCATAACTTAATTAACGAAGTCTCAGCAAACACTATCTTTATTTATGTGCTTTAGGTTTTACTTTTATTTCGCTTTTGTTTATTTACTTGCCTAAGTTAGTTAATATAAAAACCAAAACCCCCACTATTTTATAAACCATTCACTAGTTTGAAAGCCCTCATCTGCCTCGCCTTAGTTTCAATTCAGTCGGTTTGAAGAACGACTTTAGGTCATACCTACCACTTGCTCACCCTTAGGATTAGCATTGTTAGGAAAAACTTAGGCCCCGCAACTACAAATTTAAAACAACCCACTGCTGGTGCCCGGTTAGTAATCGTTAACGACACCGACCTGATCGGGCGCCAACAATATATTATACCAAGAATACATCTGATTAATTTTTGATTCATTTTTTGATCTCTTTAAAACGAAAGTCTCAAAAGGCCACTCCAAAGCAAGACCTGATCCGGTTTTTCAATTGCAGTCAGGTATTGCCCATTTGGTGAACCCGTAGTCCTTCTCCATCCAGAATTCTTCCAATTTAACAAGCTTCCTGTGTCTAACCTTCCCTAATGTCTCAATCTCTCGAACCGCATAAACTCCCCCATCTAACTATGCCTTGTACACACTTCCTTGGGATCCTCTACCAATTAAGTACTTGTCATTCAAGTCCTCTGTATACGAAAACCAATAAATCAGCAACGACTTTAGATATTCTCAATTCAAAGTATCATATATTATACCAAGAATACATCTGATTAATTTTTGATTCATTATTTGATCTCTTTAAAACGAAAGTCTCAAAAGGCCACTCCAAAGCAATACCTGATCCGGTTTTTCAATAGCAGTCAGGTATTGCCCATTTGGTGAACCCGTAGTCCTTCTCCATCCAGATTCTTCCAATTTCACAAGCTTCCTGTATCTAACCTTCCCTAATGTCCCAATCTCTCGAACCGCATAAAATTCCCCATCCAACGATGCCTTGTACACACTTCCATGGTCTCTACCGATTAAGTACTTGTCATTCAAGTCCTCTGTAAACGATAAACAACCTTGCAGGTAAAAACCCAACACCTAAAAATCGACTCAAATATAAGGACAGTGCTCACAACCGATATGAATCCAAAAAAAGCTAATCTTTAAAAGGAACATAAACCCACAACTACTGAGCATAAAATTACAACACCATAATACAAACCCTTATCAGATCAAATAAAATCAAACAAAAATGGCCATACATGGTGATAATGAACATCAAATACATTACGCAAAAAAAGACTCACTTTCATTAAGCAAATGGAGACTCATCCAGAACTGTGTTTGATTAATATCAATCAAGCAAATGGAGACTCAAAAAAGGATGGATTAATACCTCACGCAATTTATAATATACAGTACGCACAGTACGATAATTAAGTCATACTAATGGGTGTAGTATGTTAATTCCATTAGGTGACGATCAAGTCACTTGAAAATACACTTTCAATAATCCATCACTGAAAATCATAGTCTATGATAGTATGACAAAAGCAGTAGCAGAAAATGACACAACCAATTTGTTTGGCAAAATGGACATACGGGCAGATTAACTATCTTTTATGAAACCTCCAGCTTTAACACATAATTGCAACCTTTATCAGACTATGATATGCTACTGATGTTAGAGAATTCATGGATTTCTACATAATCAGACTACAATGTGTTTCAAATGTTCCGATATCATGGCATCACTATACACGCCATCGTAACTGATTAAATTCCGGGGATCATTAAGTACTTGATGCGGTTGCAGTATCGACTTCCCTTGAGCCAAATACCTGCAGAAACACATACAGATTATTGAAACCTCCAAATACTACTAACATATACAGTACAAACATCATAAATTCCGACAAGTCAACACTAAAAAAAAATGTTGTTGATGATTACTATTTAAAAAAAGCATATAAAACTTTCATTCAAGCAGTTGGTAATTTTTAGACAAATTGAAAATAATGGAGAATCAGAAAAGGATAGAACGCACCTTCAATACCCATGAAACAACGTTAATTTAATGAATTTTTACTTGATTATGGAGAAGATGGCGGAAGTATGAACCGATCGTTCGTCCTAATCTTCACCAATCGTTGAATTCTTCGTTCGCTAAATTAAATTGGGTATTGGGAACTTCTGATCAGTGCTTACAAACCAATCGATTGGTTGCTCTGGGTATTGATTTCTTTGGTTGATATGGGTAAGGTATTGGTCGTATTTTTTGAAACACAGGGAAACAAAGGTTATGAAGCATGAGGATACTATTGGAATAAATTAGGCAAAAAAGGATTAAGATTAATTAATCATTTTGTTAATGAAGATCAAAGGCTGTAATTAAGTGTTTTAAACCAATGAAAGGTGAGGATTATCTTTTGAAGGGTAATTAAATAGGTGATTAAGTAATAAGCCCTCTCTTTTAATAGATAAGAGAGATACGGAGTATAACTTAATGTAACTTGTAAATTTGAAAGTATATATTTTTAGTTAATTCATCACTTAAAAACACAAAAAAATCATGATAACTTTTAAAAATAAACTAGAATTTACTTATGTGGAAATTAACCCCAAATGGACTTCAAACTAGACTTCTTTAACAATTGTATATTCACCTAGGTGTTTGTTGTTCATTATTCATTATTCATTACACTTGTTCTTTCTTAACTCTTCTTCTCTAATCAAATGTATCAAATGTAGTAGTACTGTAATTTACATGCCCAAGAATGTATTTCTTAACTTCTTTTAAAGTTCTTTAGTTTGTCGTAGTTGCATTTATAGCAATGCCATAAAGATTTCTACCATATATATGTATAATATGGAAATGAAAAATATATATTATACGAGTATTATTTATAAAAAGTGGTTCTGTCATATTTTCTTCTCAAAATCTGAATATTCACTAAGACTCGTACCAATGGTACCGTCGGTGTAGCGTCGGCTCAAACCAACGAAACCGACGCCATAGGCACAGCCCGTCGGTTTGAGCCCGTCGGTTGATAGCATCGGTTTGGCGATGGTGGGTTCCTTCGAGTGGGGCCCGCGTCACTTATTTATTTATTTTTTTTTTGTGTGTTGTGAGTAACGTTTATAAAAAATAAAAATAAAAAAGATAAAAAAAAAATTATATCAGTTGGTAAGGCAACGGCTAAAATATATATATATATTTTCCAAAACCATTACACTATATATATACACATCTATATACCTAATTTTCATACACAATTTCACATTCCAAACCCGTATCATACACAAATATATACAAACTTTCTTAAAATTTCATACACAAATATATACCAACTTTCTCAAACTTTCATACACAAATATATACAAACTTCCATACACAAATATATACACATTTTATAATGTCATCGTCGGATTCCGATCGCGAAGATATTAATAGTGCAAGTCATGGCAATTTTCAATCCGACCGCTAGGCTAAATACTCTCGACGCCCAAGATTCGGATTTGGATACCTAATTTACATTTCTTATTCCACAAACAAGACGTTATTTACCTAGAGATCGGTTGAGTGTGGGACAACGTTTATATCAAGACTACTTTGCCTAGCACTCGACATATCCTCTCGATTATTTTCGACGACGCTTTTAGATGAGTCACCCATTGTTTATACGTATACATCAAGGTATATTATCGTACTCTCGGCTTCCATTACCCTCTTACTTTGCTTTTTTTCATCAAGGTCGAGACGCAACTGGTAAAGCTGGTTTTAATGTTTTTCAAAAAGTCACGTCTTCCTTACGCCAATTGGCATACGGTTGTGCCGCCGACGCATTTGATGAATATTTACATATGGGTCAACAAACATCGTACGATTGTTTAGACAACTTTTGTAAATGTAATTTCCATCTATATTCAAATGAGTATTTAAGAAGACCTACAATCCAAGATGTGCAACGTTTACATCAACGTCATGCGGAGTTACATGGTTTTCCGGGTATGCTTGGAAGTATCGATTGCATGCACTGGGATTGGAGAAATTTGTAACACCCCCAAATTTAATGATTTGCGGAAGCTTGATTTGGGTGTTACTAATCAATAACAAAGCACAAAGATATATAGCAAACGACTCTATATGCGTCGTTTTAACAAAATATATTGATAATTGAAATGTTTACAACATTTAAAGCTTTACATAGCTCGAGTTTAAATAAAATGAGATTTCAGTACATAAGTACTTGTACAAAATATACTAATGCAAGAAAATCTCAATCTTCTGTATGCTAACTCGAGCTAAATCCTGAAGCAGAAACATCCTATTGCTTGGTACCTGCGATATATGCTAAAAGGTCAGCTAAAAGCTGGTGAGCTCACAGGTTTGAAATCAGTTAATATAGTATAAACCGCAAGATCTAAATAATGAATTGCATCCAGCAATTAAATAATGAATTGCATCCAGCAATTAAATGATAGTCATCGTGTATACAGCCATGAGCACATAGTTGAGCTTAACTCGAGGGCCGGGTCCCCTATAGAGAATTCCGGGCGAGGTGCCTCCACGAATGCCTAATCCACATTCGTCTTCCCAAATATTAGTACGTCCGTTTACCCGGTTAGTGCTTGCTAACCCGGACGAGGTGGGTCAATCTTATATGGTACCATATACTAATATTCACGCTACAACGTATTAACAACTATGCTGACGGAGGACTTTAAAATGATTAGTTTCGAAAAACTCATGTAGTATATGAAATGTTGGTACTTGCGTTCACATGTTAAAAGTTGAGCAGTATATCACACCCCTGAGTAAAACAGTAAAAGAGGGGCTATGAGACTCACCTGAGTCTGAGTGTGTTTAAACAAACGTAAGTTGATTAGCCGAGTATGAAGTCCAAAGACTTGTAACCTGAGGGTGTCCACGACACGCGATGGTTATAATCATGATTGGGTATCTCAACAGATCACCCTTGTAGTTGTTCGTTCAACTATAATGTCCAAATTTCCACTATTTGGTTGATAAGTTTAAGTACTTGAAAAGTGTACGGCCCGTTGGTGACGGATTTGTAATAATAATCTCAACTATTATTATTTTGATTCCGTGTCGTTTTACTTGAAAAATGTGTTTTAATTGTGTTTTAGAAGCCGTTACGAAATCTAAATACGGGGGTCCGGGGGCAGCGCCCCTGGTAGCGGGGTCCAAGGGGCGGCAGCCCCTGGCGGGGTCCAAGGGGCAGAGCCCCTGGCTGGGGTCGAGCTGCCAGGTTAGCTTGGAAAATTTTTATTTCTACTATATTGCTTTGAATTTAGGTAAAATCGAGTGATAAATTTCGAGTCTCGACACTTAGTAAAAATCTGTGTTTTTGAGGTTCTGGTTTGTGCGACGTTGGGTGCGACGTCGCAGGTAGGATTGCGACGTTGAGCATGACGTCGCTAAAGGCTACGTTTCGCAATTTAATGCGACGTTGTACGTGGCGTCGCTATATGCGACGTTGTTGATTTCTGCGACGTAGGGGCTTGCGTCGCTAAGTGCGACGTAGTGAGGTATTGGCGACGTTAAGGCTGATGTCGCTATATGCGACGTCGCAATTTAATGCGACGTTGTGACTGACGTCGCACCATGCGACGTCACGAGGGGTTTTGCGACGTTGAAGCTGACGTCGCATAAATTCTGGGCCAACTGCGACGTAGCGGTCTGTTGGCCGGAAAATGTGTCGAAAACGAGTTTTTCGGTTTCCGTTCGGTCCAAAACTTTTACCCAACCCTTCTATGGACATTATAAGTTGTTACAAACTACTAACAAGTGAAAACATTTAAAAACGAGAGATTTCGGGATTTGTCGGAAACTTACAAAGTGTCGAATGAAAAATCCGAAAAGATAGGATGATAGATCGCGAGGTGGTGATTCTTTTGTTCCAAACGAGCGAGGAGATCCGAGCGTGTTTAGTGGTAGTATTATGTGATTTAATGAGGTGGTGGTGGATGGTGAAATTGAAAGAAAAGGGAGAAAAGGGAAAGGAGAGAGAGAGTGGGTTGGAGAAATGAGGAAGAAAGGTGGAGAGGTGGAGGTTATCCTCCACTTTTCCGTCTCCGTCCCCCGCGCGGTGTTCGTTTTCTCCGTCTTTTAACGTTTAATAAATATTTTTCATATTAAATGGTACGTTTTAAAATACGAATTATTACACGATATTTTATTTAAACATTTTACAAATCAATTTACATTTGAGTTACAAAATGTAAGTTTGTTTATTTAGTTTGCGCGTTTTAATATTTTAAATTGTGTAAGTTTTGTCTGTACGATACGAGTGAATACGAAATATTATCATAATAATATTTTTGATATAACAACATTATTTAATAAAATTAGTCACCAACGTCCGTATTAAATTGAATCGAAATACATTCGATTTAAATTGCGTACGATTTAACCAAATCGCATTTTCGTATATATCCAACAATATATAAAATTCGATACATTAATTAGCCTAACACAGAACTAATTACATGTATTAACATATGATTAGGCACTAATTACTAGTCCTAATTTGGCGGGTGTTACATTCTCCCCCTGTTAGAAGAATTTCGTCCCGAAATTTAGCTCGAGGTCGTGTACGAGGTAGAATCAGTGAAGAGTTGAGGATATTTGAGTCGCATCTGGTCTTCCCGTTCCCAGGTGAATTCCAGACCACGCCGCGAATTCCATCTGACCTTGACGATGGGAATACGACTTTGTTTCAGTTGTTTGACCTCACGGTCCATAATTTCAGCGGGTTCCTCAACGAAGTGGAGTTTATTGTCAACACGAATTTCATCTAGTGGAATAATAAGTGTCTCATCAGACAGACACTTCTTCAGATTTGAAATGTGAAAAGTGGGGTGCACGCTGCTGAGTTCGGATGGCAGCTGCAATCGATAAGCTACGGGGCCAATCCGTTCGAGGATCTCAAAAGGCCCGATGTACCTGGGGTTCAACTTCCCGCGTTTACCAAAACGGATGACGCCCTTCCAAGGCGATACTTTTAAGAGTACTCGATTCCCAACTTGGAACTCGAGTGGTTTGCGTCTCACGTCAGCATAACTTTTCTGACGATCACGTGCGGCTTTGAGTCTGTTTTGGATTTCCACAATTTTCTCAGTGGTGGCGTGTATGAGTTCAGGACCAGTGAGTTGACTGTCTCCCACTTCAGTCCAACAGATCGGTGATCGGCACTTACGACCGTACAGTGCCTCAAAAGGTGCAGCCTTAATGCTGGCGTGATAGCTGTTATTGTACGAGAATTCGCACAACGGTAGATGTCTTTCCCAGTTTGTACCGAAATCAACTACGCAGGCTCGTAGCATATCTTCCAGGGTTTGGATGGTTCGTTCACTTTGGCCATCGGTTTGCGGATGGTATGCGGTACTCATATCAAGACGGGTACCCATGGCTTTTTGAAGTGATTGCCAAAAGTGAGAGGTGAAACGGGCATCTCTGTCAGAGATGATTGAGATTGGAACGCCGTGATGAGAAACGATTTCTTTGATGTAGATTTGTTCAAGGCGTTCCATTTTATCGTTTTCTTTGATTGCCAGGAAATGAGCAGATTTGGTGAGACGATCGACAATCACCCAAATGGTATCGCAACCGCTCGCCGACTTGGGTAGTTTGGTTATGAAATCCATGGCAATTTGTTCCCATTTCCATTCAGGGATTTCAGGTTGTTGGAGTAAACCAGAAGGTTTCTGATGTTCGGTTTTGACTTTCGAGCAAGTAAGGCACTTGCTGACGTAAGTGGCGATTTCGGCTTTCATATTTGGCCACCAATAAAATTCCTTGATGCCGTGGTACATCTTATCGGATCCCGGATGGATAGAGTATTTAGACTTGTGAGCCTCGTCCAACACCAACTCTCGTAGGTTCCCGAAATTAGGCAACCAGATTCGGTTTGAGAAATACCTAATCCCGTTAGATTTGATTTCGAATTGTTTGTCAATACCCCGTAAGGCTTCATTTTTGATGTTTTCAGGTTTCAGGGCTTCGATCTGAGCGGTATGAATTTGAATGGTAAGATCGTTGTGAATGGTCATACTGAGAGCTCGGACTCGAAGTGGTTTTGGTCGTTCCTTTCGGCTGAGGGCATCGGCTACAACATTAGACTTCCCTGGATGGTACTTGATCTCGCAATCGTAATCGGTAAGCAACTCGACCCATCGACGTTGCCTCATATTGAGATCCTTCTGATCGAATATATGTTGGAGACTTTTGTGATCGGTAAAGATTGTGCACTTAGTGCCGTAGAGATAATGTCTCCAGATTTTGAGAGCAAAAACGACAGCTCCAAGTTCGAGATCATGAGTGGTGTAGTTCTTTTCGTGAATTTTCAGCTGTCGCGAAGCATAGGCAATGACTTTGTCTCGTTGCATCAGCACGCAACCGAGACCTTGGTGAGAAGCATCGCAGTATACCACGAAGTCATCGGTGCCTTCGGGTAGTGATAGAATTGGAGCACTGCAAAGCTTTTGTTTCAGAAGTTGGAACGCTGACTCTTGTTTATCGGTCCAATCAAACCTTTTGTCCTTCTGAGTCAGTACCGTGAGTGGTTGAGCTATTTTAGAGAAGTTTTCGATAAATCGCCGATAGTACCCAGCAAGACCCAAGAATTGTCGCACTTCAGTTGCAGAGGTGGGTGCTTGCCAGTCTTTGATAGCCTCGATTTTTGATGGGTCAACGTGAATTCCTTGACTGTCGATCACGTGACCAAGGAATTGAACAGTTTGGATCCAGAACTCACACTTAGAGAATTTTGCATACAGCTCCTCGTGTCTAAGTAGTTCAAGGATGGTTCTGAGGTGTTGCGCATGTTCTTACTCGTTGCGCGAGTAAATGAGTATGTCATCAATAAAGACGATGACAAACTTATCGAGGTATGGTTTGCACACCCGATTCATGAGATCCATGAATACAGCCGGTGCGTTGGTTAGACCAAAGGGCATCACGTGGAATTCGTAGTGCCCGTAACGAGTTCTGAAAGCAGTTTTTGGAATATCGGTGTCGCGAACTCGTAACTGATGATAGCCTGATCGCAGGTCGATTTTTGAGTAGAAGCTTGAACCCTGAAGTTGGTCGAATAGATCATCAATGCGAGGAAGTGGATAACGGTTCTTGACGGTCAATTTGTTCAACTCTCGGTAGTCGATGCACATTCGAAATGAACCGTCCTTCTTTTTAACAAATAAGACCGGAGCTCCCCAAGGCGAAGAACTCGGCCTAATGAATCCTCTATCCAGAAGTTCCTGTAACTGAGAGGACAACTCCTGAAGTTCGGATGGGGCTAAACGGTACGGTGCACGGGCCACCGGTGCGGCACCCGGCACGAGATCAATTGAGAACTCAACCTGTCTAGATGGAGGTAAACCAGGTAGTTCTTCTGGAAAGACTTCGGGAAAGTCTCTAACAATCGGCACATCCTCAAGTCGCTTCTCCTCCGACTTCTTCTCTGTGATGTGTGCGAGTATTGCAGGGTAACCCTTTCTCAGAAATTTTCGGGTTTTTAAGCAAGAGATGATATTGAGTCCCGTCCCACCGGTCTCCCCCTGTATGATCAAGGTTCCACCGGCAGCGAGTGGAATGCGGACGATCTTATCGTAACAAACGATTTCAGCTCGGTGTTTGGACAACCAGTCCATTCCAAGGATGACGTCGAAACTTCCGATTTCAACGGGTACAAGATCGATTGAAAAGGTTTCATCAGCTAGGTTTAAAGTGCAATTAGGTATCACACTATCGGTTTCTATAAGTTCCCCATTTGCTAGCTCTACAGTGTACTTAACATCTAAGGCAATAGGATTGATGTCAAGTAGTGGGCAAAAGTCATCAGAGATAAAGCTTCTATCAGCACCAGTATCAAATAGAACAGAAGCAGTTAAGTTGTTGAGGAGGAACATACCCGAGACCACATTCGGGTCTTGGCGGGCGTCCCCGGATTTGATGACGAAGGCTCTGCTTCGGGTGTTGTTGTTGTTGTTGCTGTTGCGGTTGTTGTTGTTGCTATTGTTATTCTTTAGCTTGGGCACGTGTCCCTGAAGTGCCCGGGTTTCCCACACTCAAAGCAGACTTTGGGTGGTCTGGCGTTGTTGTTGAAATTGTTGTTGGCAGGAGAGTGGCAATCTTTGGTGAGGTGGCCGTACCTCTTGCAATTGTTGCAGAAAGGACCACAGGAACCTTCGTGGTGGCGACTGCACTTGGGACAATAGGGTTTGCTCCCAGTGTAGCCCCGTGTGATGTCAGTGGTGGTGTTGTAGGCTTTGATGGTGTCGGGTTTCTTGTTTTGTTGGTTGGAGTGGTTGTTGTGGTAGTCAGACCACTTTCGTTTGTTGTTTTGGGAGGATAAAGTGGGTGGTTCAGAATCTTGGCTCATAGACATCAGGTCTTGGGCCAATAGGATTGCACCGTCAATGGTGGTTTGGTTGGAGGAGGCAACATGTCCCCGAACAGGTTCAGGAAGGCCAAGGATGAACTTCCTGATTTTGTCAGGTTCTGTGCTCACCATAGCTGGGCGGAGGGCGGCGAGTTGCTGAAACCTGGTGGTATAACCATCGATATCACCACCCTGAACCTTTAGGTTCCAGAACTCCTCGTCCAGCTTTTGGAGTTTGGCGATTGAGCAGTATTTGGCAGTGAGTTTTGCTTTCAAGTCCTCCCAAGAGAGTTGGTAGGCAGTGTCAGCATCCACTGATTGGGTATATGAATTCCACCAAGAGTGGGCATCATCTTCAAGAGAGCAGGTGGCGAAGTTTACTTTGTCGTTCTCCGCGCATTTGCTGACACGGAAAACAGTTTCCATTTTCTCGAACCATCTGATAAGTCCGATGGCTCCTTCGGAACCCTTGAAGCTGGAGGGTTTGCAGCTTTGAAAGTCCTTGTAAGAACAAGGTTTAGCAGTAGTGGTTTCAGCGGCATCGCTATTTCTTGTGGAGTTTGGTGGTGTATTCCGAGCCAAGGCTTCTGTCACAGCCTGGGTTATGAGTGACGTAATCTGAGCATCGGTGTAAGGTCGTGTCTTTGGCGGCATGATTCTTCAATAAAAGAAATGAAGATACATGAGATTTCGTAGGAAAGTTGTATTTGTTATAGATGTACGTGTATAAAAGCAGTAATACATGACATCAACATGGAAAAATGACAATTAATATGAGTTGAACAACAAGGAATATTTGATAGCTAATATGAGTTCAAAGGTTACATCCTACAGAGTTATTACAAAAGGTGTCGGGAATTGTTACATCCGACCGAATTATAGAGTAGCGCGTAGATAGTGACTAGATTACAGGATAGATTACAAGACAAAGACTACACTAGTCTTAACGTAGATCAATTTGTTCCATCATCGTGACAAGACGGTCCACAGTGTTTGCAAGCCTGCTAGCTTGACGGGCGTTGTCTTCTGCGAGTGCTAGTCGTTGTGTTAGTCCATGCGCATACTCTTCTGCTTCAAGTGAGCGCTGTTCACATTCTTCCATCCTTTGTTGCAGAAGGGCATTTTCCACCCTTATTTCTATTATTTGGTTGCGAAGGACATCCATGTTGTTGTTTGTGGTTTCAAGATCGTCGGAGACTTGTCCTATGCGTTCAAAGGATGTAAGTCTCCAGTTTTCGTTCGTTTCCTGCAGCACGACATCCATGGTGCGAAGTCGCTGCTCGTGTTGGTTTACCCTAGCGGCTAAAGCCGGTAAGGCGATGTGAGTGGGATACGGGCCAGCTCTAGGCAACCTGTTGTTCCTCCTTGCTACCCTTGGGTTCTGCGACCCGGATTGAGAGCGAGATGAATTTGATGGGATGTTTGCCATTTCTGAGACAAAGCGTTAGTAAGATTGAGGCCTATATTCATATAGCTCCTATATAATATAGCCTATTGAGTGTCTAGCATAAACATGTTTAAGTCTCGGTTCTCTCGAGGTCAGAGTCTTCTATTGTACCCTGTTCAGCCATAACTACTTTCAGATCTTACATCATCTTTGCTTAATTGTACATAGTTGATCAGGCTATGTTAAATTAAACTCATATGATGTAATCACTGAACTATTTATACCTAATAAGGAATACCGCCTAATGGTCATAGTCTAGGTCCACTAAATGCAACCTAGTTCACTATAACCTTAGGCTCTGATACCAATCTATAACACCCCCAAATTTAATGATTTGCGGAAGCTTGATTTGGGTGTTACTAATCAATAACAAAGCACAAAGATATATAGCAAACGACTCTATATGCGTCGTTTTAACAAAATATATTGATAATTGAAATGTTTACAACATTTAAAGCTTTACATAGCTCGAGTTTAAATAAAATGAGATTTCAGTACATAAGTACTTGTACAAAATATACTAATGCAAGAAAATCTCAATCTTCTGTATGCTGACTCGAGCTAAATCCTGAAGCAGAAACATCCTACTGCTTGGTACCTGCGATATATGCTAAAAGGTCAGCTAAAAGCTGTTGAGCTCACAGGTTTGAAATCAGTTAATATAGTATGAACCGCAAGATCTAAATAATGAATTGCATCCAGCAATTAAATAATGAATTGCATCCAGCAATTAAATGATAGTCATCGTGTATACAGCCATGAGCACATAGTTGAGCTTAACTCGAGGGCCGGGTCCCCTATAGAGAATTCCGGGCGAGGTGCCTCCACGAATGCCTAATCCACATTCGTCTTCCCAAATATTAGTACGTCCGTTTACCCGGTTAGTGCTTGCTAACCCGGACGAGGTGGGTCAATCCTATATGGTACCATATACTAATATTCACGCTACAACGTATTAACAACTATGCTGACGGAGGACTTTAAAATGATTAGTTTCGAAAAACTCATGTAGTATATGAAAAGTTGGTACTTGCGTTCACATGTTAAAAGTTGAGCAGTATATCACACCCCTGAGTAAAACAGTAAAAGAGGGGCTATGAGACTCACCTGAGTCTGAGTGCGTTTAAACAAACGTAAGTTGATTAGCCGAGTATGAAGTCCAAAGACTTGTAACCTGAGGGTGTCCACGACACGCGATGGTTATAATCATGATTGGGTATCTCAACAGATCACCCTTGTAGTTGTTCGTTCAACTATAATGTCCAAATTTCCACTATTTGGTTGATAAGTTTAAGTACTTGAAAAGTGTATGGCCCGTTGGTGACGGATTTGTAATAATAATCTCAACTATTATTATTTTGATTCCGTGTCGTTTTACTTGAAAAATGTGTTTTGATTGTGTTTTAGAAGCCGTTACGAAATCTAAATACGGGGGGTCCGGGGGCAGCGCCCCTGGTAGCGGGGTCCAAGGGGCGGCAGCCCCTGGCGGGGTCCAAGGGGCAGAGCCCCTGGCTGGGGTCGAGCTGCCAGGTTAGCTTGGAAAATTTTTATTTCTACTATATTGCTTTGACGAAAAACGCATCTGGGATCTGAATTTAGGTAAAATCGAGTGATAAATTTCGAGTCTCGACACTTAGTAAAAATCTGTGTTTTTGAGGTTCTGGTTTGTGCGACGTTGGGTGCGACGTCGCAGGTAGGATTGCGACGTTGAGCATGACGTCGCTAAAGGCGACGTTTCGCAATTTAATGCGACGTTGTACGTGGCGTCGCTATATGCGACGTTGTTGATTTCTGCGACGTAGGGCTTGCGTCGCTAAGTGCGACGTAGTGAGGTATTGGCGACGTTAAGGCTGATGTCGCTATATGCGACGTCGCAATTTAATGCGACGTTGTGACTGACGTCGCACCATGCGACGTCACGAGGGGTTTTGCGACGTTGAAGCTGACGTCGCATAAATTCTGGGCCAACTGCGACGTAGCGGTCTGTTGGCCGGAAAATGTGTCGAAAACGAGTTTTTCGGTTTCCGTTCGGTCCAAAACTTTTACCCAACCCTTCTATGGACATTATAAGTTGTTACAAACTACTAACAAGTGAAAACATTTAAAAACGAGAGATTTCGGGATTTGTCGGAAACTTACAAAGTGTCGGATGAAAAATCCGAAAAGATAGGATGATAGATCGCGAGGTGGTGATTCTTTTGTTCCAAACTAGCGAGGAGATCCGAGCGTGTTTAGTGGTAGTATTATGTGATTTAATGAGGTGGTGGTGGATGGTGAAATTGAAAGAAAAGGGAGAAAAGGGAAAGGAGAGAGAGAGTGGGTTGGAGAAATGAGGAAGAAAGGTGGAGAGGTGGAGGTTATCCTCCACTTTTCCGTCTCCGTCCCCCGCACGGTGTTCGTTTTCTCCGTCTTTTAACGTTTAATAAATATTTTTCATATTAAATGGTACGTTTTAAAATACGAATTATTACACGATATTTTATTTAAACATTTTACAAATCAATTTACATTTGAGTTACAAAATGTAAGTTTGTTTATTTAGTTTGCGCGTTTTAATATTTTAAATTGTGTAAGTTTTGTCTGTACGATACGAGTGAATACGAAATATTATCATAATAATATTTTTGATATAACAACATTATTTAATAAAATTGGTCACCAACGTCCGTATTAAATTGAATCGAAATACATTCGATTTAAATTGCGTACGATTTAACCAAATCGCATTTTCGTATATATCCAACAATATATAAAATTCGATACATTAATTAGCCTAACACAGAACTAATTACATGTATTAACATATGATTAGGCACTAATTACTAGTCCTAATTTGGCGGGTGTTACAAAATTGCCCAATAGCATGGCAAGGCCAATTGTAACACCTCGTCAAAAAGTCAATTTTCGCGCCGAATTTAAAGTTCAAATAAACGACTTAACTTTTATTCTCAATTAGTATTTTTATAAAATACTTTCATTAGAAAACATTTTAAAATAATATAAATAAGATTTTATTTTATATTATGATTGGACAAATAAAACACGGGTATCTTGTACTGTGGTTGGAAACCACAGTCCGCG
Source organism: Helichrysum umbraculigerum (assembly GCA_949592205.1). Classification (NCBI taxonomy): domain Eukaryota; kingdom Viridiplantae; phylum Streptophyta; class Magnoliopsida; order Asterales; family Asteraceae; genus Helichrysum; species Helichrysum umbraculigerum. The sequence goes on from CATIUR010000002.1 coordinate 130,865,933, forward strand.
CACTGGGGATCTGTGTTGGACAAAACCCAACTCCCTCCCCATTTTCACCTCATTTCATCATCTTCTTCTTTTTCACCTCCCCCATTTCTCTCTCAAAATTACCACCACCAATCACCACCACCACCGCCGAACGCCACCACCACCACCATCAACATACATTTTCGGAATCACCACCAAGTGAGGAACAACATTAACAAAGGCGATACCCTCGTTTTCTTCCTCGTTTGGCCTCGATTTGCAATTGTAAGAAGTTCCTAAATTTTTAGATTTAATCATTTTGGTGTAATGTTTGGGTGTAATAATGTTTACACAACTTAGTTATAACCTAAACAACAAAGAAAACATGATTTTACAGCTCGAAAATGCGTTTGATTTGTGATTTTGGCCGGAAAAACGCGACAGCCGCATCTTTCTGGGCTGGTGTTCGTCAATGCGACACAAGCCTTGTGTCGCATACTATGTCGCATAAATCCAATTGTGTCGTATTTTGTGTCGTATCTTATGTCGTACGCTATGTCGCACCTTGTGTCGCAGATCCCATGCGACACAACCCTTATGTCGTTATTGATTTAGCATCGCAAGCTTTTGCGACACAACCACTGTGTCGCATAGCTCTTGTGTTGCACTCTATGCGACACAACCCTTGTGTCGCATAACCCACTTTTGTGTCGCATGTTATGTCGCAGAAAACAGAAAACAACCACATTTTACTAAGTGTCGAGAAACGCTTTCAAAAGACAATTTAAATACGATACGACTTGTACTCCAAAACAAATATACTTTATAAAGTATACGAAAGCTCAAACCTAATAATAATATGAATTATTATTACGAACCATCCACAACGAACCGCACTTACGAACATACGAAATCTCTCGTGTTTAGGACACTAGGAGATTATACTTGGCACGACATGTTACACTAGGACGCTAACTTCTCAGGTGAGTTCATAACCCCACTCTTTTACTGTTTTCCAACTGATTTCGGGGTGGGAATGCATACTCCTGTTTTTACTACCTTCAACTGTTCAAATCTTTACATCTTTACAAACGTTTTACAATAGTTTATGGTAACGGTGTTAGATTATGATGGCTACGAACCACTTAACTATACTTAGAGATATTAAGTATGACCGTTTTAGAAACACCTAGAATTATATTACATATGATATCTAGGGAGTAACCGCCTCACTACATCAGTGACTTGCTAAGTACTAGTAATGACTAGTGGACTTGTGAATACCAACTAGAGGCACCGACTCGCTAGTTTAGCGATGACTATCTTTACGAACTACGGATGACTTTAACTAAGTACTATAAGTACTTCCCTCTGGTTAAGTGACGTGATAACGTACTTAGACTTTACACATTACTTCAGACAAACTAGGTGACGTAGATACGTACCTAACAAACGGTTACGATTTTCCCCTATACCTAGGTGACATTCCTACTGTTCTTAGTAAGATTTACTACTGTGAATTACGTACAATTTGAGGTACTGTTGAGTGCCTGTAACACTTTACTAGCCTTGGGCTAAACTTACGGGCATGTCGTGTACTGCCAAAACGATTACTTACATCTCCTGCGGGAGAATAACGGACGCTGTCACTATATGTGAAGCAAAACGATGCCATGGTGGGTGGTACAAAAACGATACCAATATGATTGGTATTAAGGATTTACAAACGAGCTCACGATACCACGATGGGTGGTACAACTTACTTGCGAGCTGGATTGCTCACGATACCACGGTGGGTGGTACAACTTACTTACGAGCTGGATGCTCATACTCAGCATATGGATTTATGCTTTACTTACTTTCAGCAACGGACCTACGAATTATTACGGTCAGGGTCGTTGGCTCAACATGTGGATTCATGTTCTATCGTAGTTCTGCGGGACTGCACGGTTACTCATTTCAGCATATGGACTTATGCTTTACTTACTTTCAGCAACGGACCTACGAATTATTACGGTCGGAGTCGTTGGCTCGATAACTGGTTAACTTACTTAAACGTGGTCCTGCGGGACAAAACTTGACATTTCCTTTGGGGGATACCCATTACCATCACTGTAGGTGATTACTAGATATTTACGAGTCGGAGACTCAGGAAATTACGAGCTTTTGCTCACTTGACCGTACTTACAAACCGTATCGATATGACACGTTCCTAAAATAAATAACTTGACCATATTGCCAGGGTGCAACCTTTCATGCCAGGTGGTATTGTGACTTACTAGTAACCGTAGTACAAATACTTGAAAATCGTATGAATTAACTATACCATATTGCCGGGGAGCAATACAGTCTGTCTACGGATTTTTCCCGTTTGACCTCTTTCGACCAATAACATGACAGTTAGTCATCTTACGTTACACCCGTTTACATATTGCCAGGTGGCAATAACTTACCTGATAACATACCCACTGGGAATTAGTTCCCTTTCCTTGACTAGAAACCTATTGATTAGGTTCACCTGTTACCATAAATTCCTCACAATTACCTCGAGGGGTAATCATTACTATTTAAACTGTTAAACTTGATTTACATTTCTGAATGAAATACATAATTCTTGAACTACTTGTTATTACAATTTACTCATGAACTCACCAGCTTTCCAGCTGACCTTTTAGTGTGCATTCTCAGGTACACTGCTGTAGTAGGATTGGTCTACAGGATTCTAGCTCGAGTCGCATGTTTTCAACACTCAGGACATTTATTGCATTTACTTCAGTACTAGTAGGATGTAATATTTCTTTTATGCGAACTCGCAACTTGTAAACACTTTAATTTCAGAAATGTATAACTATTTTCAAACGTCTCATTTAGAGTCGTTCATTATGTATCTTATGCTGTGATTACCGGATTAGTAACACCCAAAACTCGCTTCCGCAAATCATTAAATTTGGGGGTGTTAGACCAATACACTCGAGGTGATCACGGCTATCCAACAATCATGCTCTGAGTCGTTGCCTCTTACGATTTGTGGTTTTGACACGCTTTCTTTAGGCCTGCGGGATCGAGCAACGACCTCAACGTTCTTAATGAATCTGATTTATTCCAAGACTTACTACAAGATAGAACTCCTGAAGTTGTGTTCACTATTGTCGGTCAACAATTCAACAAAGGGTATTATCTCGCGATGGAATATATCCAGAATGGGCGACGATTGTGAAGTCGTTTAAGCATCCGATATCAGAAGCCGAGTTGAGGTTCAAGAGATACCAAGAATCTGCAAGGAAAGATGTGGAACGGGCATTCGGAGTGCTTCAAGGCCGTTGGCAAATCATCAAAAACCCTGCTAGACCATATAGCGTCAATAAAATTCGTCGAATCATGTATTGTTGTGTAATTTTACACAACATGATAACCGAAGACAATGGACGAAATATGTGTTCACTTGAGGAAGACTATACGGCAAACCCGGATAATATGCCTCAACGATCGTGGGAAGAAAGGGTTGCAACGCAAATGCGTATGGATAAGGAATTACGCGACCGTGCCACGCATCATCGACTTCGCGAAGCTCTCATCGCACACATTGCGACCCTACCATCAAATTTTCGTTCGCATTAGCTACTTGTTTTTTTTTAAATAAATGTATTTTTTTTTTCAATAATTGTATTTTTTTTTTTAGGATTAGTAATGTTTTATTTTTGTTTAATATAATGTTTTTAATTTTAATGAATATGTTTTATTTAAGTTTGTGTTTTAAATAAATAAAGAAAATAGTGTGTGGGGCCCAGAAAAAAGAGAAGTGATGTGGCACTAACTGACACGTCAGTTTGCGTCATCTGTTGGGAGTGGTCTAAGTCAACAATCAGGGGTGGAGATGGGACAAAGACAAATGTAGCAACTGCCGCCTCTTCAAATTTTATACTCCCTCCGTCCCTAATCTATTGTCCACTATTTCCATTTTGGGCTGTACCAAATTAATTGTCCACTTCCATAAATGAATAAGAATAAAAAGAAAAAAAATTCTTTTTTACCCCTAGTGTGTTTATATAAGACAAAAAAGTAGGTAAAAAGTTGATGGTAAAACTGTCATGTTACCAAAAAGTAAGAGAGAGATGATTATATTTTCTTAAACTGCGTGTTTTTTGTCTGGGGACAATAGAATTGGAACGGAGGGAGTATAAGGTAAAAATAATTATTATTAAACTCGCCCTTTCAAAACTTATATTTAAGGGTGTTTTTAATATATGCCCCTCAAATACAAATTATATTTAAGTTTGCCCCTTAAAAATATTTTTCGGACTCCGCCCGTACTAACAATCGTAATGGATGTGCTGTAAAGCTTATAAACTTTTTGTTGATTAACTTTGTTAAGCGCGGTCCATCTTTGTTGGCTTTGTTTTTAGTCACAAACAACTTTACCATGATGAGTAACTAGCAATTAAATGTGATCGATCATGTAGTTAAAATTAAAATCGGTGTTTATTAGACGGTAGGTTTTATTTTAATTGGCACGAGTATTGTAGTTTAGGGCCCATTTGAGTTTCTTATGTGATAATGTAATCTAATTTATAGTTGATCAATAATACATTTCCTTATGGATACCTCTTATTTTCGCGACATATGTTATTGCTTCAATAATACATGACACACACTCTTTCATTATTTAACATTTCCTTATGGATAGCTCTTAAGATGGTGGCTTGTTTCCACCAAGTAAAAATTGATAAAAACGTAACAGGGCATGAAAATGGCATCATACGATCATGATAGTTCGTAAGTACCAAATGTGGTGGCCATTTAATTATGAAACAGAAAATATACAAAAGAAATCATTTAAATGTAAAGTGGATTTTTCTTTTCTTATTTCAATTTCATGCCTTCATGGACATATATACATAATGTCAGTTAATCTATTTTAACTAATCCGATGTAATAATAGAGTCTGCACTAGTGACTTGTACCTCTACAAAAGCAAAATTGTAATTCTAGTGGGTGACGATCCGTACATCATTAAAAATTCTCCATGCACCACTAATTATGTTTTATGGTGTTATACAGTACAACATTATGAATCACAGTTAGTGGTGTACGGATAATGATAATTTTTTGTGGTGTACGAATCACTCCGCTAGTATTGTTAACTCTTAGAGTTGTTCTCAAGATGACGTTTATATCTAGACTAGTAGTGTTGTACTTTATTGTTAGAAATTCTAAATATTTGATACTCCGTAGTTACTTATTAATTACCACAAGTAGTGCATAAATAAAAATTACTCATTAAAATAGTTTAACTAATGCCCAACCCTTAATAGACAATTACATATTATTAACATTACATTACTTAAATAATACAAGCTAATAATAAAATATGTAAAATGATAATAACCTGTCAATAAGAGTTTTAGTCATGCATATATACTTGTACTAATATCATAATAAACTCATTAATTCTCTACATTTTGATTGACTTCTATAATTCTATAAATGTCCATTAAAGTACAATTAATTTATACACGTTAAAAATATTGTTAACAAAACTAAAAAAACATAGATATAAAGTCAAAAGGTGGAAATTAAAAAGAAGGGCCGGAAAAAAGTAAATTCCCTTTTTTATTTTTTATTTTAATATCATGGACATACATAAGGAAGGTCTCATTAATTAGATCTACTCTTGTAATTTTGCATCATCAAAAGTAAATTTGTGATTGTAATTAATTGATTAAAATTATCATTTTTCTTAATTACAAATGTAAATACAAATTTTTAACAATATAATATTATATTGCATACTAACTAATTACTAATATAGTTAATGATAACGTTGATAATGTAAAAATTATAGATATAGATATAAAGTTAAAAAGACGTAAAGGAAAGAAAAGGGCAGGAAAAAAAAGTAGAGAATATTGACAGAAGATTAGAAAAGAAGGAAAAAGAGGCGGTATGACACTGTAGTATAGTAGTGTGATTTTGAGTTAAACACATATTTACCATTTTACCCTAGAACATAACAAAATAGGATGATGATATCTACAACACACAATTTGATGCATACATTAAAACTGTGCTATAATATACTTGTACTGTATGCTTAAATGCTTGTACAGTATGATGTAAACATCAACTTTTGTGTTGTATATATCAACTCCCAACAAAATACCTTACACGATAAAGTTATCAAGAACATGTTCGGCTTATAAAAAATGGTAGTATTTCATTAATGTATTTGAGTTTTAGGGGTATACAGTATGTACTTTATTACATGCTTGTTTATCCAAAAATGACACGTAGATTTAAATTTGTAAGCTTAAACATAAATCATAAATAGTGTGATAAAATGATAAGTGAAAATTAAAAAAATGTAGAGTATAGAAAGATAAAAAAAATCAATCTTAGGATTCGTAAGGTAAAATTGTAACGGTAATTAGATGCAGTGATGTTAAGATGCATTTTTAAGATGAAATGATGTTACGATTCCATCAATTTGAGCTGTAAATTATAAAACAATTAAGGACCGAGATTGTTCGCGTCTTCTCCTACATTCTATAAGAGGTCTCTGATCTCAAAACATAAATAAATTATATGGATTTAAATACAAACATAATTCATTCATGATTTAACATGTCACTTATATATTTTTTTTCCTTATAATTTAATCACATTAATCCATCGAGTTTTTGGATCTGATTTAAGTTTAGAAAGATAAAAGGGAATAACACGTGGCAGGCATGTGATAGTGACACAACTTTAGTCCAGCTAGTACCGCAATTGTGGCTGCTTATTCAGAGAAAGAAGTAGGCAGTAGGCACCCAAACACTTAAAAGTGGGATCGCCACCACCCTGCATCATCACCAGATTCTCATGCGTACACTCACACATTACACACAGACGAACTGATCCTCTTTCGGATCCAAATACTACATTATTTTATATCTAAAATAATTGTTTGTCCTAAACTTATTATCGGTTTATTATTTTGTAATGCATTAAACTTTGAATATGTTAATATTGTATAGTCTTGACTTTAGAACCACTACTGTATAAGGTAAATTTTCAGAAACATCTACTCCATATTATATATTGTGTGTGACTTGAAATCGAGAATTGTCATTCATATGGTTCCAACTTTGGACTTGTGGCAAAAATCGAGAAATGTCATTCATCTGGTTCCAACTTTGGACTTGTGGTATGATATGACCAACAATTTATGGTTTCAAGTCACACACAACATACAACATAGGTTGTATAAAGTTGAGATCATACAATAGGAACACGTTTAAAGTTTAACGCATAACGAAACAATAAACTCAATTATTATCATAAGAGAAATAAAATTTAATATTTACCATTTTCATGTATTATAATTGGTTAATTTTGAAATAGAACAATTATTTTGGAAGACACCAAAATAGAAAGGTAGAGAAATAAATTGAGACGGAAGGAGTAATTGTTTTCAATTAATTGTACCTCAAATAGCAAATAATATTTCTTAAATGTACACTATTTTTTTTTTTTTTTTAATTTAATACTAGACTAGATGCTTGATTTAACAATATTTGTATATCAAAAGTTGTTAGTTGTGAATATATATGGAGCAGTTTGATTGAAAATGGGGCAGTTTGTCTCATGATACCTGCTTGTACTTTGTTTATTGATTAATCAATTATATAATTTAATATTTTATTATATAAAGAGTTGTTTTGCATCATTTTTATCATTTTATAATCATAATAAGTAAGATATTGAAAATATATGAAAATGGTATACAAACATGGATGTGGGTCACATGTGACATTGACTTTTCAAGAATATGGATGCAAATTGCAATCTTTCCGGTCTGAATATATAAAGAAATCATAAAATGGTGTTCAGTTATATATGGATCGATTTATTGTTATCTAGTTATAGACTTATAGTTATTACTCCCTTCGTACCAGTTAAATTGTCTACTTTTACTTTGCACACAGTTTTAGAAATCTCCGCTAACTACATTTTTCACCAATCAAATAACATGTCTACTCACATAAATCTCTTTCGATTGGTTGAAACATGAAACTGAACACTTATTTGAGATAACCCAAAATAATAATCTAGACACTTCAGATGGGACGGAGCGAGTACTTTGTACAACATTTATAATAACCATTATGCCCTAACAATTTTACACATTATGTTCTAGAGTTTATTGTTTCGATATGAGCTAAATTTTACACTAATTACTATTGTATGCTTTCAACTTTTGTACCCTCTATTGTCCGAGATTAACTTTCTAAAAATCTGTTGTATGCTCTCAACTTTCATATCATCTATTTTATGAGATGAACTTTTCTATTAAAGTTTTAAAAATGTCTAATTAATATCATATTACTTAGAGTGTTTAGAAAGTACAACTCATACAATAGAGGTTGTGAAAATTGAGCACATACAATAGAGTTTTTTAATGGTTCACCTCATACAATAGAGAGTATGAAAGTTGAACGCATATAATAGTAGTGAGTGTAAAGTTGAGCGCATAACCAAACAATAATCCCTATGTTCTAACAGCTCTGACTAATTTGTGGGTGGTCGGTGACTCGGTGATTAGTGAACGGCGGTTGGAAAAAAATCAATTTATATCGTTAGAGTTTACTGTTAAACCATAATTAACGGTTATTTGTAAAAGTTAAACAATTTTCAGATCATTTTACCTACATGTACTATACGTGTGATTTCTTTATAAAGTGTTACATTAAAACTTATAAAATTAAAGTTGATTTAAATTATTGTTTCAAATATCGAAAGTAATTTTGTTTATAGGTCTAAGTGAAGATTATAATTTGTTCTATCTAATTCTATTTAGGTCATGCTTAAATGTCTATTTCGAAGGTCTTGATGATATTTATAAGGTTCCTTTATATTTCGCTATTGCTAATTTAGCTGGAATTTATTGGTTTTTCAGTTTGTGAAATATTGTTCTTGTTTGTAATTTTCAAACTTTTTTCAATACTTGTGAAAAAAGTATTTATATAACTTTTAGTATCTTGTCTAAAATTAAAATAAATTGAATTAATCATCGTCAAAGTTCAAGAATAGTTGGATTTTGATTTTATATGAATTCCTCCCTCAATGTCCTTAGTAGATAGTTTAAATTTTTACAACGTCCTTTTACGTTTGTTTTTTCACATACGCTTATGTATCAGTTTTTAGAAAAAAATATACTTAATGTAAGGTGGTAAAGTTAATATATTATTTTTGAAAATGTACGCTTTTTCTGAACAAATTATAATGCGAAGATGAATACTTATTTTCCAACGAAAATACTACATTCATATTTACCCAATAACCCTCGAAACGGACCTATAAAAGGAGTTTCATTTCTTCTCAAGATTTCATAAGCATGTTCATCCCACTACTTTGTGGGAAGACGTTTATTTTTTTGTTTTATAACCGTCACTCCGTTTTTCTCTAATTAATTCTTTCATCATCATCATCATTTCCCCATCAAATCTTAAAAATCATCATTCATTTCATTTAATTGACATTGACATCTTTTTTCCCCCTCTAATTATTATACACAAATCACTTCCTATATCTAATCACCGGCCCCCAATTACTACTTCCCATCTCCTACATTTCCACCTTTTTCACCTAAAATGGCCAAGGTATAATTTATCCATTTCTCCACAGATTTATTTTACTTTTTATATTTTTGTTATTGTTATGATATATGGAGGATCTTTCCTTAACTTTTGTGGATTTTGCAGAAAATCAAGCAAAACGCCAGTAACAATGAAAACAACGCCGGCGACGGTGGTGGTGAAAAGAAGCAAAAAGCTGCCGGAGTTACGGTGGTGGTTCTGAAAATGGACTTACATTGTGAAGGCTGCGCCGGCAGAGTTGTGAAAGCTGTTCGAACTCTAGATGGTGATTAACATTTTTAAATAATTTATATAATTATTTTTTAATCAGATTCTAGTTTATTTTGTTGTATTTTATTAGTTTAAAAGTGATATAATCTGGGTGTATATATAGGTGTGGAGTCTGTGAGGATAGGTGACAGTGAGTTAAACAAACTAACGGTGATCGGAAACGTTGACCCGGTCAAACTCCGGCAGAAAGTTGAGGAGAAAACCAAGAAAAAAGTGGAACTTATTTCTCCGGCGACTAAAAAAACCAATGACGGCGGCGGCGGCGGATGTGGCGGCGGGGATGATAAGAAGAAACAAACAAAACCTGATAAGACAAAATCCGCCGTAAAGAAAGAGGAAAAGAAACCAAAAGAGGTGCATGTTAGCAAAATATAACTAGGTGTTGCTAACTTAAGCTTTGTTAGTAAGTTGCATTTGTTGACTGCTTGACTGATTCGTTTTTGTTGTTTAGTTACCGGTGACTACGGCGGTTTTTAAGGTTTCGTTGCATTGTCAGGGTTGTGTGAGGCGGATTCATAAACTTGTTAGCAAAACCAAGGGTAATTTTGTCATTTTGTAATGTGGTTTAATATAATAATTACGTTGTCCATTATTTTTCTTTTTTTGCTGATTGGAGTTTATTTTTGTAGGTTTTGTGGAGATGTCATTTGATAAGAATAAGGATTTGGTGACGGTTAAAGGGGCTATTGACATGAAGTTATTGGCGGCTGCATTGCAACAAAAGTTGAAAAGGGTGATGGAGATTGTTCCGGTCAAGAAAGACGGCGGAGATGGTGGTGGTGATAAGAAAGGGAAAGGCGGCGGTGGAGAGAAGGGAAAGGGTGGCGGCGGTGGTAACGACCACGAAGGTAAGGGCGGCGGTGGTGGCGAGAAGAAGGTTAAAGGCAGCGGCGGAGGTGACGATGGCGGTGGTAAGGGGGAGGGAGTGTATAAGATGGACAGTTATGTGGGTCCGATTGGGTATCCGTATCCGCATAACGTATTTGGGTCGGGTTATGTGGATTATGTTCATGCACCTCAGTTATTTAGTGATGAGAACCCAAATGCTTGTGTTGTTATGTGAAGAAAAAAGTGGTAAAAATGGGAAGTTAAAATGTAGGATTTTAGATATGGAAGGGTTTTTTTTTTTTTTTTTTTTTTTTTGTAGATATAAAAGTTAAGTAATGTTATATTCTTTATTATAGATTATAGAATAGAACTTTAAACCGTTAAAGTTGGGTCTAAAGTTTTGTAGAATGGGAATTATGGTAGTTAATAGTTGGAAAGGGTAATATTGTCTTTTGCAAGTAGATGGTTGGTTGTTTAATTTGATCTTGGAACTTTTTATATAATTCGTAGTAGTTATGGGTTTAGATTCTATTCTACATTATAGCATTGAATTGAATTAAACAGTGAGTTTGGATAGTGTGCTTTTTCATGCATTATTAAAATATGTCAATTTTGGTTGAATGATTTGGAAAATTGTTAATCGTAAATCGTAATACAACGCAGTGTTAATTCTCAGTTAGAGATACAAACATTAAAATGGCTGTTATAATGAACTCAAATTTTATTTGGGGCGGACCTAGAAGGGGTAGAAGGCAATCGCCCTCAAGTAATCTAAAATTATCAAAAAAAATAAGTTTTTTAAGGTAATTAGTGAAAGTTTAGAACTTTTGATCCTCCAAATTTCAAAAATTATAGCAAGAAAAAAAATAAAAAATTTGACCTTGCATTTTACAAAAAATCTTATCTTCGTTCCTGAATGTTATACATATAAAATGCAGTGTTGTGTTGTTAAAATGTAACATTTGGTATAGAGAGAATTACATATATATCCCTATAAAACTTAAAAATTACATATATATCCAAAATACAAGTTTTTAGTGCATGATGTACAATGCCTTTAAAGCATGTTTTGGATATATATATGTAATTTTCAATATTTCCAGGGACATATATGAAATTCCCCCTTTGGTATAATTTAGTGAATCTGAATATAGATCACAAACAAATTTATTTTAAAACGCACCAAATTCAATTTGTTTCTCGATCCCCAAATTTAAAATATTCCCCTCTGATTTTCCACCGAATGAAATTGTAACATATGAAACATCACATTTTGCTAATGTTAACTAAGAATTGTATGAATCATATATATGTCTTGAAATGAGATATTTTCTTTAATTTGATAATAAAAATGAGAAGAACTGTCGTATTTATTGTTTAAATTGAATATTGCAAATATTTAAATAGTGGGTCGAGGCAGTTTTTCATTGACTTTCAAAGTTCAAAGTCAAGTGAATTTGTTATGCAACTACGTACCCACATTTGGCGTCCCCCACATTATTCTATATTTGCTTTGCATTAAGTCAACATAAATATGTAAATTCAAGTCCTATTTTTAATTATTTTTTTGGAGATCCAAATCCCTAGATCGATGATAATAACACAAGACGTCCTTCTCACTTAGCACAAAAATTAGCTTGGTCTATATTTGATTTTTTCTTCTTCAAATATTCAAGAATATGTGTGTCCTAAATTAATTGTACGCTAATCAATAATAAATTCATGTTTATCATTGAAAAACATTTTGACTAGAGCACCAACATACTTTCTTTTTTGTCCTAATTCACCAATGTACTCGTTTATTACCAAAGTCGACAACGTACTTTCAAATTATGTGTTAATGTCACCAACGTCCATTTTCGTTACCCGTTATAGTTTCAAATTACAGTGTCCTTTATTGTTAAATTACACGTGTCAATAAAATCTTTTTCGAAAATGTCGATTAATACAAGATGAAAGGGTGAACCTTTAATCTGGGACGGGGAAAGCATACTTTTTTTCTCAATCTTTTAAATAAATTGCTAGTTTTGGTTTATCCCTACCACATAAGTTCTGCTTAACGACATATATACGTTTTAAAAATATATGTTAGCATTCAAATTGAAGTATTCCATATTAGATTGATTTATTTCAATATTTTCGTTTACACATTTTCTCGTATTTTCAACTAGTACGTGTTTAGAAGTATAGTTTTGTATGATTCGGATCTACGACAAGCCAGGAAAAACTGTCGTAATTGATGTGTCGGGTTTCAATTTCTATTTATTGTAGCATAAGGGTTGTCTCTGTTGTTAATTCTTTCAAGTAAGCGACCCCCACCCGAAAACACAAAGATAAGATTACAACCCGAAAAATAACAATGTCGTTCAGTCGTTCTCAATTGTTGATTGCCTAGTAGCATAGCCCTACATTAGTACATCCTAAATCCTATGAGCTATGTTGTATGTCTTGTTATGTGTTCTAAGGAATCTTATTGGATTTGTGAACCATTATCGACGTTTTGCACCGGTTTCCTTGACTTGCTGTTAGCACCGGATTGTGGACTTGTGTTAGTGTGGTGTTTCTCAACCCTTAAAGTTTGTTTTCTTTAATCAAATATAGCAGGTGTTTTTCCTCCCTCTAGGAAATGTATCTGAATATAACTCAAATTTATTGTATGTATTCGACATCATTTTGGTCGATCTATTGTTTGTATCAAACTTTCAAATATCAATATTGTATATATTCAATGACCTGTTTATCTTCTAACTGATTTTTTTGATGACGTGACAACCAAATAAGTCGCCGCATCACGTGAAACGTTATCGTCATATTAGCAGTTACAAGTAATAACAGCTCGGATACATACGATATGAACAACTAAAAATTCTGATACATACATTGTATTGAAATGAAAATGGCTGCACATAATAAATATTACGAGTTTGTCATAAGTAGACAAATTCACTTATTTCTTTTTCTTTCTTCTAATTGTTGTTATAAAGAAAGTCAATAGTAGAAGCTAGCTAGTGATAAAGGCATTAGAATGTAGAATAGGTATTGTGGATTTGAACATAGGTTACAAGTTTGTCAAATATATAGAAATTTACCACATACAACACAAGATCAATATAACTAACTCTCATATTGCACATGAACAAAGAACACGGAAATTAAAATAAAAAAACATTACATAAGAAGATCAAGGGGCTTTTGGTTCACCAGTATAAGAAGAACCCATCAACTAAAAGGTTGCGGGATCAAACCTCACTTAAAGTAGTGAGTGTGTGGTTCTAAATAGTATATGAGTTAAGTTGTAGATTTGCCTTTCTAGAAAAAATTAAAAAAAAAAAAAAAATACACAATAACTCACGTACATGCTACATCTCTAGAATACCAAATCCGAATCACACTAAAGCCCATCAGCGGAAGCCCATCAACAGATCCAAAGCCAACAGTGCAAGTCCAGATTATAATTCGATAACATGTACTCCGTATAAGAACTCCAAGATTTTCTTCTTTCTTTTTTTAGAACAGCAATAACTCACACACTCACCACGAATATTTACACACTATGAATGTCAGACCTTAGTTAATTGCATTTCTATGCACTTAACCCAAAATATTGATGTCATCGCTAAGAGTATCGACTTGTACACTTCAGTTCTACTGTTATAGTTTGCATTATATTTTTCTTAGTTAAGATTGCATTTTTCAGAATGTTGCTTGTATGTCCAGCAGTCCAGGCTCGAAAACGGAGTATATCTTTTACTTCTCCTCCTTGCTCCATCTCCATTTTGTTGATGCTGCTGCATGTATATTTTTTATTAACTCTGTTTACTTAGTTATTCATCTTATTAGATTTGTTTAACTTTTTACACTTTGGAAACAAAAAAATAAAAAATAAAATTGTTGCATGTAGTTATGGAGATTAATGTATTATTTTGGTATTGGTAGTAGTTAATGAACATATGTCGTTAGAGGTAGCTACAGCGGTAAAAACGTTCATTGTCGTTGTAGGGGTAATAATATCAACAATATTAGGAATAGTAATAAACATATTTAATGTCTCATATTGTGAGAGAACTCTCATATTGATTTCAACTAATCTTTTTATCCGCGCATTGCAACGGAACGATAATTATATATGCATTATGTGATGCCTATATTGATATACGACATAAAAGTTAAATGTATCAACACAAAATAATTGCGTGCTCTATGTACTTCACTGAAAAGGGTCCATATCAAGAATTCCATGGCACATTTAACTCTCTTCCTATGTCTTGCTCGATCTTGACATTGAGTTAACACGACTACATTTATAGTTATTCTTTTTCTTTCGAGTTCGTGCTAATTTTGGTTTCATTGTTAACCTATTTACTAATTAATAGTACTATATATTCTTTTTTTTCATTAGGTTGTAACTATAATGATTATGATTATTGAGCGGCCAAATGTTAAATGCAATTATTGTATAATTCGTTTATACAATTTCAAGTCCTCCAGCTCGGATTTATGAAGTTTTTATTTTGCTTTATAAAAAATACAATGGTTGTTTGTATTCTACATAAACTATCACCCGGTGCTATACAACTCTTGAAGGCACCAAACGAGTGTTGGTCTAAAGGCAACAATTAACAAGCTTAAATTATTTTTATATAAAATCAAATCATTTATACATACATATATATATATATATATATATATATATATATATATATATATATATATATGGGTAGGGTTGAAATGATAATAGGAATTTGTGTTAGAATGAGGGAACCAATGATATCAAGCCATGTGTACAAAGAGAATGTTTCACATGTACAAAACCCATTTACCCCCAACATCAATTATCTCACAAACGACAAATCGAAAAATTATGAAAATTGCACCATTAAATTCTTCGTTTTCTCCTCTTCGATTTGCCGTCCCTCAAGACATACTTTCGAAAAGTTTTTTTTTTTTTTTTTTCATTTTTTTGGTGGGTTTCACATTTACTAACACATGTGTTAAAGTGTTGCGTTTAGGGTTTAGGGTTTGGGGTTTAGGGTTTAGGGTTTGAGGTTTGGGGTTTCTCCCCGAAACTCCAAACCTCAAACCCTAAACCCTAAACCCTAACCCCTAAACCCCAAACCCTAAACCCTAAACGCTTTACAAAACGCTAAACCCTAAATCTTTCTAAACCCTAAACCTTGAACCCCTTCTAAACCCTAAACCCTTATAAACCCTAAACCATAAACCCTACTAAACCCTAAACCCTAACCTTAACCACAAAATTTATGTACACCTAATTACTAACACATGTGTTACTAATTTGTGAAACCCACCAAAAAATGAGAAAAAAAAAAGTTGTCAAAAGTATGCCTTGAGGGACGGCAAATCGAAGAGGAGAAAACGCTGAATTTTATGGTGCAATTTTCATGATTTTTCAACTTACCGTTTGCGAGATATTTAATTTTTAAAAATGTGGAGGAGAGAGAATAAAGTGTAGAGGAGAGAGAATAAAGTGACACATGGCAGAAATCTGTTGGTTCCCTCATTCTCACTCAAAATTGGTGTACTCATTTGAACCTTACTTATATATATATATATATATATATATATATATATATAAAATTAATGAATAATCAAACTAATGAAATATTGAAAATCAAATAAAAATCAAAATCAAAATTATAAATAAAAACTTAATATTTTTTAAGTAGTATAGGAATATATACATGGAAGATGATTAAGAATGATAATAGCATGTAGTTTTTGTTGAGACAATATCTTATTATTATGGAAAGGTTAAAATATTATTATTATTAGTATTAGTATTAGTATTAGTATGATGGAAAGTTAAAATACCACACATGAAATTTGATGGTATTAGTGTGCTGCATTAGTAATGCTTGTAAATATACATATACATATTAGATATAAAAAATAGGCCCCTTCTAATACTTAGGCCCGGTTCACCGGCCCACCTTGATCTCCTCAAGGGCCGGGGGCCTGGCCTGTAGTAAAGGAAGGACCTTCTAAATGACGACATGGCTCATGAATCCTTGTGAGTTTCTTTTCATCTATTTTTTAACATGTTTAAAATTAGTGGGTAGTCCCACTTACTTGAATGCATTGAAAGTACATTCACAATATAAAAATCGCTCAATCATGTATAAACCATTAATAAATACGAACGAAACATATACAAGTATAGTTATTGTAATGAAAATGCAAAGAAAAATAAAAGGGATTGTTTTCGTAAATTAGTCTAAACTAATGGATCCCCTATATAATTTACTCTGGAAAAAGTTAAACTTTGATTTTAAATATAAAAAGAGAAATGATAAAGTTACAAAAAATTAATAAACAAAAGTTTACAAAATGACATGGCATGAGAGTTTTACCAATCAAATTACATATATATTTTTCTCTTTCTTAATTATGTTCCTTCACATGATTGGTCCATCTCATCTTGTATCCATTTTTTTTATAAAATTTTTGTAAGCATAGCATTGCTTATATAAAAATGACCGGTGTTCAGTTAGATTCCATACCTCATGGTTCGAAATATGGAATGGTAATGGAAAATGCAGAGGGAATACTAAAGGAATGCAATCATCAATATATTATAGTATTACCTTTCTCATTGACGTTGATTGGTTCCTTTATCTAATGATTATATATATTAATATAAAAGTAATAAATTATTATTTATATAACAATATATTGTACATATATATACAGGTATATACATTATACGTAACATTCATTATCATCATCATCATTATAAAATAAAACTCTATGATTATATACATAGGTGAAAATTATTTATATGAATTTTATACGAATGCAACGTTAGTATTGAATATTTTTCCCAAGAAATGCAAATGGTTTACATGATGGGAGTTGACATATAATGATGAATTAGAATTAGATATACAGAAGCATTGAAATACTGGTATCATTGGGCTTGAAAGATAATGGGGAACAAAAATTAGGAAGAGTGAGAAATATACAATAAATCCATTACTTGGTTCATTACCCCCAAATTAGTGGGGAATGGTTGATTACTTAGTACTAGGCAATGATATAATACCTTGTAGCAAATTATGCATCTTTAATCATTAAAATTCTCATTCCTCACCCCTAGCCCCTAATACCCTCAACCAAGTACACCCTTAAATTCTTTATTGGCATCCGCACACACTGACGTCACTTTCGTCGCCACATTCACACAGTAAGCTAAATTAATCACTAATTCGACCTAAGGTTGACTTAATTAACGATATTAATTACCTAATTAGCTTTATTAATCTCTGTATTAATTGTTTCAAGTACCCTTAAATCGACGTCGTTTAGAATCGTAGTCAATGAATACGGAAAGTGAATCGCCGCTGAAGAATCCGAGGCTCCGAAGTGATCCACCCGATGAAGATACTAAAGGCTACTTCATGCAACAAACTGTAATGTTCTCAATGTTTCTTACATTATTTTTAAGTTATGTATTTACTATATGAAATTAGATATGTAATTGTAATATATAGTTATGTCTACTATTCTTTACTAAGCATTTTTAAGTTATGCATTTTCCCCTTATCGTATGCATGTAATACTGTAATTGTTATATGGGTTATGTCTACTATTCTTTACTAAACATTTTTTATTTTTATATCTTGAATGAATGTGATAATATGCTGATTAGCAATGTTGTTGCAGGGGATATAAAAGGGATTGCGTTCATTAAAGATCCCGATGGCTAAATGTTGTTAATGCATCCAAGGCTTTTTTGCTATAAAACCTGAGTAAAGGTAATTTTGGATGGCTACTGGATGGAGACGTGTGTTGGTAATATAATGTCGTTGTATCTATGATACTTGTCATTAATATTGGATTGCTTTCATGACAATAATTTTGACATACTAACCTGATGGTGTTTTCAGGAGATGTTTCTATAATTGGGTTCAAACTCGGTAACGCTTCAAGGTAATTATCGTTCAACTTTCTGAATTAGTTATTGTTACCGGATTAGAAATTTGATAAGATCGGATTTGTTGAGTTTTTCTACGGAGACATTAACATATTTTGAACCTGTCGATCGAGTCTTTATATTAACATTTAGTTTAGATATCATGAGGCAAATCGGTTTTCAACTAGCGGTTATGTGACAAAAGAACGTAACACACTATAATAAGAATTTATTTAAACTATGAAAATAATATAAAAAAGCTCGACCAATTAACTAGGATATCATTCAAGAATGTTACAATGTTATTGTAAGAAGGTTTTAGTAGAATTTGACATTCTAGGAGGCATCCTTTAAGGGACACGTTAAAGTTTTATTTCAAGATTGAGGTAAGATAATGTTTGAAAAAAGCGGGTGAAAAATCAAAAGAATACACTTTCTATATACATGAGTGCTTTAAAGATTAATCTAATTTTTGAGGATTCAACTATGGTCATTGCACTTGGGTTGTTTGGGAAATGCAATTATCGCTTGGGGGTCAGGTTGTTAATGAGATTGCAACTTATAATTACGCTTCAATGCTTTTGATAAAACTTATTGATGGTGTTTGTTGGATTATACATCTAAACTCATGTCATGATTAATTGTTCGTACACCAGATCATTAGCATGATGCTTATGATCCATTCACAAATCAGGGCCCTTATACATTCACGAATAATCAATTTATTAAACTTAATTTAGAGATTAGCGATATTCAGAATGTTTCCAGAAAGGGTTCCATACTTATTAGTCGTAAGAGTGTCACCAAGGTGAACATTATACTCCACACCCTTTCATAATAGTCAAATCAAAGTAGGTGAACGAAGGGTGACTTAGATTACTTCTACGCACATGAACTATATGTGACTAAGCTACACTCTTGTAGTATCATCAAGCGCTAGGGATGACTTATTCCCAAAAGAAACTTATGAATTGTATTCTCATACCCTTGCTATGCTTGAAATAGTATGATTTCTCCCAAATGGTCCTATGAGACACACTAGTTGTCTAGTACATCTTCGGAGTATCTAGTTGACTAGTGAACTAACCACCCTGCATAAATCGTCGAAAAAAGATGAAAGATAAAGATCAATATAAAGGTTAAAGATTAGCCGATAAAAACTAGACACGAATTTAGGACTTTGATATTAAAATTTTGTCTTGCTACTTGTTGATATAACTTGAATATATATTGTTAAACGTAAGACCGAGTTGAATGATAAAATTTTTAGATATTTGTCAATAAAGGTCTTAATTGGCGTTTTGTATACGATTTCATTATACTTACTCAGCTGACACTTACTTTCTACTTGTCTGAGTGCGTGATAACATTGAATAATGTTATTTTTGTATAGTAATATTTCATAGTTTTTATATACTTCTAGTTACAATTATTTGATAAAAGTTAATTATTTTGTTCATATTTATAAATTAGGTAGAAATAGATTTTGAATTAGTAAGGAACGAAAATGAGTTGAAAATAGGCTAAATAAAGTAAAGTTTGTATAAAAGTTAATTTGACCTAAATTTAGTTGGTACAAAGTGGTTAAATAAGTAAAAAAAATAAATTAAGTTTGCAAATATTTGAGTTCGAAAAGTTAAATGGATTGAGCGAAAATAATTAGATTGTATATTTATTAGAGTTTACGCGTTGGACTAAGTAATTATTTGGGTTAAATAATAATTATAATATAATAATTATACTAATTATAATAATATAATAATAATGTTAGAAACGTAATATAACAATTAGTAAAGTAAATATGTGATAATAATAATAATAATCTTATATAATAAATGATGCTGGAATCTTGTTTATGGCGCAGGAAGTACACGGCCCATGGCCCAAGTTGAAGTACACGTGAAGAACGAAAGCAAGAAAAGAGAAAGGGCCTAAGTCAAATAAATAAATAAAGATGGCGGTGCAAGAACCTTCGAGAATCATGCAATTGGCGGCAAAAAGAAAAAAAGGTCACAAGTTAAGGCGGTGGAATCTTTCTTGTTGAATACGCCATTTTTCATCCATACGGCGGATCAATTTATCCATACGCCGTATGAATTTGGTCCCCAGCAATTAAATAGCAGCCTTTATTCAGACGCAGAGGACAACTTTTCACATATATTAAAATTAGGTTACGAATTTTCTCTTCACTTTTGAGGGTTTTTCATACTTTTGGAGATCTTTCATTTGTTTCAATCATTCGACTACTACGGATCATCATTTAATTATTGTAATCATTCGATCAACTCTTTTATTTCATTATAATTATGTTTCTTTGATTGAAATTATTTCTTGTGATTGTTCTTGCTTGAATATGAGTAGCTAAACCTTTTAACACTTGCTTGGATGAAATAACTATTGATTAGGGGTATAATTATTTGATGTTTATATTGAATTAATTATGTTTAATTGAAAACCTTATATATTTAGGTTTAATTATTAGTTCTAATTTATTTGGTAAATGAATAAGTGATTGTAGCGGATGTTTGTCACTTATATATTTATTATCAATTATTTGTCTATGAATAATTGAGCTTTGATTGTGGACGCAGATAAGTAATAAGTTAGACTATTAAACTTAAACGTGTAAGATAGTGATTTTGGCGAACGTCTTTCACTAGATTAATTTGTTATTTGGTGAATTGAGATTGGAGTGTAGGTGATGGCGAATGTTAAGCCTAATCTAATCGAAATGAATGTGAATTGCTAAATAAACTGGTTTAAACTAAATACCCCGAAGTCATTAGTGAAATAATCCAAGTAAGTGTCGTTTTATTATCTAAAAGTCAAATAAATCAATTTGAGTCTTCCTGAGTCCACTTGCTTTAGTTTATTAAATTTAGTTGTTAAGCAACGTGACAATTCGGTCACAACAAACCCAAGTCTTTTCTGTACTAAGTTAATTACATTTTTAGTTTTAATTCTCATATTCACAATCCCTGTGGAACGAACTTGGACTTACTGTAGCTAAACTATACACGATAGGGTATACTTACCTCAGTTGTGTAATAGTAAACGATCAGTATTTCTTTGTTTAATTTTATAACTAGATTTTACACAATCAAGTTTTAGGCGCCGCTACCGGGGACTGTGTTTAATTTAAGAATTTAATTAAGTGTAGTTAATTGATCCTTTCTTTGAATTTTATTCTTAGAAAGTTACTTTTAAAGTTTAATTGTTTTGTGCCGGTGCGTTTGACGGTTTTATCTTTTGTGCTTTTGCAGGTTTAATCAGGTAGTGGATGAGCACTAGGAGTTCGGGTAACGAACTTCTTAGTCCATTTTTCGATCCGGAGAAAACCACAAAGAAGAAACGAAAGAAGAAATCAAAGAATACACCAACGGAATCTACTGAAAGCCAAACGGAAAATGGATCAACTTCAACAAACTTAATCATTGAAGAAGTTTTCGAAGAAGAGCTTGAATCTAAGTTTAAAGAGGATCTCAAATCAGAAGAAAAAGAAGAGGAGTATCAAATGGCTGACGAGAATGATACCCCAATGTTGTCAAGGGCTAGGGATGTTGCTCCTACACCGGAATCCGCCATTCGAAGGCCGGCCATTGACAACAACTTTTCACTAAAGGGAAATCATATGAGTCTGATCAGAGATAGCCAGTTTGATGGAAGAGTGAGGGCCGATCCGCACAAGCATATTGCTAGCTTCTTGGAAATCGGGGACATGTTCAAATATGGGCCGAATACTGATGAAGCCATTCGATTGAGGACTTTTCCCATGTCTTTGTGTGGGGAAGCAAAAATCTGGTACCAAGAACTTAAACCGAACACTATCACCACTTGGAACAAAATGAGGGAGGCGTTTGTTAGCCGATTCTTTCCTCCGGCTTTAGCAGAAAGGTTACTGAATGAAATTCGAGGATTTAAACAGAATGATGGAGAAACAGTAGTGGAAGCCTGGTTGAGGATGAAAGAGATGCTCAGGAACTGTCACGGTCATGGGTTATCTAAACGGGAGATTATTGAGCTTTTCTATAACGGGCTCAATACCCCATCAGCTTCGGTTTTAGATGCTGCAAGAGGGGGTGTGTTTATGTACAAAACTCCAAATGAAGCATGGAAGATGATGGAAGATAAGGTCTTACAAAATATTAATTGGGCTAACGATCAGAAAACCAAGACTACTCGGAAAACCGTTGCTTCAGCTTCTACTAGCAGTTATGATAATTCTGAGATGATGAAAGAGTTGAAGGCTATGTCCACAAAGTTTGATGACCAGTTCAAAACTCTCAAAGGAGAGATAAAGGAGCTTCGAGAGGGTTGTGGTAATTATGGCGGAAATCATGCCACTAATGATTGTGATAGTGATGATCAACCGATGATGATGGCAGATGAGGATGTAAATTACCTACAACAAAGTAATTATCAAACTGGAAATAATTATCAGAGAGGCGGTTATCATAACCGAAATCAGGGTAATTATCAAGGGAACATGTATCCTCGACAGAATCAGAATTACAACAATCAGTACCAGTCGAGAGATAATGTTCCACCACCAGTTCAACAACAGGAAGCCACAGAATCTGCTTTAGAGAAGATGATGAAGGAATTTATTTCCAAACAGGATGCTTGTACCGAGAGGTTGAAAACCCAAATGACGAATTTGAGGATAAGTGTGGATCAAGGTCAGAAAAATCAACAAGCCTCGATTCAGGATTTGGAAGGAAAATGGATCGGTTATCTGAGGGGCAGAGTAGTAGACCAACCGGTGGTTTACCGAGCAACACTCAACCGAACCCAAGGCAAACATCTTCTAGCGGTGGTCCAAAGCCATACCAACCACCACCATCCCGAAATGAGCATGTCAATGCTATTATCACTCGTAGCAGGAAAGAACTACCAGTTCCTCCGCCCAAAAAGGCCAAAGTTTCTAACACTGTTTTGCAGGATACTGATGAGCAGGAGGTTGAAGATGAAGAAGAGGAGACGGCTCAACCGACTTCTATTCCGGTTTCACCAACACCTCCGGTCACACAACCGGTAGTGAAGGCATACAAACCGAAGATTCCGTACCCTCAACGCTTGAGGAAGGAAAAGATTGCTGCTCAGT
Organism: Helichrysum umbraculigerum; assembly: GCA_949592205.1. NCBI lineage: Eukaryota > Viridiplantae > Streptophyta > Magnoliopsida > Asterales > Asteraceae > Helichrysum > Helichrysum umbraculigerum. Next base: position 130,889,664 of record CATIUR010000002.1, read on the forward strand.
ATGGGAAATTTGTTGATATGATCAAGGGCATTCGGATCAATGTGCCTTTGGTTGATGTTTTAGCTGGAATGCCGAACTATGCCAAGTTTATCAAAGATTTGGTAAGCAACAAGGGTAAGCTATCGGAGGCATCAGCTACATTTTTGAATGATGAGTGTTCTGCTATTGTTCAGAATCAGATTCCACCCAAGTTGGGTGACCCGGGGAGTTTTATAATTTCTTGTACATTAGGGAAGTTTATGACTTGTGATTCCCTAGCAGACTTAGGGGCTAGTATAAACTTAATGCCTTACTCCCTTTATGCTAAACTGTCTTTAGGATCCCTTAAGCCCACACGGATGAGTATAAGACTGGCCGATAGATCATTCCAATATCCCGTAGGGATTGCGGAAAATATGTTGATAGAGGTAGGTCAATTTACTTTTCCAGTTGACTTTGTGATCCTCGAAATGGAGGAAGATAGTAAAGTCCCACTCATTCTAGGACGTCCCTTTTTACATACTGCTGATGCTATTATTCATGTGAAAAATAAGCAGTTGACTTTAGGAGTGAGCCAGGCAAGGATTGCTTTCATGATCGATAAGGCCATGAAGCATCCTTATTCTACTGACGATATTTGTTTCAGTATTGATGTCATAGATTAAGCAATGGATGAGGAGTTACAGGTATTGCTTGGATTGGATGCTGAACTAGCAGAGCTTATGGAGTCAGTAGACGAGAAGATGACTGAGGAAGAGTTGCTTTTAGCTATGGAAGCTAACATGGATGCGGAAGAGCAACTAACTGAGGAAAGTTTTGAGAAGCTAAATAGTGAGGATCGGTTGAGGATAAAGACTTCACTGGAGGATCCGCCGAGAGATTTGGAGCTGAAACCGCTTCCAAGCCATTTGGAATATGCTTTCTTGCAAGAGGAGAATCTATTACCGGTTGTAATTTCTTCTACTCTTGTTATATCTGAAAAATGCATGTTACTTGATGTGTTGAAAGCTCACAAGGGCGCCTTTGCTTGGCGTACATCGAACATACCCGGGATAAGCCCATCTTTCTGTAAACATAAAATAAACTTTTTAGATTATGTAAAACCCGGTGTCCAAAGACAACGAAGGCTTAACCCGAACATGAAAGATGTTGTCAAGAAGGATGTAGTTAAATTGCTTGATGCGGGTATAATTTACCCAATTTTTGATAGCCCTTGGGTGAGTCCTGTCCATTGTGTGCCTAAAAATGGGGGTATGACTGTAGTAACAAATGATCAAAATGAATTAGTTCCCACTAGGACAGTCACAGGATGGCGTGTTTGTATTGATTATAGGAAGTTGAATGACGCCACCCGTAAGGATCATTTCCCCTTACCCTTTATCGACCAAATGTTAGAGAGACTGGCCGGTAACGAATTCTTTTGTTTTCTTGACGGATTTTCGGGATATTTTCAAATTCCCATAGACCCTAAAGATCAAGAGAAAACGACATTTACTTGTCCCTTTGGTACGTACACATATAGGAGAATGCCTTTTGGGCTCTGTAACGCCCCAGCCACCTTTCAAAGGTGTATGATTGCTATCTTTCAGGACATGATTGAGACCTCCATGGAAGTTTTCATGGATAATTTTTCTGTTTTTGGAAATTCATTTGAATCGTGCTTGTCTAACTTAGACAAGATGCTTGAAAGATGCGAGAAGGCGTACTTAGTTCTTAATTAGGAAAAGTGCCACTTCATGGTTAAAGGGGGTATTGTTTTGGGACACAAGGTGTCAAGTGTGGGGATTGAGGTTGACAGGGAAAAGATTGACATCATTGCCAAGTTACCTCCACCCGCCAATGTTAAGGGAGTTAGAAGTTTCTTAGGTCATGCGGGTTTCTACCGTAGGTTCATTAAAGACTTTTCTAAGATAACTAGACCTATGACTAAACTTCTAGAAAAGGATGTGTCTTTTGTGTTTGATGATGAGTGTTTGAAGGCGTTTGAGACCTTAAAAGACCGATTGACCAATGCACCTATTATGGTTTCGCCTGATTGGTCTCAGCCTTTTGAATTGATGTGTGATGCTAGTGACTACGCCTTAGGGGCTGTTTTAGGACAAAGGGAGGGAAACCATTTTAAACCTATTTACTATGCTAGTAAGACCCTAAATGGAGCGCAACTGAATTATACCACGACTGAAAAAGAGCTCCTTGCGGTTGTCTTTGCTTTTGATAAGTTTAGACCTTACCTTGTCCTATCTAAGACCGTAGTTTTTACAGACCACTCAGCCCTAAAGTATTTGTTTGCCAAACAAGATGCTAAACCACATCTCATTCGTTGGATTATTTTATTGCAAGAATTTGACATTGAGATAAAAGATAAAAAGGGGGCTGAAAACCTTGCCGCCGATCACTTGTCAAGATTGAAAAATCCAAACCTGGACAAGCTAGGCGATACTAACATTGATGATTCATTTCCCGAGGAATTTCTTTTGCAGGTAGGAGACAATGTGGAGAATGAGGAAGAAGCACCTTGGTACGCGGATTTTGCTAATTATTTAGTTGCAGGTGTTTTGAGGAAAGGCATGACCCACCAACAGAAAAGCAAGTTTTTCTCGGACTTGAGATATTAATTTTGGGATGATGTATCTGTTTCGGGTTTGTGCTGATGGGATGATAAGAATATGTGTATCCGGGGGAGAAACGAGGAAAATATTGGATGAGTGTCACCATGGACCAACCGGTGGACACTATGGACCGTCTCTGACTGCCAAGAAAGTTTTTGATGCAGGATTCTATTGGCCCACCATTTTCAAAGAGGCACAAACACTTTGCCAAACTTGTGATGCATGCCAACGTGTAGGTAACATCTCCAAAAGGGATGAAATGCTACAACAGAGCATTCAAGTTTGTGAGGTTTTTGATATATGGGGCATAGATTTCATGGGTCCGTTTCCGCCATCTCATAAGTGTGTATATATTTTGGTTACGGTGGATTATGTATCCAAATGGGCGGAGGCGAAAGCACTGCCTAAGAATGATGCCCGTGTGGTGATTGATTTTCTGAAAAGTTTGTTTTGTCGGTTTGGAATCCCTAAAGCTTTAATTAATGACCGTGGGAGTCATTTCGCGAACCAACAACTAGAGAAGGTATTGAAGAAGTATGGGGTTAATCACAGGTTTTCAACTTCTTACCACCCTCAAATGAGTGGACAAGTGGAAAACACTAATAGGGCGTTGAAAAGGATTTTGGAGAAGACGGTTAAAGACAACCGAGTTGTTTAGGCAAAGAAACTGGATGATGCTTTGTGGGCATTTTGCACTGCCTACAAGACACCGATTGGGATGACACCTTACCGGTTGCTTTATGGTAAGACGTGTCATTTGCCGGTAGAAGTTGAACATAAAGCGTATTGGGCGTTAAAGAATTGTAATATGGATTTAGTGGAAGCTTGTGAGAAAAGGTTTTTGCAGCTTCATGAGTTGGATGAGTTACGTTTACACGCCTATGAGAATTCGAAGTTGTACAAAGAGAGGACTAAAGTTTGGCATGATCGGAAGTTGAAAATGAGAAAGAAATTTAAGGCTGGAGATAAGGTACTTTTATTTCAGTGTAGATTTAAACTGAAACAACCAAAGCTTAAGCCTCGTTGGACTGGTCCTTATATGGTAAAACATGGGTATCTGTCGGGTTATGTGGAATTGTACAAGACCGATGGATCTTTCATTGTGAATGGACACCGGTTGAAGTTGTACCACGAGGAAGATGTGGAAAACGAGTGGGAGGCACTCGTGATTTACCCTAGGAACTGATAAATTCAAGGGTTTGAACTTTGTGGGTGTGTTTACTGGAAACCCTAACGAGACTATAACTCGTCCACTTGGGATACCGAGGGGTTTAAAGACTTATTGCATATGCTAAATGCAATCGTGATTCCTACGAAAGTGAGTTAGGATTTATTTTTTGTTTGAACTATGTATTGAATTGTTTTATATGTTATATTTCTTTTGGTTTTGTTTTGTGTGATGTGCTATTGAATGATGTTGCTGACACGGACTCGTACGCGCATGCTGTCGGACTTTTCAAGAGATATAAGGGGAGTTTTACTGTTCTACTTCTTTTCTCTCATTTTCACTGTGATTTTATTCTGTTTAGTACAATGGGGACATTGTACAACTTAAGTGTGGGGATGGGGGTCGAAAAGAAGTTTACTTGTTCTTAGTATTTGTTGTATCTTTTTGGATTTCAATTAAAAAAAAAAAAGGTTTTATTTTTAAGTTTTTAGACTAAGTATTTATTAATTAAAATAGTTTTATTAAAAGTTTGTTTTTATTTTTAAAGTTTAGACTTTAACATGGATTACACTGTTTGTACATATAATTTTAAAATAATAGTAAATGATGTATAGTTTCATTATACGATGTACTGATAGGCAATCTATATGAAAATTTCTGAATTTTAAGAATTAAATTTTAAACTTGTATATTACTTTGTGGTAAACACACTATGATGTATGACAAAAAGTCTTAATTCCTAGATTTAGCATGCAATATTTTATATTTTTAATATTTATATAAAAGCATTTGGGGGTTTACTAATTGTTTCCTCTGTTGTATGAATATACAGACCTGGTCTCATATTAGTATTCTTGAAAAATAAGCAAAAGATATATAAAATCTTTAAAATTAAGATTCCCAAACTTATCAAACTATGTCGCTCCGTTATACTAAGGTATAGACTTGTCACCGCTGGTTTGATTTAAAAAGGGTTTGCTTTACTTGAATCAAGTTATGTCGCTTTGTTGCATGAAAATGCAGACCTGTCACCAATGTCTTGATTCTTAAAAATGATTTTTATATATTTATTTTAAATATAAAGTAAAGTGCATGACTAAATTTTAGGGGTATATCATAGGTAGGGATCATAAGTAATGTACATACTAACAATAAAGTGTTTTAAGAAATTTAAGGATAGATTGTTTAAGTGGACAACAATATTAGTAATCGTTGATGAGCTATATATTATGTGAATAATAATAAAGGAATTTATTCTCTTATTGTGCAAAATAGTTATCTATGTTAATTAAATTGTTTAAATTTTAGAAATTGGAAACATATTTTTAATTTGGGTATTTTAATTTTTAAATATTAGTTTTATTCTTATAAGTAATTATATTTGGATTAGTGTGTATAGTTATATTTAGTAGTTTAGTTTTAGTCTACTTGAGGACAAGTAGAATTTAAGTGTGGGGATAATTTGATAACATTGAATAATGTTATATTTGTATAGTAATATTTCATAGTTTTTATATACTTCTAGTTACAATTATTTGATAAAAGTTAATTATTTTGTTCATATTTATAAATTAGGTAGAAATAGATTTTGAATTAGTAAGGAACGAAAATGAGTTGAAAATAGGCTAAATAAAGTAAAGTTTGTATAATTTGACCTAAATTTAGTTGGTACAAAGTGGTTAAAAGAGAAAAGAAAATAAATTAAGTTTGCAAATATTTGAGTTCGAAAAGTTAAATGGATTGAGCGAAAATAATTAGATTGTATATTTATTAGAGTTTACGAGTTGGACTAAGTAATTATTTGGGTTAAATAATAATTATAATATAATAATTATACTAATTATAATAATATAATAATAATAATGTTAGAAACGTAATATAACAATTAGTAAAGTAAATATGTAATAATAATAATAATAATAATAATAATAATAATCTTAATATAATAAATGATGCTGGAATCTTGTTTATGGCGCAGGAAGTACACGACCCATGGCCCAAGTTGAAGAACACGTAAATAACGAAAGCATGAAAAGAGAAAGGGCCTAAGTCAAATAAATAAATAAAGATGGCGGTGCAAGAACCTTCGAGAATCATGCAATTGGCGGCAAAAAGAAAAAAAGGTCACAAGTTAAGGCGGTGGAATCTTTCTTGTTGAATACGCTATTTTTCATCCATACGGCGGATCAATTTATCCATACGCCGTATGGATTTGGTCCCCAGCAATTAAATAGCAGCCTTTATTCAGACGCAGAGGACAACTTTTCACATATATTAAAATTAGGTTACGAATTTTCTCTTCACTTTTGAGGGTTTTTCATACTTTTGGAGATCTTTCATTTGTTTCAATCATTCGGCTACTACAGATCATCATTTAATTATTGTAATCATTCGATCAACTCTTTTATTTCATTATAATTATGTTTTATTTGATTGCAATTATTTATTGTGATTGTTCTTGCTTGAATATGAGTAGCTAAACCTTTTAACACTTGCTTGGATGAAATAACTATTGATTAGGGATATAATTATTTGATGTTTATATTGAATTAATTACGTTTATTGAAAACCTTATATATTTAGGTTTAATTATTAGTTCTAATTTATTTGGTAAATGAATAAGTGATTGTAGCGGATGTTTGTCACTTATATGTTTATTATCAATTATCTGTCTATGAATAATTGAGCTTTGATTGCGGACGCAGATAAGTAATAAGTTAGACTATTAAACTTAAACGTGTAAGATAGTGATTTTGGCGAACGTCTTTCACTAGATTAATTTGTTATTTGGTGAATTGAGATTGCAGTGTAGGTGATGACGAATGTTAAGCCTAATCTAATCGAAATGAACATGAATTGCTAAATAAACTGGTTTAAACTAAATACCCCGAAGTCATTAGTGAAATAATCCAAGTAAGTGTCGTTTTATTATCTAAAAGTCAAATAAATCAATCTGACTCTTCCTGAGTCCACTTGCTTTAGTTTATTAAATTTAGTTGTTAAGCAACGTGACAATTCAGTCACAACAAACCCAAGTCTTTTATGTACTATGTTAATTACATTTTTAGTTTTAATTCTTAGATTCACAATCCCTGTGGAACGAACTTGGACTTACTGTAGCTAAACTATACACGATAGGGTATACTTACCTCAGCTGTATAATAGTAAACGATCAGTATTTCTTTGTTTAATTTTATAACTAGATTTTACACATCAGTGCGTATTTGTGTAGGTTAGGAAGCATAAAGACTAATTATTAGTAAGCGTAATAGAAGATTTAAGATTATATTTATGTTTTAGTTCATTTAGTAGATTGTGCTTGTAGTTAATGGTTCATGATTCTGTTGGATATTTTCCACTACAACAAATATGTCATTTATTTACACTTTTCTCTACACGTTTTTAAAAATGCGAACATTTTCTCTAAAATCATCGCACCTATACATGTGTATAAATTTATAACATGTATAATCATGAATTATCATCGCATTTTAACACATAAAACTATAATGAAAAAAGTTCATACTTACAAAGTGTGTACAAATATAAACATTCAAGTTTGGAGATTAATCTCTCGCATCCAAATATCCAATCCATTCACACTTCCCATTGTGTGAAGAAATGGGGCTGACAAATTTAACTCACACTTTTAAGTGTGATCAAGTTTGTTTTCGTATGCCAACAAGTGTGAAATTATTTTATACATTTATAAGTGTGAGAAATGCTATTATTATTAATAACTTTTCACAGTTACAATTGTGAAACGTTTTCTAAAAATGTGTAGAAAAGAATGCGTACAAATGACAATTTTGCTGCAGTGTTCTTATAGTTAGTCATGAAATGAGTTATGTAACACATAGTTAACATTGCAACTAATATTATTGGGTACCATATTCTGTACTTGTATCAAAGAATGAGACGCATTTCACATAAATAAATGTGTTGGTTCAGGTCGATTTAAGAAGTCTTTAAGTATTATACATTATACATTATCTAATTTAAAGCAGTGGCCTATATCCCCAAAAGGCCATTTGACTCTCTAATTATTTATCATATCCATTTATTTTTCCTTTTGTTAATCATAAAATCCCAATCGAAATTCTAACATTTTGCTGAAGCTTCATCTAAAGAAGGATTAATATTAATTGCATCATATAAACCCTATAGCTATGTAAAGTGTAAACAGGTCTGTATTATAATTTGCACAAACAAAATCTCGTTTTAAGTTGTGCATTGGGTGTCGTAGACTTTCTCAACAAACACATGTCATTGCTCACGGAATCTCTTGATCGATTGGTTACCGACTCAAACTAAAAAGAAAAAAAAAATGGAATGAATCCGGATCCTTAATTCCCGCTTTAGTTTCACACTTATTAATCTCGGTTGCTTGTAAGTTTCCGTTCCTTTATGCTTTATTTAACGTTTCTGTAAAATTAGTGGGCAATCTCACTTATACAAGTCACTTCTTAGCAAGTCTAGTATCTATTTCTAGAGTAATGCTAAACAGACCTAATTACACAGACCTAAAAGTTAGCCTACTTTTTTGATTGGTTGAATTTTTTTCTCTCTCTTATTCTTATCCAATCAATTTTTCAAACCAACCAATCACATTTTTAGATTCATATTTAGTTTTACTAATTTAGGTCTATCAATCATTTTCCTTCTAATATATTTAGGATCTCAAATTACCTTATCACATAAAACTAGTCACATGTTTGACATGATTCTGGAAGTAGAATGATCAATACTTTGAAATGGTAGCGAACACCACCTTATAAATCGTTTTGAGATATAAAAATGATGACGGGTTCCATTTCACAAAGTCGACATGTAGTGACACTTCTGATGACCACAATAGATTCTATTATATTCTTTGGGCATCTCACACATGATGAAACACATCTACAAGTATGTACAATATGATGGCTAGAATTGAGACCCAAGCTCTTACCTCTCTACCATTTTATTTGTTTCGCTCTTACTTCTTGCTATGCAATATTGGCCATTCAAAAACATCATCATATTATAGATAGTTAGATCACTTCCAACCATGATTGAATCGGTCGGTGTCAAATCAGCGGCACATAAGCATTTCTCAAAACTGATTAACAACTGACTGAATACTGCCAACCTTGAAACATCATTCAGTTTTTTCGGACCTTACATTTACCAATATACAATTATATCTATACAATAAAGAAAAAAAAAACATTTAACCTCACTTCACCGTTCGGTTTGGCGAGGTAGAAGTAAGTGATGCACTAAGTGAAGTGTCCGTGCTAATGGCATCACTAAGTGATGCAATGTGAAGCCAACCGATGTACAGCGTTGGAAGAGGTCTTAAACATGTAGTCTTGTCTATCATACACATGATTAACAGTTTAAATCCAATTTTACAAATTTAACTTGAACGATATTGTATGTATCCAATTTAAAAAATATCGACTATTAATGTTATACGTATCTAGTTCCTTACTACGAAGTACTCGTATTTATTATTAACCCAATACTTTTGATGACATGGCAACTCGGTACCTAGCTACATCATCAAACATTTTGACAATTGAAATTGAAGGACCGTTTAAGTTACTTTTCTAATTATCAGGGGGATTAAATACATATACATTTTCTTATGGGGGTACAACTGCAATATATCACGTATTTCAGGCATCATGTTCCACCGCCACGTGCACACACTCTTCGAGTACTGACGTCACTTTCGAGTTTCGTCTCCAAATTCGCACATCAAGGTTCTATTTTTTTAATTCTAATGGCATATTTATTGGCCGCAAATTCATTATCTCGATTATCTATAACCAAACCCTATCATTTCTCATCTAGAATCCCCTCAATTTTGACTAATTCTCCAACACAGGTTCAATTAATCACTAATTTAACCTAATAATTGGCTAACTTAACTATCTTAATCGTTGTTTTAATGTATCGATTGATCGTTTCAGGTTTCCGTAAAGCGACGTCTTTTTGTACCGTCGTCAATGAATCCAGATGCTGAAACGCCGGAACAGAATCCGGGGCTCCAAAGGGATCCACCTGATGCAGCCACTAAAGGCTACTTCATGCAACAAACTGTATTGCTTTTTAACTTATTTATATTTAATTTTAATTTTTAGATTTTTGTTATATGTTAATCGTGTATTTATTGTATGAACTTTATATATGTATGTGTATCCTTGACCTAGGGTTTGTATTAATGAGTGATTTACTGAGACTATAAGCTGTAACAGTTACAAACGGAGTTCGGGTTAACTGGGGAGGGCGAACATTTTTTACTTAGATGTATGCGGCCTAAGCGGGTTAACCGATTAACGTTTCCGACCCTTTCCCGATATGTTGCTAGTGAGGTTTGATTAACCGATTAACGTTTCCGACCCTTTCCCGATATGTTGCAAGTGAGGTTTGAACCTGAGACCTCTTGTGAGGATATCAGGATGCAAACCGCTAGGCTATCCTGTGATGGCTTAAGTTATGAGGTTGAACAGGCAATGGTATGCAATTTGAATTAATATTAATGTAATACTAGTTTACAAGTGATTTATTGACACTATATATTACTCCATATAAGCTACTATTATATATAAGGTACTAGTTTAATAGTCGTCAGTTAGTGGTTTGTAGTTTATTGAGGTTATGTATAGTTGTAAGTGATTTTTGGAGTATATGGTCTTTGACTTTTAAGTGATTTATCAGATAGTCATATAGATATAATAATAGTTGGATTTACTAGTTCATCATGTGATGAAGAATATATAGTTGAAAAGAACTAACTATGTTATGCACTTTTGTTTACAGATGTATCGAATTAAAAATCCAGAAGCTAGCTTGGATTTCTACTCTAGAGTGCTGGGAATGTCGTATGTGTTCTTTTCATGTTTGTAATATAACTCTAGTATTGTTCATTATAGTATTTGGCATGTATGTTTACATGTTTCTTTTTTTTTGTTTCGCTTATATTCATTTTATTGTTGTTTAAAAGAGTTGAGTTTGTACGTGTGGTGATGATACTTTCTTCGTTTTAATATTGCAGATTGCTTAAGAAATTGGATTTTCCAGATATGAAATTTAGCTTGTACTTTCTGGGCTATGAGGTAAGACAATCAACTCTAATAGTTTGACTAATTTCTTATTTTGCAGAAACATTTAATTTTCACGTAATTGCTTCGATAACTGTTTATGAATTCTCCCTCGCAGGATACTTCATCAGCTCCAGAAGATCCAATCAAGCGTACTGAATGGACGTTTGATAAAAAGGCCACTATTGAGCTTACGTAGTATGATATCCTTCCTGCATGCTTGTTGCTCTTAATTTCTTTATTTGTATATCTGGATCTCTGCCATCCCATCATGAAATCTAACATCTGGTAACACCTTTGCAGCAACTGGGGTACCGAGAATGATCCTAAGTTTCAACCATACCATAATGGGAATTCTGAACCTCGTGGATTTGGTATGGCACTCTCTATCATGTAGGATACTATGGCTTCTAGTTTTTCATGTTAGAGTTTTTGTTACATGTATCGGAGAAGAATCAAATTGGCATTCTTTGGATACTTCTATGCACATTGGTGTAACAGTATGATAATGCATCTTTTATACATCCAGGGCATATCGGTATAACAGTTGATGATACATACGCAGCATGTCGCAGATTTGAGACTCTAAACGTTAATTTTGTCAAAAAGCCCGATGAAGGTATGTTACTTCTCTAGAGTCTACAAAAAGCTTCAGACCTTATGTTGCATCCTCAATTAATAAACTAGGTGCCAATACTATAGGCAGATGTTTATTTTTTATAATGCTTGTAGCAGCGTTGATTTTACATTAAGCCTCAAGGCTTTCCCTATGACCCTATGTACTAGTATAAGCATATGTGAAACCACCAAGAGTTACTATAACTCTATAACAGTATAACATGCAGATCATCTGACATGTGTTATACTATCAATGGTGCAATGTCATTTGTTAATGTGAATTTAGATTATTTAGACACCCAACAATAATGCAGAGACTTATTTTGTTGAACGTTCTGCTCAATCTTCTATGTGATTTTGTAGAAGTCTTGCTCATTTTCTCTAAGATCATTCGTTTAGGTTATAGTGTGTGTGTGAGTGATGTGTTTTGCTCGTTGTTCTACAAATTTAAAACCAGTGTGCTAACAATATTTTGATTTGTATCTGCATTAATGGTGTATGTATATGGAAGTCAATATGTGAATTGCTTCAAGTGGATATAGAATAATACTGTGACTTCTTTTGTCTATTTGCTATTGTAATGAGGTATCTAACATCTAACATCTAACATATATATTAAAAGAGAGTGATAATTATGTAATCATATTGAGTTAAATCTAATCATAACCCTTAATTGTTTGAATTGATTGAATCATAACCATTGATCTATATTAAAATTAATGATTACCTAATATGTATACTTGAAAGTGTTAAATTTACTTAATTACCCTTAAGATTTATTTCAAATTCAAAATTCAAATTTCAAATAATTTGAAAATACCAGAATTGCTTTATTTAAAAAACTAATTTCTATCTTTTTTAAAAAATTAAATATTTCACAAACCGTAAGTCTATAAATTATAAAAATTATATATTCGTAATCAGCATCTTTTTCTCTTCGATTATAGATCTCACAACCTATACTTTCGACAAAGTTCTTTTTTCACTTTTATTGAGTTCTAAAAATATGTAATGTGAAATAAATAGTAAATTCCATAGATTGTCCCCGTGGTTTACACTAATTTACGAAAGTTATCCCTATACTTTTTTTCACCTTTTCAATCTAACAACTTTACATTTTGCTCGAAAATGGTCCGTTCTCTCTTAGAACGACTAAAATACCCTCATTAGCTTTTTATTCATTTTTATTTATTTAATCGACTTGTCTCCAATGTTAATTAATCTTCTTTTGAAATAACAAAAGATACCAAAGACCATCCCTACCCAATCTTTCATAATAATATTGCGTTGTTTTCCCCTTGTCATTTTCCGACAACCTACGTCGGCAAACTACCGCAATCTTTGTTCCACTATAACTTTTGATCTTGCCATCATCCAGCTTCCTATCCATGTTCGTATCTATTTTTTTAGAATATATAACTTTCGATGTCGTTTTTTTATTTGTTTAGATCTATATGATTCGTGTTTCTATAGATCTGTTCAGTTTATGAGTTGTTAAGATCTACTCGATTTTTAAATTTCGTTTCAAATGGTGGTGACGGTGGTTAAAGCAGATGGTTGTCGAAAAAATTGTGGGTGCGTCGGCGATGACGTTTCAGGGTATCACCACCATCGCTTCAGATTTAAGCAATTTTTGGCTACGATGTCGCTGCATATTTGAACGTTTCTGTGTTATTTCTTTAGTTCATGATGTCAAATTGACGTGTTGTGGTGTGTGAACGAGAATCGAGATTTGTGAGTGGTGGTGACGGTGGAAGTTATAGAAGCGGTTAAATGTGGCGTGCTTTTAAGTTTAGTCTCCCTACCGGTTATTTTTGATGATTTTGTTTTCGCCTAATTTTTTGTGCGTGACTTTGCCGGTGTTTTCCGGAAAAGAATCGAAATGAAGAGGGTTAAAGGCTGCTTTTGAATTGCATATGTATTCAATTAATAGAGTGATATCTTTTTATTTAATCATTATTCTAAAATTAAGAAATGAATAAAATAAAGGTTTAAGGGTATATTAGTCATTTTAGGTGCAGAGTGACCATTTATAAAAAAAATGGATGATTTTCGTAAATCAATGTAAACCACAAGGACCATCGATAGATTTTACTTTGAAATAAAATGTGATTTAACATTTGATGTGATTTTTAATTAAAATAACTGCAGTTTTTAAAGTTCTATGAATTGTTGTTCGTAAATTGAGGTGCCCACTTTCATTTTTTTCCTTTGCCCTATATACAATTGTGATTTATATGATAAACTTTTTTACATCGATTATATTTATTAAGTTTTTTGTTTTAACATTTGGAAGTAGTTAAACATGAAATGGGCATGTTCCTTACAAAAGCTCGAAGCTCACAGGCTTCCTAAAAAATTCCCTTCCTTAGAATCCAAATTTGTGACCTCAAATGTAATTGTGCTTGTATATATAATTAAATTAGTGGTAACTAACATTGCGTAAGGTGAGTAAATGTATATTTAAGTGTGTAAATACTGATATATTTTGAGTTTAAAATATTTATTGCTTACTTAGTTACTTACCTTTTTAAACAGTTAAAGTCAGCTTGCTTACTTACACAATATACGTAGTAGTGAATTTGACATACACGTCTAAGCATTTATGTGCTACCAAAGACATGATGCATACTTAGTTTAAAGCGTCAATCTTTTGGAATGAGTTGATTGACTAAAAAAACCCTTTGGTTAATAACACTTTTTATGTGTTATATATGTGTTATATAAGGTTATTTTTATTTTATTTTATTTAGATTGACAACTATTGATATGAATCGATGTACTTTATTTGCACTCCTAAATGCCTACCTGTCGATTTATTTAAGATAATATTTAGAAAAATGTTAACCTTGAAGTATTTCTTCTTTTAAATTCAAATTAAATAATTTTGATTACTATAATGCTCCTCTAATTGTGAACATATTATAGAAGAATATTTCCACGTGGTCAAGATATGTGGTTTGATGAAAGACACTTATATGTTTACGGAAAACTTGGTTTGGAGAAATAGAAATGCTATTTTTTTAATAAAAAAATTGACTTTTGGAGGGGATGAGTTATTTCAAGAAGTTTAGCTTTGAATGTTTGAGTTGATTAATGTTAGAATGATAATTGAGGGAAAGGTGGGATCATCGGGTAAACGATATGAAGTCAACGGTCGAAAGAAGCTTGTGGTGATACGATTTGGTCATCATGTTTTTCAGTCCAGGGTATCACCATAAGTATTAAGTAATACTTGTAAAGAAAACCTTAAACATGTTGTATAAATTTTATGAATCACATTCAATCCAATCTTATGTATTTGTATATTCGCTAGATGCATTCTATATACATACGGTAATAGAAACTGTTGTTTGTAAATTGAGGTGCCCACTTTCATTTTTTTCTGTCCTAAATACAATTGTAAGCTATCAATCTTTTGAAATGGGTTGGTTGACTAAAAAACCCTTGGATTAATAACACTTTTTATTTGTTATATATGGTTTAAATAAGGTTATTTTTTTATTTTATTTAGATCGACAACTATTGCTATGAATCGATGTACTTTCTTTGCACTCCTAAAAGCGTATCTGCCGATAATTTGTTTTAGATAATATTTTGAAAAATGTTAACCATGATGTATTTTTGATTTTAAATTCAAATTGATGAATTTTGATTGTTGTAGTACTCCTCAATTTGTGAACATATAATAGAACAATATTTTCATGTTGTTCAAGATATGTGGTTTGATGAAAGACGCTTATATGTTCACGGCAAACTTGGTTTGGAGAAATAAAAATGCTATTTTATTTTTATTTTTAAAAATGACTTTTGGAGGGGGTGAGTTGTTTCAGGAAGTTAAGCTTTGAATGTTTGAGTAGATTAATGCTAGAATGATAATTGAGGGAAAAGTGGGATCGGTGGGTAAATGATATGAAATCAATGGTCGAAAGAAGCTTGTGGTGATACGATTTGTTCATCATGTTTTTCAATCCCGGGTATCACCATAAGTATTAAGTAAACAGAAAACCTTAAAAATGTTGAATACAGTTTTTGAATCACATTCAATCCAATCTTCCGTATATGTATATCCGCTTTTATGCATTCTATATACATACAGTACTAGGAACTGTTGTACATAAATTGAGGTGCCCACTTTTAATTTTTTTCTTTAAGTCCTGAATACAATTGTGATTTATATGATAAGCTTTTTTGCATCGATTATATTCATTAATTTTTTTTTTTTTAACATTTGGAAGTTGTTAATTAAGCATGAAATGGGAATGTTCTTTACAAAAGCTCGAAGCTTACAGGCTTCCTAAAAAATTCTCTTCTTGAAATATAATAGAACAATATTTCTAAGTTCTTCAAGATATGTGGTTTGATGAATGGTGTTTGAATATTCATGGCAAACTTGGTATATATGGAGAAATAGATATACTATATTTTTTTTTATTTTTTATTTCAAAAATGACTTTTGGAGGGGGTGAGTTATTTCATGAAGTTCAGCTTTGAATCTTTAAGTGGATTATTGTTAGAATGATAATTGAGAGAAAAGTGAGATCAACCTGTAAACGATCTGAACTCAATGGTCTAAAGAACTTGTGGTGATACAATTTGGTCATCATGTTTTTCAATTCATGGTATCACCATAAGTATTAAGTAATACCTATACATAAAACTTTAGACATGTTGAATATATTTAAGTTTTTCTTAATGTTCAAATACATTTTGTGATTGGTATACATTTGTAAAATAATATTTAACAAGTATTACAACCTCATTGGTGTAAAAATTTCATGATATAGCCCGCAGATTCGCGGGTTATGATCTAGTTATGATAGATAACACTTATACTGAGAATTATGGAGACCACTTTTTGGTTCATTCCTTAGAATCCAGTCGAGCAAAATAAATTACTAACAAGTTAGCATCTTTATATACGTAGTTCTGTAGAATGTTATATTGGTTATGTCTCCTTTTGCTTTTTTTTTTTTGTTTTGTTTTTTATGGGCGCGAATTTGATAGTTGGCTGATTCCCAATGTTGCTGCAGGAAAAATGAAAGGGATCGCGTTTATTAAAGATCCCGATGGCTACTGGATCGAGATATTTGACCGTAAAAACATTACTAATGTAGCAAAGGCTGCTGCTTCAAAACCGTAGTAAAGGTAATTTCGGATGGGTAATTGATGATGACGTGTTTAAAATGCAGTTTCATTAGGTAGTCTAATCTGAGAAACTTGTCATTAATATCGGAATGGTTTAATGACACTCTTTTTTAACATATAAACCTAATTAATGGTATTGCAGGAGATCTTTTCAGTTATATGGGTGGGGAGATAAGCTTGTATAACAGTAATAATTCAACTCCCGGTAGCCAGTTTCTTTTTGTTCTCAAGATGTTTAATTAGAGTGTATTGGTTTCGAATCTGGAAGTGCTTTGTAATCCCTCAATAAAAACCATCTGGCTGCATCCAAATAAAAGAATGAAGGTACCCACTTAGGCTTGCATATGCTCGAACTCAATTCGATATTTCGATAGCTTGACTGTTCTTTGTGATTTAAGCTCGAATCAAACTCGGAGAAATTAAATAGCTTTATAATATCAATAAGAAACTATGATCAATCAAGAAAACTCGACTGGTGGCTTTACTACGGTTTAGACTTGAACAAGTCAGTCGAGTTTGAGCTTGAATAACTCGATAAAAGGTAGTCTTCTTCAACTTGCAGTTAACATAAGACTCTCAAAGAGCCCCGATAAATATTCGAGTCAAGTACTTTTAAACTCAAAGTTGGTTTGTTACACGTTTCGAGCTCATTTTCATGTAGTCAACTCTGACAAAAGCTCGAAATGAGGTATTGAATGAGCCAGCATCGAGCCCTGATAAAGAATAATTTCTATGCAGATGCCACTGTTGTTTACAGTAGTTTAGTTATTGTTGGTTTGAATTTGGTGGATTACTGGAAAGGTGACAAAATGAATTTGGGTCGTTGTGATCATTTCTTTTACTGCATATTAAGTTGGAGTTGAAATGGGCTGTTTTGGGTTTGTTAGATCCATCCTTAATTGTTGTTTAATTTTATAAATTAATAATACTCGTATACTATTTGATATGATTACAAACAATGTCTAGATTGTCTAGGGTTTATGCTATTTTATTTTAAAGAAAAAAAGAAAAAGATTATAAACATTAGGGTGAATTTTGACACGTTTGACGTATATGATTTTACATTGAACATTCAATCCTATTTGTAACTAAAACTTACATATTTTGGTTGCAAAAGCAACTAAGTAATCACTAGTACATAGATGCTTTATATGGATGTCGACCCAAATTAGAAACGTTCTAGCCAAAAGACCTATAGGCTTTTTTCTTATAATTTTTTCATCATCAATAAAGATTCAAGTGTGGGGTACGTGGGTCAGTTGTATTTATTGAGGTGAATGAAGGGCAGACGATCTCGGCCGTTGATTTATGTGATCAATGGTTTAGATTTATACCACCACATTTTACGTAAAATCAATATTAAACTGAATCGAATTTTAGCCGTTGATCACGGAGATCAACTGTTGAAATCGTTTACTCTCTTCCCCTCAAGATGCAACTAACCCTAGAAGGAATTGATTACGAACATTGTATGTTTAGTTAGTTTACGCAAATGGTTGCTTTCTGTTCATTCAGTCACTAGAAAAGTCTTGTATTCTAATCTCGTGTCCTAATAAACTTTTCAAAGAGAATAATAGAGACGTCATTATTCTAAAAAGGATTTTAGCCATAAGTAATTAACTATTGTAGTTTTTTAATACGCTATACGTAGATGACGGTGATCCTAATAAACTACTATTATTTGGTCATATTGCTAGCAGGCAGTTCTGTGGTAGTGTGGTGTGTGTATATATGAGCAACATTGTGTTGTATATTTTTCATTCAAGATGAGATTTGATGTGATTATGTGTTGTCATCTGCCACTAACATGTGCTTCATTGAGAGTTGCAAATGTGTAATATCTCTAACTTTGACTCTAATTTTTTAGGTGATGATTTGTATACGGGTAAATGGCCCAAAAAGGTACCGTAATAACTTGTCAAAATTTAATAATAAAGTGAATATGAGTTGTGTCGATGCCAAAAAGGACTCACATTTTAAAATCGTGGCATAAAAGGATTTAAGTTGTTAGAAAAATTCAATTAAGAGTAAAAAAATACCGTTCATTTTAAAAAGAGAAAATTCCATAAACCATACATGTGGTTTACACACATTTTCACATATCATACCCGAACTTTTTTTTCATGTTTTCGATACAATAAGTTTCAAATTTGCTCGTAAATGGTACCTCCGTCTAACTCTGTCTATTTTTGTCGTTAAGTTTTACCAATTCCGTCTATTTTCAATACAATAAGTTTCAAAATTGCTCGTAAATGATACCCAAAAGTTTCAAAATTGCTCGTAAATGATACCTCCGTGCAAATCACGTGGTAAAACTTAACGACAAAAATAGACGGAGTTGGACGGAGGTACCATTTACGAGTAAATTTAAAACTTATTGTATCGAAAACATGAAAAAAAAAGTTCGGGTATGATCTGTGAAAATGTGTATAAACCACATGTATGGTTTATGGAGTTTTCTCTTTTAAAAATGTGCCATAAAAGGATTTAGTATTTTGAAATCGTGCTATAAAAGGGTTAAACATTTTGAAATCGTTTCATAAAAAGGATTGAGCACTCAAAATGAAATTCGGATTTAAAAATGCTCAAAAAGTAAAATTAGTGTTGATATCGTATGTTTTCTAGGTCAAAAATGCCACATATTAATTGGATCTTTGAGATTTAGGCCCTACATCAGCTAAAACCGATCAAAAGTTAAAAGAGAAAAAATGTAATAGTAATTACACATTTAATTAAACTTTTTTGACAGCTTAAATTCTTTTGTGGCACGATTCTAAAATGCGAGTCCTTTTTGAACATTGAAAACACTCATATTTCCTTTATTGTTAAATTTTGACAAGTTAGTTACCTTTTCGAACAATTTGCCGTTTGTACACCACTAAAAAATCTTCATATACCACTAATTGTGTTTTTGACGTTATACTACAAAAGGTTGTACAACACCATAAATCACAATTAGTGGTATATGAATAATTTTTAGTATACGGATCACTTCCCAATTTTTTTACAACCGAAAGTTTTATAATTTTTAAAATCCTTGAAATAATGGAACAAAGATACAACAAATATAAAAGGTTCCTATTTTTCAGACCATTTATTTATTTTTAAATTAATTTTTCTATACTTTTTCTGTACTTTATTGAATCACTCTTTCTTACATTATATTCTGTACTTTTCCGTACTTTTTAATTCAAAAATGATAAGGTGAGTATTATTTGATGATATGGATAGATATTCCCATATAAAGTTGAAGTGGCAAGTGGGAAGACAGAATACCGTGACAAGGATCTTGTGAAAGAAAAAAATCATGTAATTTTGGTCCCATTAAATGTTCTATTTTGTTCCCTGTTTTTTACCCTGCGACTACAATATATTTTTGATATGTTTAAGTTGAATACATTATCATGGGTTTAATGATTATGAATTGTAAGATATTATTGCCTCTGTATTTGGTGGTTCCCCTTCTAGTGGTTATAATTCAATAAAAATCGATGATACGCTGCGAAAAATGAAATTATCTGTTAACGGCGCCCGTTAGAATCAAAGGAAGTCTTTCGTAAGTGATAGTGGGATAACACAACAATCAAAATTTATGTATTCAAATCTCGCTTGAAATGAAAGATGTAAATTGAGGTGAGTCTTTATCGTTCTGATATGAACGATAGCGTCAATTAGAACTGTTATTTATCGCGAATTTAGTATCACTCACGTATGTTATAGCGAAGAACTGATATGAACTATGTTTAAGATGGTTAACATTTAATTAGATCTACATTCTTTCACTTAAAAAACTAAAGTTTCAATGATTGTCACTAACCCCTAATCTCTTAACTACCGGATAATATTACTTTAATAAACTTTTGGTTTGATCTAACACGAATGCAACACCTGTTGTATGTATACCATTAACCCAACACCCATTTGGTTTGCCCTTTCTAACTGAGTGCGTATTCTCTAAGTTAAATCTCAAATGAGAGTTTTTAATGTAGAAACTGTTTTTTTTTTTTTTTTTTTTTTTTTTTAACTTCTAGTTTATAACTTGAAAAGACAAATGTGTATTAATGTATATGTTATAAAAATAATCTACATATTTAGTATAAGTGGCAAAATGAATGGGTCGGGGCGGGGCGGGCCACGGGTCTAGATGGGTTTGGGTCTAAATGGGTCCGAGTCTAGATGGGTCATCTAGGAAGATGGGTCTAAACGGGTCCGGGTCTAATGGGTCTCGGGTTGGGTCGACCCATTGGGTTTCCACCAAATTTTTTTTTATTTGAGTGAAAAATGAAAAAAAAAAATTACCCGCTAGACCCATCTAGACCCGTTAGTTAATTGTTATACAATTGAAGATTATATTAAATACCCATTTAGACCCATCCAAAAAAATGGGGGGAGACCCAACAAACGCATCCCTTCCTAAATATTAACCAATTTGACCCATAAATAGACAATGGGTCTAAAATTGCCAACTCTAATATTTAGCATACTATAAAATGATTACTATATAATTTTTTGTTTTTTGTTTATACGTTCTTCTATGCACGCAAAAAAGTATTACATAACGTGCAATTTAGGGAGCGTTTGGTTTAAATCACGAAATAACTATGGTCATTCGAATGGGTATGGGAATGGTATGAGAACGGATTTTCAAACCCACATTTGAAGTGTGCCTATTACCTAATATTGTGGGTTTGATTCTAAATTTTAATTTTTAATCTATCAAGAAAACAGTGTAATTCCTTCCTTCATTCTCATTCCTTTAAACCATCGACGCTTAGTTATGTTTGTAAGCACATAAATTAAATAAAAAATAAAGATAAAAAGTATGTCCAATTTATTTGAATTTGATGAGATTTTATATTCTATGTATATGTATATGTATATTTATTGGATTTTGCTATTTTTAGCCTTAAGGGTCATGTTTAAGAGTTAATTCATGCTTTAAGAGATTATAAATTAAGGTGGTTGAAAGAAGTTATATTCAGAGGTGGGTGGTTATTATTAAGGTACAAACATTCAATGCGTGTTTGAATTTCTTATTCATAGTCTTAGGGTTACGTATAACATTTTTCATATATTTATCTATATACTTTATTACAACGTCAACTCTTGTCTTACCAACTACTTTCCAAATTCAAAGTTTCATGGGACCCTTTTGACCAAATTCATTGCTTTGCTTTCCACAATCCATTTTCAATCAACATTTATGTTGTTCAACCATTATATATGATGATTGGCACATAAGACAATCCAAAAACTGTTTTTATGCATACTATTATTGTAGAAGTGATGACCTGTTTATAACAAAACTCAAATGCATCAGTGCATCACATTAGATTGGTGATGTGATTAATTAGTAGCGGTCTGGCACCCTATAGTGACTTAAGTCTCTCAGCGGCGGTAATGCAAGATTATCGGTAAGCCATATGCTTCCCGAACCATATTCTTAAGGCATTTCATTGATGTAAATAACACCTTTCTTTCTTTTGTGTTAAAAAAAAAAAAAAAAAAAGTTATCCAAGGTAGGCATACTTGATGAATATATAGACTCGAAGATTGACTTGATGGAGAGAAAAACTCATAATATTGTCACACTTGATGTTGACCTCCTTAATGAGTCTGATGATAAATACGGAGTAGATCATGATGTATTCATGTGATTTCTGAGATGTGTACAATTTAAGTGTCCTCTGAAATGGGATTTTTGAATTACATATAAATCAGAAGTCAATATTAATTGTAACAACGTACTTAGAAAATCATCACTACCTTCCCGTCCCAAATTAAATTTTCTCATTATTATTTTTGTCTGTTCGAAAAGACCGTCTACTTGCAAAAATTAACTCTAAAAATTCATGTAACTTTCAAATTTACCTTCATATTTTTTTTTCAATAACTCATTTCTTAAAGTTTTCAAGTCAAAGTTGCTTTAAATATAAGGGTAAAAATAACATTTAATCAATCTTATTTTAAATTATACATTTTTAGTTGGGGAACATTTAAAATGGAACGTGGGAGTACATTACAAGTTAATTAAGGTTTATATGTGTTCATTAACTTTAACCATGAAATTTATCAAGAAAATCATATCCAACTAGACTATAATTATAAGGGAAAATCTAATTAGTACCCTAAGGGCACAAGTTAGTAACATTTAATGATGTTTAATTTTCCATAAATAATATAAAATGTAATTAATGACGATGTATAATTGGAAACAAGTGAGTTTAATCAATAAATTTTGTGCTATATATAGAAAGTTGTAGTGTATTTAATTACGCTTATCTTGTACCCTTAGGGCAGAAGTTAGCCAACCCTAATTATAATCAAACTTGCATGTGCCCTCGATACCCTTCACATTATTGTTGTTTCCATATGAAGCTTTTCATCACTAAGATATCATATATTACGTATATTAAACAATATATATAAAAAAATACAAAACAAGTGTCAATTTGATGCTGTTTTTTCAACGTTCAATATTTAATTAATTTAAGTATGTGATGATAATTTTAAAATTTAGAGTTATATATAATAATTGATACATACTGTGGCCAGTGATAGTTTACTGAGATTTTATATATAAGTCCAAAGTTTAATTGATTGTTGTCGTTTACAAGCATCTTCAAATTGCCACCACATGCAATTCATTTTATTTAATTTGTGTCACTATCTTCATATATTTTTCTCGTATGCATGACCATTTCATTTACGATGATTTATACATTTATTTAATCTAATTACCCTTTTAATAAATAGACCAATGAGAGGTGAAGATGACAGTTACATGGTTATATGTTGATTTTAATAATGATTATTTACACATTGAACTAATGGTAATTAACTAATTATCATGACTAATTTGAATAAGAAATCTTGAGCTACTATACTCATCTAAACATTGATGTAAGTTTTGGTTACTTAATGGGATTATATATGTGACATAGATGGTCAATTGAAAGGAAATCTTATGATATCTATTAATAATCAAATAGTAAATGTCACTCCAGATTAAATCCGCTCAACTACAGTAGTTGTCCATAGTACTATGGTTGTCCTACGTAAGTATCAACTTTTATGTTATAACCAATTAAAAAAAACTTTAGTTGGTATGTATATAAGTTAGTACCGGATTTTCATTAATTATGTGGATAGTTAAAGTGGACCTTCAATTCGATTAGAACGTAGGGAGTAGTCTTTATATATCTCGTAATAATAATTGTTAATAACGTACATTAATCAAGCATTTGCATTTGAGAATAGTGTTAATTAACATTGCCACTATATATAGATATTTTTTGCATTTGAGCTATAATAAAAAATTAACTAAGAAAAATATCACACTCTGATCTAAAATCTAGGTAGTATTACTAAGACAGTAAGAAGCTCTCAAGTTAATTAAATGAAAATATATAAGTTAATCATCATTACATGTGAGCAATAAAACCAATGGGAGTTTAAAAAATTTCTTTTTCCTTGTCAAGTAGTAGTAGTAATTTTACACGGCCCCTACTCTCCATACCATTTATCTATTTTAAAATTAATGTTTCTGTACTTTTCTGTACTTTATTCTTTCACTTTTTCTTACATTCTGTACTTTTTCTGTACTATTTCCGTACTTTTCTGTACTTTTTAATTCAAAAAATGGTATGGAAGTAAATTAAAATGGTATGGAGAGAAAAAGCCTTTTACAATGCTTTTAACCTTCAAGTACAGATCAACACAAACCCCAAGAAACTGTGCCAAAACAGATCTCTAAATCTGATCATAGTTTTCTTAATTACAACAGCAAAATAATCATTTAGCTAGTTACTCCCATCAATCATCATATCATATAACATCCATCAGTAATATTAATATGTGTTGTCTTGTTTCCATCATCATTCATCAAGTAGCTGTTGAGGTTTACATTGATACTACTCCTGTTGTTGTTGATATCAATCAGATGTTTCACTTCTTCAAGATTCTTGAAATACCCTTTTGGTTTCTGATCAACATAGCTGTTGTTTTGATCTGTCATAATTAATCCATGGTCTTGAGTTTGATCTCCAAAACCCTCAAGGGCAAATTGGTCTTCTTGCTTGATCCTGTGTTGTTGATGATCTTTGTTACTGTTTTGATCTCCACCAATTATTAGCATCCTTTCTTTCACTTGTGGGTAGTAGCAATCTTTGTTCATATTATGATCTTGAAACCCTAGATAATGATTATTGTTTGAGATCATACCGCTAAAAGTGTTTGATGATGATGCTTGTGGTTGTGGTTGTTGAAAGAGATCATTAACATTAATGTGATTGTGAATAAGGCTACTACTGTTGATCATATTGTTGCTAACATTATTCATGAAATTAGGGTTGTAAAAAGATGATGAAGAAGCAATATTCAAGAAATTATCAGAAAGTGGTGGTGGTGGTGGTGGTGGAATAGAAGGGTAAAAAGATGGTTTCTTTTGAAAAGAAGGAAGCATAGCCAAAAGCTTCTTTCTAAGCTTTGTGTTCCAGTAATTCTTGATATCATTATCAGTCCTTCCTGGTAGTTGACCTGCTATTATTGACCATCTGAACATACAAACATATTTAGAAAAAATGGAAATATATCAAGATTCATATGCACATAATCAAGGAAAAGAATACTGCAAAATGAACCAAATGAGTGTAGTTTTTGAGATTTGACTTGGGTGGCATGCATGCATCAATCCATAAATGCTAAAATTCAAATTAGGGTTTGATGTATGCTTGACTATTAATGGAAAAAAACATATGTACAGTAACACATAATAGCTAGACAATTTGTACAAAAGGGTATAGTTATATGTAGGTGGTACCCAATTGTGTGTAAGAAATGACAATAATTGTACTAATAGCTAGCAAAAAGAGAGATCCAAAAGGGGTATGTACAAACCTGCTACCAATGCTAGCATACAAACTGCATATGATTCTATCTTCATCTTCAGAAAACTCACCATGTTTTATATTTGGTCTAAGATAATTTAACCATCTCAACCTGCAACTCTTTCCACATCTTTTCAAACCTATTCACACACACAAAACACTATGATTAATTAGTACTACTTGCAAAGAATTTGAGAAAAAAAACACATATAAACAAATGATGATGATGATAATAAAAGATTAAAGATTAGATATAAATACCAGCTTTGTGAGGAAGAGCAATCCAATTACCACCTGTACCATGTTTATCAATGAAGTCTTTGAGTTTTTCATCTTCTTCAGGAGACCACGGTCCTTTCTTCACATTTGCTTTGTCACAACAAGGAGCTCTTCCCATTTTTTATTTTTTTTGGTTGTGTAAGTATGTCTGTATGTGTATCTCACTTATAGTTGACCTTTTACTTTCAGTAGAAGTAAATCTTGCTTTCTGTATGTGTGTCTGATCTGGTAATAAGTGGACAATTTTGTCTGGTGGGTATGCTGGTTGGCTTTTTAATGGAGTAGGAGACTTTTTTAGTCTTTCAAGGATGGAAGTCTGTAAAAGACAAAACAAAACTCCTTTCCTTTTTTAAATAATCTTTATAAAAAAGAAATAAAATATTGTACTCTGTAATCTGCATTTGTAAGGAAAGATAATGTGGATTAATAATTGCAGCATTTCAGAAACAATGTTGATTTGTATAATATCAATTTTAACTAGACTGCTCACAATCGTGACAAGTTAAGACAGAAGAACGAATTGTCAGCTAAGTGTCACGTTAACACTTTCTTAGAAGGACTGAGCATAGACTGAACTCTTCCTACTATAATACAGTAACATTTACCAATAATACCTTCATCATATAACCAAAACAAAAAACATGATCCCACTCCCTTCCATCTTCAACCCGTCTTGCTTAGAACGAAGGGAAGAAGCACGGCTTGAAAGACTCGATCGTGCCTATGGCTTCTTCCGTCCTTCTTCCATCCTTGTGCCTAAGACGGTTGCCACATGGGACCATAGGCAGCGGTCTTATACAATCACTAAATTAGGCATGATTAGACAACCAAATGTATGTATAATAAAGTGTTATACTATATACTTATGACTATATGAGTATGTGGTGTGATATATTTGATGGCTGATGTACAAATCAATACCGTTTGGGAATGCTTTTCTCGGGTTAAAAACCCATAAATATATTGTGTCGGGTTCACATATGAAAGAACTTTCAAGTCTTACCGAAAATGTAATAGAACAAATATATATGTTAGTACTATAAAAGATAATATAATATATATATATATATATATATATATATATATATATATATATATATATATATAGTCCCAAAAACTTATGTAGTGTAAAACTATTTTTTATGTACATAAAATTAATTGGTTATCACATGTACTTAATTAACTTCAAAAACATAAAAGGATCCATATATTGTCTCACTGTCTCACTCATTTTCCATCTCTATTACGTTTAAATAGGGGTGAGCATTTGTACCCGAATCCCGATTCCGAATCGGTACCGTACCGGTACCATACCGAACCGGTATCGTACCGCTTTAAACGGTCCGGTATTTGGTACTCACTTTAGGGCAAAAAAATAACCGGTACCAACCGGTTCGGTACCGGTATTTTACCACTTTTTCCGCTTTGATACCATATCCGAAATATACATGTTTTTCTTTGTTATAGGTCAGTAGGATCTTTCTATATTTTATAAAGATTTATTTGAAGCCTTATTTGTATGATCATATAATATGTCTATGAATATAAAAATGATATTTTTGGGTAATCAAGAAATATAAAATAGAGTTAGACTCTCGTGTACGAATACAATTGTAATTTTATAGAAGTCTAGCTAGTATTCTTTGCTACACAAACAATCACGTTTTTAGCACCCTAGTTAAATCGGACTCCAAACATATTGCTTGTTAATATAAAGGTAAGGATTATGACTTGTGTCATTACGAAATCACTTAACATGATACAATAACGTAGTTGCATATATTTGTTTTTCTTCGTCAATATCCATCTATCTTACTTAATGATATTTTTTTTATTTGAGATTCATTAATATTTATCTTCTTTAAATTTTATCCTGTAGAAAATAAGTAGATAGGTTTACTTATTATTATACTATTTTTTGGTACAAAAGCGGTATAGTACCACTTTTACCCGTACCGTTATCGGAACCGTACCGATACCGTACCGCTTTAAACGGTCCGGTATT
Source organism: Helichrysum umbraculigerum (assembly GCA_949592205.1). Lineage (NCBI taxonomy): Eukaryota > Viridiplantae > Streptophyta > Magnoliopsida > Asterales > Asteraceae > Helichrysum > Helichrysum umbraculigerum. Next base: position 130,917,449 of record CATIUR010000002.1, read on the forward strand.
CGGTACTCAATTTAGGGCCAAAAAAGTAATCGGTACCAACCGGTTCGGTACTGTTCGGTACCGATTATGTACCATGCTCACCCCTACGTTTAAAGTCCTCTTATGACGATTGCTACTTGTTTTTTTTTTCTCTATGCTCACATTTTTCAACTCACGCACTAACTAACTAGAAAGCTAGATACTAAAAAAAACAAAATATATTCAAAAATAAGTGACTAGATAGCTAATTTGTGTCTAATACTCAGAGTAGTACTCATTCCAATCCGTTTCATTATAAGTGTCCACTTCGAAAGTTCACAAAATATTAGGAAAAATCAATATTTTTACTTTCGACCAATGAAATATCATCCCCACCCACTAAAGTCGATTTTAATTATTTGAGGTACAAAATGAATATTTAATTTGTGATAACTCAAAATAAAAATGTGAATAATAGGTATTTACAGTTTTACCAGCTTGCTTTTTTTACTTCAAATTTGCATTTAATTATACATATCGATTTTTTTATTAAATATTATACTACTACTATAATTACTAGGGCTTTGTCTCTCCATACCCCCCTAATATACTCAACATATCACTTTTGATTTTTTATTTTTAAAAAAGTACAAAAAGTACCGAAAAAATACAGAATGAAAGAAAAAGTGATGAAATAAAGTACATAATATAAGAAAAAGTAATGGAATAAAGTACCGAATGTAAAAATAGGTGATATGAAGAGTAGAAACCATTAATTACTAGCAAAACTTTTTTGGTGACGTACAATAGTAATACGTACTGTTGATTTCCATGAGGGAAGACAACTCAAAAATATCATCGATCTGATAAACATAATCATGATCAATCAGGTCTTTTTATTTGGATTGACTAACGATTTGATCCTACAACATTATTATACATCTTCATTTCATGTTTCAACCCAGATTCATAATCATCACACTGAATTATGATTGTAATAGTTTTGGTACTTGTACGTTTTTCCATACTGATTTTTTAATTTTAAATTTATGGGTATCATACGCATAGGCGGAGCTAGAAAAATTAAATTGAGGGGTAAATAACAATTAGTTCGTTCATTATTTATAGTTCTAAGGTGGCAAAATTTTAAAATTTTCATTAATACCTTTAAAAAAATTCTTTTTTACGTAATTTTAAAATTATTGAGGGTGCAGCTGCCCCATTTTAACTCCGCTCCTGATTATATGATGTTTAAAGTTTTAATTAATTATTAGTCATTTGTTTTAGCAAATATTCTCTTTTAAAATGGAATCTTACTCTGCAAAACGCAGCGATTTGGCTATTCTTCTTGTCTTCACGTGATGTAATGTAACTTAGTTAGCTGAACTAACATTATGTTTTAATTTACTCTCTTCGTCCGGGTTACAATATGCACTTTGATTATACACACATGTTTTGGATTATCTACTTATTAAGTTTTTTATCAATCAAATAACATATCTATTTTTGAGTGGTTGTAAACTTGAAATATGAAAGAGACCATTTATTTATGATAACCCAAAATTGTAATGTAAATACTTTAAATAATACAGACAGTATTTATTTATTTATTTATTTATTTAATTTTCCATATTTTAGAGAGAAATTAACTTCCAATCGGTTTCTATTGGTTGTTACAATTGTTTATTCGTCTCCATTAACAGTTTAACACGTTATTATATTGGGTATGTTTGGCAAAACTAGCTGGAGATGGGGCTGGAACTGGAGACGAAGATAGAGCTGGAGTTGGAAGTTAGAAGCTGGAGATGGAGCTTTTATTTGGGGTTGAAGCTGGAGTATTTATTTTTCAATAAGTTTTTGGCAAACTATCTGTAGCTGAAATTTATTAATGTAAAATGACACAAATGGACATGATGTGTTATAATTTTAAATTTATACTGTAATAATTATAAGAAGGGTAATACGGTAATTTAATAATAAGGAGATGATGATTATTTGAAGAAGCTACTTTTAGGAGATTCTAGTTTGGGGGATTAGTTTTTATAGAATCCTTATTTCAAGTTTTATGCCAAACAATGATTGAAAGATGAAAATTCTTGAAACTAGAAACTTATAGCGCGTTTAGTTACAGAAAAATTTCTCTATTTTTCTTTTTCCATTTCTCTATAGAATGAGAAGTGTTTAATTCTCTAGAAAAGCATGGAAAATCTAGAAAACGTGTTTAGTTGCAAGGGGTGGAGTTTTCCTTTTCCAAGGAATAGTAGAGATGGAAAACTTAGAAAACCATCAAAAATAGTTTTCAACTTTGTAGTTATAAAAAGGAAAACATGAATTTTCCTTTTCTTAGAAAAGTTTTTTAGAAAACTCAAATTTGAACACGTTTTCTAATTTTCTTGTTTTCTTTGAGAATTTTTTTAGAAAAGTGGGGAGTTTTCTGTAACTAAACGCACCCTTAATCTCTTAAAAATATAATCCCTTAAAATTGGGTTGCCAAACACACCCATTATCATTGAATCTGAGTTTTATCAACCTTCTCGTGTCGCTATGAAAAGTACATCAAGGTGGATTTTACTACTTATTTTATATTAAACTAGATTATGGTAACTTCTTTTTGTATTTTGTACTTTCATTTTCTTTAAATAACATAAAAAATTGTCTGATTTTCAAACTTGTAAGAGTAGCACAAGACTCGGAAATGTTACACACGACTCGGAAGAGTCAAATTCTTAAGAGTCTGGGTTCAATTCGCTTCATTTTTCAACTTTAACTCGGATCGTGACTCGTAATAGTTTAACAACACTAATATTTTGCTACTATGATGACTAAACTGAGTTTATTAAAAAATAAGTTAATCCACGAACACGTACGATTATAAAAATAAACACTTCAAATTTTATTGGTAGTGTCTTTATCCTTATTTATCACTTCGAATCTTACATTGAAAATTATAAATTGATAGTTGTAGTCTCACACGCAATATCAAACAAACAATATATATTTGCGAAACAAAACTAGAATAAAATAAAATGATAGGTTTGGTGTAACCATATCTGGTCCCATAAACAGGCCCAGTGACTCTTTTATACTGGATAATTTGTAGATAAGGTGTCCAGAGTTTGGATTTGAATTCATGCACAGTTTATAACCATAAATACTAGTACATATTTTCGATTCGATTAGGGCCGTTACAGACTTGAGTCGAGTTAGCAAATAATTTATTTGAGGGCGACTTGTTTGCTATATACTTGACTCGAACACGTATAATAAGTTATAAGAACGGCTAAAATATATGTTAGTACCATAAACTTGGTTGACCGCGCTCTTGAAAGTCTAGAGAATATATTGTTCATTTTTAAAGACATAACAAATAATCTAAGTGACTTTATTGGTTAGGAAGAAACTTATTAAGTCAACACATGGTGAAGAAAGTGGTTTGAAGAAGGCCCATAGGAAATGGGCCTAGTTGATCCAATTAGTTGAAATAGTTGATCCGGTAAAAGGTTTATTTGCATTTATCAATTTTACAGGATGGATCATCATCATTAAAGATGCACATCGAAACCGGGTTCGACAACCCGACCCGATTTGAAACCGATTTGAAACCGGTCAAAACCGGGTTTGACCAAAACCGGTTCGGTTTGGGTTCAAACCGCCGGTTTGAAACCGGTTTGGGGTTATATCCGTTGAAACCGGGTTGGAACCGGTTTTACCCGACCCGATTTGAAAAACCGGTTTTCAAACCGGTTTGAAACCGGTTTTTACTTTTTGAACGTTAATATATCCGTTGGTACTCCATCTAGCCGTTTTTTTTGCCATTTAATTACGTTTTTGCCATTATGATTCAAGTATATATATATATCATATCATTTAGGAACCAAAACACACATTTACACACTCATATTTATATACAAATACTCAAAAACGCATATATATTTTCGTTTCGAAAATGGCAACTCAATCTTCTTCGGCTTCCCATGGTGTTGGTTCTTCAAATGCACCAACGATTGTGAAACAATTGCCCAACAAAAGAAATCCGGAGATTTGGAGTGCTTACGACAAAGTGTTGTTGTCGGATGGTTCGATTAAAGCGCATTGTAAACGTTGTAAGTTGTTCTTCAAACCCGACTCCAACACCACCTTGAAAAATCATACCGAGAAGCATTGTGCGGGACTCAAAGGTAATATGGAAGCAAGTGGGCAATCTTCGATGGCACGAGATGGTTCTATATTTACATACGATGTGGAACGGTGTCGACAAGCTTTTGCGGGTTATGTAATTCAAGAAGCTTTGCCTTTCAACCACTTCGACAACCCTCGGCTTACTAGGGTGATTCAAACCACTCTTCAACCGCGATATAACAATGTAAGTCGTACTACTCTTAAACGCGATGCCCTTAAATTGTGGAAAGATGCTAAAAAACAACTAAAAATCGGTTTTGAAAATTTAAATACATGTGTATCATTAACAACCGATGTTTGGTCGGCTCCTCATGGTTTGCCCGGTTCGTACCTTTGTGTAACCGCACATTGGGTTGATCCCGCAACTTGGCAAATGATGAAACGTACCATTGCTTCTGAAGACTTTGAGTATCCTCACACGGGTCAAAACTTATTTTACATGTTACGAAGTGTGATTAAAATGTTTAAATTGGAAGAAAAGGTTTTTTCAATATTTTTTGACAACGCTAGTAATAATACACTTGCCGTTTCAAAATTAATACTAAAATACGCACCACCATTGAAGGGCATTTTTTATCATAGTCGATGTGTTGCACACATCATTAACTTGGTTGTGCAAGCCGGACTAGCGGTTGAAGATGTAGACGAAGTAAAAACGAGGTTTAAAAGTATGTTGCAAGACGTTTTTCAAAAGGGTAAAGCTAGATACAAATCTTATATGAAATTGTGCAAGGATACGAATTCTATTTTTTTAACCCCTAATTGGGACATGCCCGTTAGATGGAATTCGACCTACCATATGTTTGTATGTGGTTTACGCCAACGCGATAGTTTACAAGTTTTTCATGATCATCTTGTTACAAAAGGTCTTGCAACACCATTTCCAATCATATATTGGGAGTATATTAAAAAGATGGTCGAATTGCTCAAACTTTTCAAAACCGCGACCACTTTATTATCGGGTGTTTATTATCCAACTAGTCATTTGGTGCTTAATCAAATTTGGTTAATGACTACAAAATTAAACGACTACGTGTATGAAGGTCCTATATTTGAAGAAATGGTGGCTCCCATGAAAGAAAAACTAAAAAAATATTTTCAAGAAATTCCACCGGTAATTACTTGTTCCGCCGCAATGAACCCTTGTTTAAACGTTACCGGGGTGGAAATGCTTATCGATAACATTTGTCACAATTTGGATTTGAATGAGGCCGACCCATTGTTTTCACATAATGCAAAAACGGATTTTAACAAATGTTTGGGAGATTTATTTGGCGTATATTTTCAAAAATATAGTTCAACCACACATGTGTCCGGTAGTACGGCTAACCCAATGTTTTCTTCATCTTCTTCTAGCAATCCAATGCTAAATTTTTATAATAGTTTAAGACAAGAAAACAATAAACGGGCAAGGGGTGATGGTAACCAAAATACAACTAACGAATATGGGAGATATACGACTACGGATTTTTTGGCCACTATTCTACCCAATGAGTTCGAACAATTTGATATTTTGGCTTGGTGGAAAGAGAGGGAATCTCAATTTCCCGTTCTAGCCATCATGGCCCGAGATTTACTAACCGTCCAAGCTTCTACGGTAGCTTCGGAATCCGCTTTTTCTCTTAGTGGCAGGGTATTATCTATACGAAGAACAAGACTCACACCGGCCTCCTTAGAGATGTGCATTTGCTTGAAGGATCACTTGGACGCCGCGGAACGCATACAAAATGTATCAAGTCTTGAAGGTGAAATGGAATACGAAGAAGACATACACAATATCGAGGTGGAAGAAGGTGTAACAATATCACTTTCCGACGAAGAAATTGCTCTTGATCAAGCTTCGCGCGAGGCTACCTCCGAAGAAGATTTCGACTTTTGAAGATTAATACAAGTTGAAGATTACTACTCGATTACATTTTCGGGTGATGGCCATGCCGAAGCTCGAAATGTATTCGTTGGTATATTTTATATTTTTAGTTGTAATTGTATTATGAAGACTTAGAAGACTTTTGTTTAAGTTATTGTTCAATTACGTTTGTATTACTAATGTTCTACCAATTCAATAAAAAAATTTTGCTCCAAACATTGTTTATCCTTAAAAAGCCTAACGCTAAAACGTGTTTGATAAATGCAAGGAAGTTTTTACTAAACACACGGAAATGTACAACTCTTTATGCATACAGTATCACTTTTTATGCACATGTTTCTTTGCATTTAGTAAAACATTCCTTGAAAGTATCAACTCACTTTGAATTATATAGAATTTTCGGATTCAATAATATTTTTAAGGAGATTTAGAAGCCTTTTGGTTATGTTATTGATCAATTATGTTTCCATTACTAATGTTCTACAAAGTTAATGAAAAAAATTTGGCCCAAACGTTGCTTTTCATTAAAACGCTTAACGCTCGAACGTTTATGAATTATATAGAATTTTCGGATTCAATAATATTTTTAAGGAGATTTAGAAGCCTTTTGGTTATGTTATTGATCAATTATGTTTCCATTACTAATGTTCTACAAAGTTAATGAAAAAAATTTGGCTCAAACGTTGCTTTTCATTAAAACGCTTAACGATCGAACGTTTATGAATTATATAGAATTTTCGGATTCAATAATATTTTTAAGGAGATTTAGAAGTCTTTTGGTTATGTTATTGATCAATTATGTTTCCATTACTAATGTTCTACAAAGTTAATGAAAAAAATTTGGCCCAAACATTGCTTTTCATTAAAACGCTTAACGATCGAACGAAAAATGAATTATATAGACTTTTTCGATTCAATACTTTTTTAACGAAGATTTACATGCCTTTTGGTTTGGTTATTGATCAATTATGTTTTCAATACTAATGTTTTACAATATAAATGAAAAAAAAAAAAGACCGAAACATTCGTTTTCCTTAAAACGCTTATCGATCGAACGAAAAATGAATTATATAGACTTTTTCGATTCAATACTTTTTTTTAACAAGATTTAGAGGCGTTTTGGTTTAGTTATCGATCAATTATGTTTCCAATACTTATGTTCTACGAACTCAATGAAAAAGTTTTGACCCAAACATTCGTTTTCCTTGAAACGCTCGCGAAAAACGGAATTATATAAAAACCGGTTTGAAACCGGTTTTGGAACCGGTTCGGGTTCGACCCTATGCAAATCGGGTTAGATCGGGTTGGGGTTTGGGTGGCCAAAACCGGGTTGGACCCGAACCGGTTTTGAGCCAAACCGGTTTTGACCATGTTTGACCAAAACCGATTTCGGGTCGGGTCGGGTCGGGTTCTCTCAAAACCGGGTTATGTGCACCACTAATCATCATGGATATATGTGTAATATGGATCTTCTAAAATGTTTAGTCTTAGTAACATATCGGAATCTCATTGACAAAAACTTACTTCATAACAATATTGATAAGAAGAGTAAATGGAACAATTAGATTCTCATCAAAAATCAATATTTCTTGTCGGCGAATCCCAAAAGAGATGCTACTACGGAGCAGCAACAACACCACTAGTGGCGGAGCTAGGAAACTTATATAGAGAGAGCAAAATCAAAATTATTTGTGCTTCGTTATAGTTTTGAAGGGGCAAAATTTTAAAATTATCATTAATATCTTGTAAAAATTTCTTTTTCATATAATTTCAAAATTAATGTGGGGGCGGCTGCCCCCATTCGACCTCCGCCCCTCAACAACACTATCCAATCACACTGAGGGCAAGGTATGAGGGAGGTTAGAACCTGAGACTTCTAGCAAACTATTTCTTAACCCTGACAACACGAAAACAACACGAGGGTCTGCATGAATCCGGGGGTTTACCTATTGAGGCTCGTAGCATATACAAGCACGTATAATCCTTTAAGGATAGGGAGATTCGTTCATCGATGTTCTTAGCTCTTAATGGTCTTCTGTCGGGCTTTGAGGGTCTGCATGAATCCGTTGCCCTCATTCTAGCTCCGCCCCTCAACAACACTATCTAATCACACCGAGGGCAGGGTATGATGGAGGTTAGAACCTAAGACTTCTAGCAAACTGCTTCTTAACCCTGACAACACGAAAACAACACGAGGGTCTGCATGAATCCGGAGGTTTACGTATTGAGGCTCGTAGCATATAAAAGCACGTATAATCCTTTAAGGATAGGGAGATTCGTTCATTGAAGTTCCAAGCTCTTAATGGTCTTCTGTCGGGCTTTCTTTGTAGCAGCTATTTGTGGCATTCGAGCTTTCGTACTACTGTCTAGTAAAAGGTGAAAAAAATGCAATGCGGTGAACGTGGATCGAACACGTGACCTTCAGATCTTCAGTCTGACGCTCTCCCAACTGAGCTATCCCCGCACCTTACATTATTTATCTCGAGAGATTCTAAAACTCAAAACTCATTCTTTTAAAAATTTACAAAAGCCCACATGCAGAAGAATAATACTATTACGGGCCTTTTATTCTGTTAGAAACAGACTATGTGGCCCAAATAAACATAATCTTTGCTCACGCTAATTTGTAAACCTTTTTATTCGAATGGGTGTTCTTAGCTTTTTAGCTTCTCATGTTTAGCGTTAGATTAAAGTTTTTACGGTCTTTTCTACTAATAATCCATTGTGTTATAATGTTTATGATTTAAATATATTTATATATCAAGGATAATCTCATTTTACTCGAGTTATGATATTATGATTTAGGTTATTCGAGAATAGTTAACACTTTATCAAATAGAATAGGGGTCTTTGATTATCTCTAATCTCTAATCTCTAACTACATATAATGCATGTCTAGCATTATCTTAAATTAGTCTCAACGCAAAAAAATAACTATAATATCCTTAACTCATTTATAGCATTTCCATTATTTAAAATATTCCCTATTAATCTATTTCTATTTACTATATATAAATAACAATTGCAGTTTTTCAAAAGCATCACCACCCCCCGTAACCTATCATCATTACACACCATTGCAGGGTTAAACCTTTACAATTTAAAGAATATTCAAAATCTATCAACGTACATGGGTAACACACTTTTCAATTATTATGTTGCCATGAAATATATATTTATATATCAATCAATGTGCTCAACTTACAGTTAATTAAATTTGCATTTGATTACATTATAAACCAATTCTGATTAATCAATTGATACTAGTGGTATAGCCGGTGCAATGCACGGGTCTTATCATGTTTCATTTGTTTGCATACATTTAGATTCATAATTGTTGGTAGTATACATTACAATTAAACTTTTTAATTGAAAATGTAATTAATTTAATTATCGTTTAAGTTACATTAGTGCTCGAAACCTTATAAATAATGTGATTTTGAATAAATCATCCAAATACATTTATATTTATAATTGTTGCTATTATACATTGCAGTTAAACTTTTTAACTGAAAATCTAATTAATTTAAGGAAAATGATAAAGACGGCTCTAAGAGTTGTCAATAAGACTCTAACATGTGCATTAACATTTGTACTCTTACGATAATAAATATCATGACCGCCTGAATTTTAGTTGACTCCACCTGAATTTTTGTCAAAGTACAATTATTTTATGCGTGTCCAAATTGATTATTGACAGCCCTTAAGGCTATCGTTAACAATACCCTTAATTTAATAATCGTTTAAGTTACATTAGTGCTCGAAACCTTATAAATAATGTGATTTTGAATAAATCATCCAAATAGGGTGCACAGTAAACATTCATAACAACTACTCGTAATTTTTTATAACAACTATACTCGTAATCTTTATATTATAGGTGCCACTTCACAAAATTGTCTTGTGTCATATGTTTAATGTTTAATTTACTTGACATTTATTAATAAAAGTTTATATCAAAGTAATTACAAAGTTAGATACTTGCATCATTGCATTTAAATGTAAAAAAAAAAGAGTAATTTGGAGGGTACCCCTGACCCCATAACCATTACAGGTTACGTAGCCGCCCCACTCACAAGGGACATCACTACCGGGTAAATCACCAGACTACAGATTACCCACAGAATGCTGGGGAACGGATTCGAACCCCGCCTATTTCAGCACACCTGTAGGGCCTGCGCCTATAGGTGGTGGTACCACTCGGGCTAAATAGCCGGTGGTTTGCATTTAAATGTATATAAGAAATAATAATGTTTATAAACAATAAAGAGTGAATTGTTCTAAATTGATAATTAAATATTATACATGCAAAATCAACAATATACTATGTATTCCAAAAATTATAACATCAAATATATCCAATGAATAGAACGATCTAGATTATCTAATCGAGACATCTTTTGCCGGTATACAATCAAAATCGTTCGCTTTGAATATCAAGTGGTCTTCGTTCGGTTTCTTCTTCATGGGATTCTTGGATCAAGCCACTCCCAATGCACATCGGATTGGTTGAGTCTTTTTTTTTTTTTTTTGTATGTGAAGTTTTAGGACTCCATATTAAATTTTCCTTGGTTTGAGAGAGACCATTTTTTTCATATGGTCATTTACGTTAGTATTTTTTATTTTTATTTTTTCATAGCCATCTTCTTGTGTCGATGTTGACCATGCACTCTCCCGTGTTCATCGCAACCTCAAGTTCCAGCACATGATCAACTCTTCATCTTCTTCCATCTTCATCATGTAAGCTAACAAACAATACCCAAATAGTATTGGTCATCTTCAAACCACTTGCGTTCTTAAATGTTTGTGTACGCGTTTTATATGTTGCAACTTCAATTTAGACATGTTGGATGCATACCTTCAATTCTTTCAAATGGCTCATAAAATATGCACATTCTTATGATTATACTTCAAAGGATTAGAGCTTCCATTCTATTCTGTTTGCATTTAAGGTTTTAACAATAAAGTTCACTTGTTTTGTTTTGGTAATCAAATCTTCTTTGTGAGTTTGAGTGTGAGGATTGATCGAGTGGTCGGGGGCTTGTTACAATCCATTTATATGTTCATCAATGACTCTTTAGATGAACTAAAATGATTGTTACATAAATTAAATATACGTTCATTTATAAAAGGATAATTTTTTCATTATCTATCAATGTATGAGTTAAATTTGATTTGATTGTAATATCGATGACTCTTTAAATGAACAAAAGATGATTGTTACATAACTAAAATATACATTTATTTATTATTTATAAAGGGATAATCTTTTCATTTTCTATCAATGTATGAGTTAAATTTGATTTGATGTAAATGTAACAAATTAATGTATCGATGAAAACTAATCGTGGTAAAATAAAATCAAGAGTTGTTCATAAGTAGTAGTAATAAATGATGTAAATTTTAAGTTAAATACATAATTATTATAATCATACTAGCATCGACCCGTGCGATGCGACGGGATAATAATATTACCCATGAATGATGTAATAGTGACGGTGATCATTTACGGGATATGATGTGAGGAATAGCTAGTGTTTGTATGATGTGCTAAATCCAGTTATAAAATTATCGTTGAAAAGTGAACAAGAAAGTACCGAGCTAGACCAAAACACAACCGGGCAGTGGACCCTATCGTGTGGTAGTATAGTTGGGTAAGTTCGGGTTCGAACACAGGGAACTAGATTGAATGATCAATAGAAGTGTGAGCAATTTAAAAAAGGAAAATAAAATGTGGTTGGTTTGTGTGACCGAATTGTCACGTTGCTTAAAACTACGAAATTTTAGTTAAACTAGGCAAGTGGACTCTTTAGAGTCAAAGTGATTGATTTGGAACTTTCAAATATTAAAAACTATACTTGCTTGGATTAGATCGTTAGTGATTTCGGGGTGTAAAGTTAAAACCGGTTATTTTATGCAAACAATTTTCCATCAAACCTAGGCTTAACATTCGCCATCACCTAATAATTCAACTTCAATTTACAAACCCATGATTCAATCAAATAACGGACATTCGCCATAGTTACCTATTTGCATATTTGAGCTTAACTTGTTAACCTATTCCAAAACCGCATCCGCAATCAAGTTCAACAATTTATAGACAAAAAGTTGACAACAATTCACTAGATAGAAAACGTTCGCTATATCTATTAGCAAATTATCAAACAAGTTAATTATTTGACATCAAGCTCAAATACACAAATAATTGATTAAACACAAGTTCAAGTTAAAAGAGGTTATGATTCATCCAAACGAAAGACATTCGCCAAATCCGCTAACTCAAATCATACTAGTTAACTAGCTTCACTTGTAATAATTTTCACATTCGCGAAAATAGATTCATTCATTCATTTCATACAAATGACAAGTATTTTTATTAAACAACAAACATTCGCCATAGTTGTTTAGTCAAAATACCCACAAGTTAAACCACATCAACTAGTTACATACAAATTTATGGATGAATCTTAAACTCAAAGCATAAATCAAACACCAAATATAACACCCCTAGTCACTAACTAGTTCATCCAAGCAAGTATAACAAAACCTAGCCAACCATCATAATCGCATCATCATACATACAAAACAACAAATAAACCAAGGAAAACATGATTATATTTAGATAAAAATGCAAACCGAGTTCGTACAATGTCGAGATGATGATTGTTAGTAACCGAGAGATGCTACACTAAAGGAAATCTTCAAGAAAATGAAAGAAAACCTTCAAGAACACCAAAATCGCCACCTAGTGACTGGTTTTTGTGTGTGTTTTCGTGTGTGAAAAAGTTGGTGAGATTCAATAGTGAAAAGTGCTTTTTCTAGCCAAAAAGTGATCTGCCGCCCAAACTACCCGGCGGGTTGTGTTATTACCCGGCGGGTCCTTTGAAATTTGTGGAACCCGGCTGCTCGAACATATAACACGGCGGGTCATGTGAAGAAACACAACCCGGCGGCTCAGTAGGATCACCCGCCGACTTATACAGGGTTCAAACGGCCGAATTTCTCTGTGACCAACAAATGGTGGAAAAGTTAATTTACCCGGCGGCTAGCCTCACTCACCCGGCTGGTAACCATACAAACCCGGCGGCTTGATTAATCAACCCGCCGGCTTCTACAAGAATATATGACCCGGCTGCTACATACCCCAAGCCGGCGGCTTCAAGCTATTTTCCAGCAGACCAGCTTTTGGCTCGAGACTTCAACACTTTACAAACTTGCACGAATCATAACCAAAATGCAGCCCAAACTACGATTCTACAATATTGATGCCTGTAATTCAATTTAAGCTAAATAAGTACCAAAAGTTCATAAAGTCCACTTAAAATGAATGCAAAAACAATGATATCGCTAAAGATAAACTTATACAAAATGAGCGATATCAAATATCCTCACACTTGAACTTTGCTTGTCCTCAAGCAAACCGTTGTTCATCATTTCATTACCCACTCTTACAACATTTTAAAGTGAAGACCAAGTTTACCAAAATAATGCTAACACTAACTACCAAGGCAATTAGGCTAGCAACATATGTATAAGCAATGTAAACTCGAGATGTTTTAGTTTGTCAAGCCCGAATGCACGACCTAGCACCTCACATAAGGATAAGTGTTTAGTCACTCACTCTCAACCTATAAGACTACAAGGTAGGGAAGCAAGTAATGTAACACTCAATCAAGCCAAGTCGTGATGCGTTGTTACCATAGGCTTGCAAGAGGATCAAATCTCCACCGACTTGGCGTGAGCACCAAGTGAGATCTCAAAGGAGGTATTCTAGCATGTGTTGTAACAAAGTAGGCTAAATATGGAATAGGGGTATGATAGACACAATAATTGGTGAAAAGTGGTAGTCAACACCCGTAAAAAATGCGGAAATGTTACCTATTGGTTTAAACATGTGACAGTAATGAAACTTAGGACCCTCGTGACAAATCAATTCAACTTATTATTTGTTCTCATTTATGACTCATACTTTAATGATTTCCCACAAATAACTCAAATTGATTTTTTTCACATTTGATTGGAATAATTGCATTCCATGACTTTCTATGAACCCTGTGTAACGAACTTTCGGACCAACCATCCTAGACCGGATAAAGGCCTTCGGTGGCTAGGTGTAAACACCCCTCGGGAACTACTTGTTCAGGAATTCAAAGGTCATTTAGTTGACTACAATCATCCAACTATAAACTTTAAGCTCAAAGGTCAACTTCTATTCATTTAATTGTTTCCAGCCTCACTCATAGAATTTAACACTAGAATCCCAATTCAAAACGGTTTAAGTCACATTTTGGTAAAATTCATCATAAATTCCAACTAGGCAACATTTTAGAAAAGTGATGGCTCGGGAATTGACTACACAAAAATAAGGCTAAAATTTAGTGGATAGAATGTGGAAGTTTTCTAGGGGTTTCTTAGCACTAAAAATGAGTGCTAACGACCTGTGTAAACTGGATATAAATGGTTTTAAAGCAAAATAAATTCAAAAATTCCTAAGAATACCTCCTCGTCTTCGACCCCACCTATATCACATTTCTGTGATCCCACAGCCGTCTCAAAATGCATCACTAAGGCAAGTTCTAGAACAAACTACAATCACCGGCACACTCATAGCAATCAACAATATAAACACTAAAGGTAAGCGTTTTTCTCAATAAGGCTCAAATTTCTCACAATTTTTCATAGTGGAGGCTACAAGCGTGCTAGTCATGCAATTCACCCTATTAGGTTGCTTTTATGACACATCTCTAAAAATTTAGTTGCAAGAGGGAAGATTTAATTGCTTTTAATAGATTTTAGCTAACACATTTCAAAGTAATTAATTTAATAAGGACAAGCAAATTCCTAGCATACTACCATTCCATAACCCGTTATTAGAATTCGTAAAGTTCAATTGGAAAATCCAAGATCAATAACAGACCTAATAAGTGGCTATAAAACAACAATATACTAGGAACAAGATTCTAGTGAAGTTAACCCTCCCCACACTAGAGATTTGCATTGCCCTCAATGCAAAAACAGTTTAAAAGTACGAGTGCGAAGGGGCGAAGGGAACGAGAACTTCCCCGGGGGTTTGTTTGAGGAGCGAGTGCATTTGCTGAACTAATTGCCAGCCGGCGCACGATTCCGACATCCATAATAGCTAGAACTTTAATCATTGCCTAAAAAGAAAGCAAACATAGAAGGTTTGAACTCGAGTGACATTGTGCAAAACCGCACCCAAATGTCAGTCGAGTAAAATAGTTCCAAAAACCAACTAAGATAAGTATCAAGTCATGAAATAAAAATGTCTAACACATGAGGCACGTAGGCACTCTTAATGGAAACATAAAGATAGCGATGATAATGTTTAAAAATGGGGCAACGAGCAAACTAATAGGGCCATCCCCAACCCCCTGAACTAGGTCCCTGAGAACCGCCTTGATGGTCGCCTGGCTGAGTCCATGGATCCCAACTCTGATGATCTGAAGGAGCATTATGATACCGCTGCTCCTGCTGCAACTGCCTGTCATACTCTTCCTGGTGTTGGCGCTGAGCTTCCGCCAATGCAGCATCATGATCATAAACAGGGGGTGGGTGGTCGCGGGACTCAGGTGTACCCCATTGGTACAATGGCTCGGCATAAGTGGTTTGATAGCCTTGTTGCTCGGCCATCCAGTTGAGATTACCAACAGTCCAATCAGTTCGGTACTCGAGGTTTCCCATCCGGTAACCCATTTCATGCCTGAAATCGTTGAAATCATCCCTGAACTCATTATGACCCACTTCAAGTCTTCCAATTCCCTGCATAAGATCAGAAAGAGAGGGTTGAGCTTGTCCCTGTTGTTGCTGCTGGGCTCTTTGGCGTCTCGGTGGTTGTTGGGGTTGCTCGGTCGCTTGTTTTTCAGGATAGGGAATAAATCCCTTTTTGTTTTTAGACACTGCTTCAGGTGCGTGGTACATAAGATAACCGACACTTTTCTGATTGAGATCCACTTGAGTCAAAGCAGGCCTTATTCCAAAATTGACACCCAAACCCTTAGCAAGCAAAGTGACAAAGTGACCACCAACAATAGGACTTCGGTCCTTTAAACCCCCACCAGTCGTGTCAAGATAGTTTGCCACACAATATGGAAAGTTGATTTGGTTCCTCTCATAGATTTGTCTCAAATACCAAATATCCGCCAACGTCACTTTCTCGCTGTTTTCACGCCTGTTTGCAATAGTGTTGGCGATAAAACGGTGAATGATACGAAGACGGGTATTATTCATGTCTTTGTAAGAGACCGAACTAGCTTCAAACTCCTTAGCACTAAACTGCTCCCAAAACTCCCCCTCAATAAAGTCTTGAGTGTTATCCACTCGAGCCCCAGAAATCAAATAATCATCAAAAAAAGTATAGCCGAGCTCAGCTGGAGTATAGATGTCCAAACATTCAGCTAGTTGTCTCAAGGAAAGAAAGTGTGGCTCGCCTCCTAACCTGAATTTCATGAAATTAGCATCGGTAGCCGAGGTTACATCTCTTTGCAAGATCAAAGTGGAAAAGAACTCGTAGCATAACTCCTTGAACACTGGTTCCCTGATGTTAAACAATCTTTCCCATTCGGTGAATTCGTACACATTCCCTTGATACTCAAACCTCTGAATGAGAAGTTCACGAATCTGCTGAGAGAGACCAATCGCCTCAAGAGGTTCCCAGTCTACGTATCTGGACAGCTCAAACTCCTTTTTTAACAAATTGAACAAGTTCCTGGCATACTTCGTGTAGTGTACCCATCTCTGATCAAATCGAAGCCATGGGTGGATGTTAGCCGGAATAAATAGTGCTTCGGCAACATCAGGACCGACATGTGGGAATTCCTCCTCATCTTGCAATTGAGAGGTGGAAGTTTCAGCGGCTCTCTTGGAAGTGCTGGTTTTCCGTGACTTGCGTGAGGTTGCTGCTTGCTGCGAAAAATCAATAGAGAAACACAGTATTGCACAAAACAAATGTTAGTGTTAGTCGTAATCATAGACATGTCTCTTATGCAAAATGAGCGATAATATGTCAAAATCATAACCTCCCCCAACAAATAGTCTTTTCCCAACCAAAGTAGCATAAAAGCAATTCACCAAAAACACCATAACCAAACATGGCCAACAAGTTCAAATCCTTACTCACAAACTCATCAAAGTGCAGAGAATATGTAATCCAATATTAAACTAAACCAAACCAAAGACAATGCCTAATCAACATCATCTTAGTTAAGCTAGCCTTACAATCACAATTACACATTAGTTCATACAATGTACCATCATTCCAAGAAAGTCCATCATGGTCATTCAACTTATCAATAATAATAGTATCAAACATATACTTGAATAATGACAATGCAAGTGCATAGACAATTCTCAAGCAATGTCTTACAACCAATAATTATATCAATTAAAAAAAATAATGACCAAAATTTTGCACCCAATTCATCTCCCTCAAAATTAACATGAACCCTAATTACCAATTATCACCTTTACATTATGAAAGTAAATGTAAAATAAGCAATTATAAGCAAAGTGATAAAGATATCATGTCAATTAAACAACTACAAACTCTTATCATCATCAAAATTCGGAATACCCATTTTCACATAAACCCTAATTTGCAAGGTTCATCAAATCAAGCAAATAAACATAGAATCATTGTGCAAATAAGATATGTAACATATAAACATCTTTAATAGCATGAAAAGTACAAGATTAAACATCCCCACACTTAGCAATTGCAAAACCCACATGTAAAGTAATGTGAGAGTAAAAATCACAAATCGCAAGTAAAAAGATGTTAATCCATACCTTAGGAGCCATTAAAACAAGAAATGGAGATGAAAAGAGTCATAATTTTTCGAAATGGGGTTAGGGTTTTCGGAGTGTACCAGCCGGTTGAAGAAGAAGAATGAGATAATTGGGGTTAGGTGAAAAGAATGGCCAAAAATCGTTTTTTAAAACTGCAGATATGTTGGGAACCCGGCGGCTTCTTTTGTAACCCGGCGGGTTGATGTCGGGTTGGGCGCGGGTCAGGCCCGGGTCGCCAGGTATCCAGATCAAAAACAAGCAAACAACCCGGCGGGTTGTTTTGGTAAGCAACCGGGCCGTTATATGAACCCGGCGGGTAGTGACAGAAGACGCCGGCTTATATAGGCTTTAAATGGGTGAATCGTTCTGTTAACAACATGTTGAGAAAAATTAATTCACCCGGCGTGTCAATGTATTAACCCGGCGGGTTATTATGAAGACCCGGCGGCTAATTGTTTCTACCCGGCTGCTTACCTCCCGATTCCAAAAACCCCAGTTTTTTTTTTTTTTTTTTTTTTTTTTTTTTTTTTTTTTTTTTTTTAACCAAGGAAACTAACAATAATTATACAATGAATAATAATAATTATTATACACCTTATAACTAGAAGGATACGAAACGGGTTTTCTTGGACCCGTTTGGACACTTTGTTTATTAACGAGTCGAAAGCTTGACTCGACCCCGAATTCATTTGTCCTTGGGGTAAGCCGCGAGCTCCTCCCACTCGCTCTCCTCTTCTTCCTCGTGGTATAGTTTCAACCGATGACCATTGACAATAAAAGTTCCTCCATCCGAACCGAAAAGTTCAACATATCCGGATGGATAACCATGTTTGACCGTATAAGGACCGGTCCAACGAGGCTTGAACTTTGGTTGTTTTAGCTTGAAACGTGATTGAAAAAGAAGAACTTTGTCACCGGCTTTGAATTCTTTTCTCATCTTTAGCTTACAATCGTGCAACACTTTGGTGCGTTCTTTGTAGAGACGAGAATTTTCATAAGCTTGCAACCGGAGCTCATCCAATTCATGAAGTTGCATCATCCTTTTCTCACCCGCTTCGATCAAATCCAAATTGCAATTCTTGAGCGCCCAATAAGCTTTATGCTCAATTTCAAGGGGTAAATGGCAAGTTTTGCCATAAAGCAACCGGTATGGGGTCGTTCCAATAGGCGTCTTGTAGGCGGTCCGAAACGCCCACAATGCATCTTCAAGCTTTTTGGACCATATGGCCCGGTTGTCTTTCACCGTCTTCTCCAAAATTCTTTTCAATGCACGGTTAGTGTTCTCGACTTGACCACTTGTTTGTGGGTGATAGGAAGTCGAGAACCGGTGATTTACCCCATACTTCTTGAGAACTTTTTCCAATTGAGCATTCGCAAAGTGAGTCCCCCGGTCGCTAATCAATGCTTTGGGCATCCCAAATCGGCAAAATAGGCTTTTCAAGAAATCAATGACCACACGAGCGTCATTCTTTGGCAAAGCCTTAGCTTCCGCCCATTTGGACACGTAATCAACCGCCACAAGAATGTATTCATTTTTGAATGAAGGTGGAAACGGTCCCATGAAGTCTATGCCCCAAATATCAAACACTTCGCAAACTTGGATGCTAGTTTGTGGCATTTCATCCCTTTTGGAGATGTTTCCAGTTCTTTGACACGCATCACATGTTTGGCACAAAGTGTTTGCTTCTTTGAAGATTGTCGGCCAATAAAAACCTGCATCATAGACCTTCTTTGCGGTGACCGAGGGGCCATAATGTCCACCGGTGGGCTCATAGTGACATTCATCCAAAATCTTTCTTGTTTCGCCACCCGAAACACATCTCCTCACCATGCCATCCGCACAAACGCGGAATAAATAAGGCTCCTCCCAGAAATAATGCTTCAAGTTAGAGAAAAATTTGCTTTTCTCTTGGTGACTCATGCCCTTCCTCAAAACTCCACCAACCAAATAGTTTGCCAAGTCGGCATACCATGGTGCTTCCTCATCCTTGTTTTCATCACCTACCTGCAAAAGAAATTCCTCGGGAAAGGAATCATCAATACTAGTATCGCCTTGCTTGTCAAGATTTGGATTTTCCAATCTTGACAAGTGATCGGCGGCAAGGTTTTCGGCTCTTTTTTTGTCCTTAATCTCAATGTCGAATTCTTGTAAAAGAAGAATCCAACGGATGAGACAGGGTTTAGCATCTTGTTTGTTGAAAAGATACTTTAAAGCCGAATGGTCGGTGAAAACTACGGTTTTAGATAGCACAAGATATTGCCTAAATTTGTCAAAGGCATATACGACGGCAAGCAATTCTTTCTCGGTGGTTGTGTAGTTTTGTTGGGCCCCATTCAAGGTTTTGCTAGCAAAGTAAATAGGTTTGAAATGTTTATCAATCCTTTGTCCTAGGACAGCTCCTAAGGCAAAGTCGCTTGCATCACACATGAGTTCAAAGGGCTTGGACCAATCGGGTGAGACTATGATAGGTGCCTTGGTCAAATGGTCTTTAAGGGCCGAAAATGCACTCAAACATGGTCCATCAAACACAAAAGGGGCATCCTTTTCAAGTAGCCTAGTCATTGGACGGGTGATCTTCGAGAAATCCTTAATGAATCTACGGTAAAAACCGGCGTGACCAAGAAAACTTCTAATGCCCTTAACATTGGTCGGAGGAGGTAATTTGGCAATAACATCAATCTTAGCCCTATCAACTTCAATACCCACCCCCGACACTTTATGACCCAACACTATGCCCTCTTTCACCATGAAATGGCATTTCTCCCAATTCAAGACTAAGTGGGCTCTCTCACACCTCTCGAGCATTTTATCCAAGTTTCTTAAACATGACTCGAATGAATCGCCAAATACCGAAAAATCATCCATGAAGACTTCCATGGAAGTTTCAACCATATCGTGAAAAATGGCAATCATACAACGTTGGAATGTGGCGGGAGCATTGCAAAGACCAAAGGGCATTCTCCTATAGGCATAGGTCCCAAATGGGCAAGTGAAGGTTGTCTTTTCTTGATCCTCGGGATCTATGGGTATTTGGAAATATCCCGAGAATCCGTCAAGGAAACAATAATATTCATTACCCGCCAACCTCTCAAGCATTTGGTCAATGAATGGTAAGGGAAAATGGTCTTTTCTCGTGGCATCATTCAACTTCCTATAATCAATGCACACACGTCATCCCGTGACCGTCCTAGTGGGTATCATTTCATTTTGGTCATTGGCAACTACGGTCATCCCCCATTTTTTTGGTACACAATGTACCGGGCTCACCCAAGAACTATCCGCAATGGGGTAAATAATACCCGCATCAAGAAGCTTAATTACTTCTTTCTTGACCACATCCACCATATTGGGATTAAGCCTCCGTTGTCTTTGGACAACGGGTTTAAAATCATCAACAAAATTAATTTTGTGTTTACAAAAGGATGGGCCTATTCCCGGTATGTCGGATGTCCGCCAAGCGAAAGCTCTTTTGTGAGCCTTAAGTACATTCAACAATTTAAGTTTTTCATCATTCACAAGGGATGAAGAGATTATTACTGGGAGGAGATTTTCCTCATGGAGATAAGCATACTCCAAATGACTTGGAAGTTCTTTCAACTCCAAATCACGTGGTGGATCCTCCAATGACGTTTTGATCCTCATATTATCATCCTTTGTGAGCTCCTCAAAAACATCCTCACATTCGAGCTCTTCTTCGTCATTTGTCTCTTCCATGCTCATGACCAACTCCTCCTCGGTCATTCCTTCAACATTCGACTCTAGCAAGTCAACAAGCTCCGATTCCAATCCAAGCAAGCCTTCCAATTCTTCCTCCACCGCATCATCTATCACATCAATTCTAAAACACGAATCATCATTAGAATAAGGATGCTTCATGGCCTTATCGACCGTGAATGCAATCCTTTCATCACCCACCCCCAAGGTCAATTTCTTATCTTTAACCCCAATTATGGCATCCGCGGTATGTAGGAAGGGTCGTCCTAAAATCAAGGGCACTTTACTATCCTCCTCCATTTCGAGGATAACAAAGTCAACCGGAAAGGTAAATTGCCCTACTTCTATTAGCATGTTTTCCGCAATCCCAACGGGATATTGGAAAGATCTATCGGCAAGACGGATGCTCATGCGAGTGGGGGTTAAGGATCCTAGGGCCAATTTAGCATAAAGTGAATATGGCATTAAGTTTATACTAGCACCTAGGTCCGCAAGTGCATCACAAGTGATGATTTTACCCAATGTACACGAAATGATGAAACTCCCGGGATCTCCAAGCTTGGGTGGAATTTGGTTTTGGACAAGTGCCGAGCATTCCTCATTCAAAAACATTGCCGAAGCCTCCGACAATTTCTCCTTGTTGCTCACCAAATCCTTGATGAATTTGGCATAATTCGGCATCCCGGCTAATACATCAACTAAAGGCACATTGATTCGAATGCCCTTAATCATGTCCACAAATTTCCCATATTGAGCCGCAATCTTTTCTTTCCTTAGCCTTTGAGGATAAGGAATCTTCGGCTTGTAAGCTTTCACAACCGGAGTAGGTGACACCGGTGTGACCGTTGGTGTAGGAGCATCAACATTCTCTTCATTGTCTTCCTCCTCCATTTCCTGCACAAAAGAGTTAGAAACATTTTTGTCCTTGGTTTGAGGTGGTGGAAGCTCCTTTCCGCTTCTTGTGGTTATAACATTCACATGCTCATTTCTCGCGGGTGGTGGTTGGTAAGGTTTGGCTCCGCTAGAGGATGAAGGTTGTGGTCTTGGGTTTTGTTGTGTATTACTCTGTAAGCCACCGGTTGGCCTACTACTTTGCCCCTCCGACAACCTCTCCATTTTCCGCTCCAAATCTTGGATTGAAGCTTGTTGATTCTTTTGCCCTTGTTCCATGCTCAACCGAATATTTGTCATTTGGGTTTTCATTCTCTCGGTGGCGGTTTCTTGCTTTGACATAAACTCCTTCATCATTTGTTCCATTGGAGTCAATGTTGGTTCTTGTTTTTGAACCGGTGGTTGTTGTTGCTCTCTAGATGGGCTTTGGTGTCGATTTTGGTTGTAAGGTTGGTTTTGGGATTGGTTTTGATTGTATGATTGGTTTTGAGATTGGTTGGAGTTTTGGTTGTAAGGTTGGTTTTGTCTAGAAAATCGGATTTGGTTTTGGTTTTGGTTATAGCCTCCGCCTTGGTAACCTCCCGAATTTCGGTTTTGATAACCCCCTCGTTGGTAGTTTCCGCTTTGATAATTACCTTTTTGAAGAAAGTTAACACCTTCCTCACCTCCTACCATTGGCAAATCGTCTTGTGCACAATTAGCCGTGGCATGATGTCCGCCACAATTACCGCAACCATCTCTAAGCTCTTTGATTTCACCTTTGATAGTCTTGAATTGTGCATCAAACTTAGAAGATAAAGCCTTGATTTCTTTCATCATGGCCGAGTCATTGGAGCTTCCACTTCCGCTACTAGTACCCTCGGCGAATGCAACATGCTTTTTAACCGGTTTCCCTCCTTTATCCTTAGCCCAATTTAAGCTTTGGATAACCTTGTCTTCAAGAAGCTTCCATGCTTCATTCGGTGTCTTGTAGAGGAATTGACCTCCTCCCGAGGCATCAAGAATACTTGCCGATTCCAAGTTAAGACCATTGTAGAATAACACAATGATTTCTCTCTTCTTAGAATCGTGACCATGGCAATTCCTCAACATGTCTTTCATCCGACACCATGCCTCTACCAAAGTTTCGCCTTCTTGTTGTTTGAAAGCTCTAATCTCATTCAAAAGTCTTTCGGCCAAAGCCGGAGGATAAAATCGTCTAACGAATGCTTCCCTCATCTCATCCCAAGTAGTAATAGTGTTTGGTTCCAATTCTTGATACCAAATCTTTGCCTCACCACAAAGTGACATAGGAAATGTCCGTAGGCGAATCACCTCATCCATATTCGCCCCATACTTGAAATAGCTCCCGATTTCAAGAAAGCTAGCAATGTGTTGGTGCGGATCAACCCGCACCCTTCCGTCGAATTGTTTATCTCTAATGAGTTGCATATGATGCCCCTTCAAAGAGAAATTATCATTTTCGATATCTTGAAACCGTATGGCCGACTCGGGTGTCGGTGCCACGGTCCTCGTCCGTGAGAAAATGGGGGTATCATCCTCATCCGCCATCTCTTCTTCACCTTCGGAAGGTGTTGAAAGATCTTCTTCGGGCGATGGAATTTCCTCCACAAAAGTCTCTTCCACCTCGATGGTGTTTCCCGAAGATGTATCGGTATCCGTTTGACTACTAGATGATTCCAATGATCTTTGCTTTGGTTTCCTCCTTCGTTTACTCTTTTTGGTCTTCTCCGGGTTGGACAAAGGACTTAGAAGCTCTTTACCGGAGCTCCTTGTGTTCATCCACAACTAAATCACACCTGAAAGTACACAAACGATAAAACCATAAACGTATCGGCGCAATACAAACAAAGGTAACTTTCCAAGAATAAATTCTAGAAAGGATCAATTAATCACATTTAAATCAATTTCACAAATCAAGTTCCCCGGGCAGCGGCGAGAAAAACTTGATGTGCTAAATCCAGTTATAAAATTATCGTTGAAAAGTGAACAAGAAAGTACCGGGCTAGACCAAAACACAACCGGGCAGTGGACCCTATCGTGTGGTAGTATAGTTGGGTAAGTTCGGGTTCGAACACATGGAACTAGATTGAATGATCAATAGAAGTGTGAGCAATTTAAAAAAGGAAAATAAAATGTGGTTGGTTTGTGTGACCGAATTGTCACGTTGCTTAAAACTACGAAATTTTAGTTAAACTAGGCAAGTGGACTCTTTAGAGTCAAAGTGATTGATTTGGAACTTTCAAATATTAAAAACTATACTTGCTTGGATTAGATCGTTAGTGATTTCGGGGTGTAAAGTTAAAACCGGTTATTTTATGCAAACAATTTTCCATCAAACCTAGGCTTAACATTCGCCATCACCTAATAATTCAACTTCAATTTACAAACCCATGATTCAATCAAATAACGGACATTCGCCATAGTTACCTATTTGCATATTTGAGCTTAACTTGTTAACCTATTCCAAAACCGCATCCGCAATCAAGTTCAACAATTTATAGACAAAAAGTTGACAACAATTCACTAGATAGAAAACGTTCGCTATATCTATTAGCAAATTATCAAACAAGTTAATTATTTGACATCAAGCTCAAATACACAAATAATTGATTAAACACAAGTTCAAGTTAAAAGAGTTTATGATTCATCCAAACGAAAGACATTCGCCAAATCCGCTAACTCAAATCATACTAGTTAACTAGCTTCACTTGTAATAATTTTCACATTCACGAAAATAGATTCATTCATTCATTTCATACAAATGACAAGTATTTTTATTAAATAACAAACATTCGCCATAGTTGTTTAGTCAAAATACCCACAAGTTAAACCACATCAACTAGTTACATACAAATTTATGGATGAATCTTAAACTCAAAGCATAAATCAAACACCAAATATAACACCCCTAGTCACTAACTAGTTCATCCAAGCAAGTATAACAAAACCTAGCCAACCATCATAATCGCATCATCATACATACAAAACAACAAATAAACCAAGGAAAACATGATTATATTTAGATAAAAATGCAAACCGAGTTCGTACAATGTCGAGATGATGATTGTTAGTAACCGAGAGATGCTACACTAAAGGAAATCTTCAAGAAAATGAAAGAAAACCTTCAAGAACACCAAAATCGCCACCTAGTGACTGGTTTTTGTGTGTGTTTTCGTGTGTGAAAAAGTTGGTGAGATTCAATAGTGAAAAGTGCTTTTTCTAGCCAAAAAGTGATCTGCCGCCCAAACTACCCGGCGGGTTGTGTTATTACCCGGCGGGTCCTTTGAAATTTGTGGAACCCGGCTGCTCGAACATATAACACGGCGGGTCATGTGAAGAAACACAACCCGGCGGCTCAGTAGGATCACCCGCCGGCTTATACAGGGTTCAAACGGCCGAATTTCTCTGTGACCAACAAATGGTGGAAAAGTTAATTTACCCGGCGGCTAGCCTCACTCACCCGGCTGGTAACCATACAAACCCGGCGGCTTGATTAATCAACCCGCCGGCTTCTACAAGAATATATGACCCGGCTGCTACATACCCCAAGCCGGCGGCTTCAAGCTATTTTCCAACAGACCAGCTTTTGGCTCGAGACTTCAACACTTTACAAACTTGCACGAATCATAACCAAAATGCAGCCCAAACTACGATTCTACAATATTGATGCCTGTAATTCAATTTAAGCTAAATAAGTACCAAAAGTTCATAAAGTCCATTTAAAATGAATGCAAAAACAATGATATCGCTAAAGATAAACTTATACAAAATGAGCGATATCATTGTATATGTTTTGTATATAAACAAATGTTTTAAAGTAAATACTCCCTCCGTCTCAATTTAATTGTCCACAGACAGAACTACACGCAGTTTAAGATAAACACAATAATTAGTACTTACTTTTTGCACAATGACATTCTTACCCCTAACCAATTAATTTGAACTTCCTTTCACTTTTGTAATTTAATTTTTAAAGTATAGACAATATAGTAAAAAGAATCATGTTACCTTTCTATATTTGGTAATGGACAATTAATTTGGGACATCCCAAAATGGAAATAATGGACTATTAAACCGGAACGGAGGGAGTATTTAATAAGGAAGCTTGACTAATTTAATTATTTTAAATATTACATACGTTTATTTTTGACCCACATTATATGCCATTTAATATTCAAAATCTACTTGAATATTTTTGAATATTAAAGGTATGGGGTAGTTTTGTCTTTTTGTGATAAGTAGGGGTAGTTGTGTCATTATCAATCTTTAAATCTCTAAGGTTGTAAAGGAAAATGATAAACCAATTATAAGGGAGAAAGATATGCACCAAGACATAATTTGTTGTATGTTGTTTTTACCATCATTTAGTACAATGGGCGGTGATATTTCCACCTCTCTTTTTGATAAATCCACCAAAGTTCTGCATTGATCATGTATACTGTACAAACTGTTAATGCACAATCATGGTGGATTCATCAAAAACAGTGGTAGAAATATCACCACCCTAGTACAATATAATGGTTGATAAAGTATTTTACCTTTTACTATTATTTATCATAGTGAGTGATTAATCATTATTACATCAAGGACTCAATCTTTATAGTACTGTAGATTGTAGACTACTGCAATATGTAATTTAATATTTTAGAACAATGATAGTATGTAAAATGAACAAACAAAATAAATAACACATATAGCTTGATTGTTATTATTTTAACTTTATGTGCTACACACTTAAGTAAAAGACAGTTTTTTAAAAGAAAGAAAATATATATATATATATATATATATATATATATATATATATATATGTCATAAATCTAAGAATTTGTGTTGTTACAATAATAACAAATACACAAGAGCTCAAAACAATCTAAACATATCTTATTGATAATACCATGGGCGCGCATCTCATAAATTGAAAGATATTTGTTTTAAAAGAAAATCTTGACGTCACTTCTCCTTTTAATTATAAGTTTTGTTAACAATACATGTTAGTTTGCGATTGGTTCAGAAATTTCATGAAATTAGATTCGATGAAATTGAAATCTCAAATCTATTTCATAAACGTGTGCGGTGTAATAATGACAGTAAATTTCACCAATTTTGTCACTCCGAAAAATTCACATTTCTTTACATTCAAATTCCTTCGATGAATTCAATTTCATCAAAACCATTCTACAAACCAAATGAACCGGTCTCAAACCATCGATTCTCAAAACCTTTAATCATGATTTACTATCATTTTGTGTATGAAAACATCTTTAAGTAGCGACACCCATAATAAGATTACTAGGGGTGTACGTGGTCCAAAAACCGCACCGAACCGGACCAAAATCACACCGGACCGCGAACCATTAAATGAAAAATCAAGAACCAT
This sequence comes from Helichrysum umbraculigerum, assembly GCA_949592205.1. Lineage (NCBI taxonomy): Eukaryota > Viridiplantae > Streptophyta > Magnoliopsida > Asterales > Asteraceae > Helichrysum > Helichrysum umbraculigerum. The sequence goes on from CATIUR010000002.1 coordinate 130,945,247, forward strand.
GAATCGCACCATGTAATTCTGTTCTGGTCCGGTTTGGTTCCGGTTTGGTTCTTGCGGTTTTGGTTCAAAACCGCAAACCAAATAATATACGCGTGTATTTTATAAAGAAGAAGATGTGTAAAAGCATATAGTTATCAAATTAAATAAAATAATTAAGGAATTAGAAAAAACTTAAAATCGTCTAATAATCAATATTGAAACGTTGTAATTCTAACATAATATGGATACATCTAGTGGCGGATCCAGGATTTATAGTGACCCGTAACATTGATATCTTAGTTTTTTTGAACCCGTAGCACAAACAAAGAATGTAACAAAAAGTGCAATTTTTTTATAAGAAATTTATATTATATGTAGCGAATGGACCCGTAGCAACTATTACCCCTACCATGTACATGGCTCTGCCCATACATCTATGTTTTTTTCAAACAAAACATGCATGTATGTCGAATACAAAAGAATATGGTTGATTAAGTTCCCAAAAAGATTTATTAAATGGATCAATCGTTAACAATCTATCAAAAAAACATCATCGAGGAAATATCCAGACGACGAATAACAGAAAGAAAATGTAAGTTGAATTTTTTCGGTGCATAGAATATAGAAGATAATAATTTAAAAAAACATATATACTTATAATTAATATAACAATTTATAAAATCTAATTATATAACTCAATTTCTATCGATATTAAAAGATATATATATCAAGTATATATCTCTGTTTTCCTATGAAACCGGTTCTGGCGGTTCGAACCATTTTTACCGGTTCTAGAACCGAACTGCACCGTGAACCATTAAGGCTAAAATATAGAACCGAGAACCGGACCATTGTGCTACGGTCCGGTTCGGTTCTGGTCCGGTCCTGGTTCGGTTTACCGGTTCTAACGGTTCCAGACCATTTATGTACACCCCTAAAGATTACCATAATCAAAAACCCTTAACTTATTTATTTACGATGAACCCGCAAATTCACGTACTTTACACTTTTATCCTTGTTACGACTAACCGGTTAATGACTACTTAAATACTATATACTAGGGGTGGGCAAAGTCGGATAATCCGAATTTCGGATATCCGAATTTCGGATATCCGAAATTTCGGATACCTGATTTCACTATCCGAAATCCGAATCCGAAATCTCGGATATCCGAAATTCGGATATCCGAAATTTCGGATATCCGAACTCGGGTATCCGAATATCCGAAAATAAATTCTAAGAAAATATTAATTTGACTTTTCTTTCTCTTCCTATTTCAATTACAGGGAGAATTGTACAAAGACCCTTTCCTTCGTTTCTAAAATCTTCAACTTCATTATCTACATTAAAATGAACACAAGTCAATCACACAAATAATAATACAATAAGTAATTTGATTCAAAAAACAGTTCGTTCAAAGTCATGATTTAATCATTTAATAATCTATGAAACAAAGATTTTTTGAATAGCAATAAAGGATCTTATGTGCAATAGAAAGGAAAATGCAACGGGTGAGTAACATCTTTTTTAAATTAACAGATCGATTAACATATGTAAACCTTTATTAAAGTTATCAAGATCACGTACCAAACAAAACCGTGCTAAATCGTAACGGGTGGGAAAGATCGGATGCAAGATCTTGAGATTGGATCCGATCTTATATGCCGGCTCACTGAATGCTTGATATTGAGCTCGTTGAAGAGACACCTCATTTAGCTTACAAATTTTAGGGTAATAACTAGGGTGCAACAAAAGAATACAGAGCAGCCACAGGTAGCGAAGAAGGAAGAGAGAGAGAGTATAAGACGAGGAGTTCAGGACAAAGAAATGACAATGATTTCATCTCCTTTGTTTAGTGGGTATATAATTTTCTATAGTTTTCTTGCTTATTATTAATATATTATCCCTGGGCCAACTATAAACTTCGGACAAAAATCAAACATTCGGATATTTCGGATATCCGAATATCCGAAATTTCTCAAAATCACTATCCGAATCCGAATCCGAAAATTCGGATATCCGAAATTCGGATATCCGAAATTTCGGATATCCGAATTTTCGGATAATTTCGGATCGGATTTTCGGATTTTCGGATTTCGGATTCGGATACGGATATTTTTGCCCACCCCTACTATATACACCGGTTCAAAGGTCATTAACGACTACTTTTTGTCATTTAGATAATTAATTACATTTCTTAATTTCTCTCTTATGAAAGAACAAACTAATAAAGTAACGTACCCCATAGGGAATGTGTCGGTAGGGTACTCTAGCTAGATGCACATTTTGTCAATTTCAACTAAACCAAAACATAATTGTCAACTACTACATAAATTCATCCATGGGTCTACCTTGACAATTATAATTTATAATTATTTAATAAATTTAACTTAAAATAGAATATAATTTGTCATCTTTTGCTAGTATATAACTATATATCATCATCTTACGTACTCCTCTTTACTCTTTCAACTTTAAGAATTATTATATATATAATTAAATACGTTATCCTTAATTAAATTTATTATGTACTAAATTGTTAAATGTCTATATCTACAATTAAACTAATCATTTTTATTATACTTCGTTCTCTTGGTTGTTGAAGAATCTTTGATGATGTATTGTTACAGTAGGAACAAAGCTTATTTCGTTTAAATTAAGGTACATTCACGATATATGCTAGGGCAAATTAACTATGCTAAATTCTACTTCATTTGTCCCAAAATATATATATGTCCATGTTATTATATATATACACTAGATTTTGACCCGTGCGATGCACAACAATTTGTAAAATATATAATTCTTTAAGTGTCAATTGTAATTTTAATTAGGGATTAATGGTCAGTTAACCCTTATAACCCATTCTACAACATCCACATCCACAAGCCCTATGTAAACATTAAGACATCGATAAGCCCAAAAGTGGAGACGATATTTATACTCCTATATTCAAACGACTACCGCTCATACAAATTTTTGAGCGCAAATGTAGATAACCTCGAAAATTCAAGCGCTGAATTCGCCTTGAAACTAAGTTAGTGCATGCTTAAGAAGTAAAGGAAAAAGTACTTATATGATTTTCTATATATCATACATAGCAATTAGAAAAATGGTTGCTTACTACACTTATATCGACAACAACAAATACGCATAAGAAATACAAATTCTAAAATCTCTTTATCACGCGTATAATCGTAGCTAATAGCAATAAGACAACACACTATATAAATTCATTAAATGAAAACGATTGCTTAATCATCAAAACCATATAACCAAATACATAATTATTATGATGAAATTTCTTACCTTTAATTGACTTCAATGTAGCTTCTCCATACAATTGTATGCAATCAATCAATGTTGAATATATATGCTTATAGATTAATTCATAGATCAGATAATTAAAATTTTATGATTATATGATAATTACCGATTATATGATAATTACCGATCATATTTCTTCTTAATAATATATATATATATATATATATATATATATATATATATATATATATATATATATACTGATAATTATTAGGTTGTGCATTTGCTTTGTAATTCTATTTAAATATTATTGAGGACTTCTTCATCCACTAATTAGATTCCTAGAAGGGTTAATTACAATCGTATACTTACTATTATTTTTTAATAATAAATTATTTAATAATTAACTATAAATTTATTAATTAAATATTTAAAAGCTTGCCACGTGGCAAATTATAGATCAACTTCCTCATCTATGTTTGCCTATGTGGCAAATCCTGGAGCAATCTTTACTACTCGCTTAGTATACACACACACACACACACACACACATATATATATATATCTGTCACAAGTAATTGTACGCTTACAAAAACATTACTATTAAAAATTATTAATTAACTCTCCATTTTACCCTCATTTGTTACTCTAATTATTTATTTTGACTTAATTATAACGGCAAAACTGACTTTTATTCAACTTATTTTAATCCCAAAAAAATTGTTGGAGGACAAATTTTGTGGGACGGATGAAGTATAAATCAACTATCAAAATTATCAACTATATAAACCAACTTTCAATTTCATCATAATTTCTAACAATGTTACCTCTTAATTCAAAAAAACTATTACGTGTCATTCACAATATTGCTATGATCAATATGAAATTTGATAATTGTTTTTTATTATTGATAGTTGATTTATAGTTAGAATATAAAATCATATAATAGTTCGTTTATATTTTAGATAATTTATCACGAATCTTTTGGCTTTTGATGAGTCATGAAACTTCTTTTTTATTTATTGATTTTTATTGATTTTTTAAGGTTAACAAAACTGAAATATGATACATATTCTGTAACACCCTCAAATTTCGGGTTGCGGAAGCGATCGGGTCGGGTGTTACCAAATAAAATATCACAGCATAAGATACATAATGAACGACTCTAAATGAGACGTTTGAAAATAGTTATTACATTTCCCAAAATTAAATGTATACAAGTTGCGAGTTCGCAAAATAATTTCATTACATCGTTTGTAATACAAAAGTTATGCAGAGAAATCCAGTGGTGAAAATATGCGACTCGAGCTAGCATAATCTTGTAGCAATTCTAATCCTGCTGGGCACCTGAGAACACATGCTAAAACAAGTCAGCTATAAAGCTGGTGAGTTCATAGAATTGTTAGTTGAAAACATAAAGTGTAAATCCTGTATGTTTTGAAAAGTAGTTCGAAATCCCTGTATTTTGATTTGTATTGTATTAAAGCTGTAACACCAATGTGTGTACATTTCACTAGGTATTTCCTACCCTAAAAGTAGCGGTGTGTACCTAAGTACGTAAGGAATGAGGCATACCATGCCTAGATACCTATCAGGTATAGTGAGTCTACAATCGTGAGGCAATACATGCCTAAATACTATCAAGTGTATGACTGCGTCATATCGAGAGTGTGGCAATCCATGTCTAGATACCTATCTGGTATAAGTGAAATAAACCAATGCGAGGCAAAACCGGCCTGAGTATAGTCCAAGTAAATGTATGACCACGTCATATGATGTTGAGTAATAATCGGCATGCCTACCTGGCATGTAGTGTTGCCTCCGGCAACGTAAATTGTAGTCCCGCAGAACTAATATAGTGCATTTATCCAAATGCTGAGCCCACGATCTCGAGTATAATCTTGCCGATCCGTTGCTGAGTATGAGTAACCGTGCAGTCCCGCAGAACTACGATAGAGTATTTAATCAAATACTGATCTAACGACCTCGCGTGAAATCTCACCGACCCGTTAACTGTTGTGGATCACGAGCATAAGCCCGCCCATCCGTGAGTGTATCGCTTTACCGCGAATACGTCCTTGTGCCCACTGTAATACCGTGGCATCGTTTTGTGCCCACTTTACTGTGGCATCGTTGTGTGTCCCTTCTGGAACATCGTCCATATTGCTCACAAGCAAAATATGTAATTGAGCCGCCTGTACTACGACAAGCTAGCCCGACTGGTGAAATGTAGAGCCAGCTGTACTACGACAGACTAGCTAAGTAAATGAGAGCCAGCCGTACTACAACACGCCTGACTTGAGTAGTTATGTTTGTATGTATGTATGCCAATATACATATGTAAATTGTAAGAAGCACCAAACGCTTGATATAGTGTACGAGTATATTTATATATACATATATATAACCAAATCTACAAGCACAAGTAATAGTGTATCATGCCACGCATGAAGTAATATATTGTATCTAGATATGTATGTACAATACTTAGATATTAATTGTATCACATTGGGCCTAGGTGTGAACAGTCATCACCTAGTTGGTTTGTATTAGTATAAAGATCCTATACTAATGTTTGTCACTAATGTATACTCCTAGCCTCAGCCTAGCAAGTATATCTGAAGTCCTTGGTTGTTGTTTACTTGGGTACTATTCCAGTTTAGAAGTCCTGGACTGTATGAGCAGTCGTAGTCCCGAAAGGGAAACTAATCCTGTAAAAGTCTAGTCGTTGTCCAGTGTAGGTAGAACTAACCAGTTCTAGTATAAGTGATAGTATTGTCCCATGACAATATGGTCAATGGATAGTGATAACTTAATCAAGTCATGTAGTGGTAATTATTTTCCAACAATCTAACAGTGTACGGTTGTAACCTATCTAGGTTAAGTATTGATACTATCTCAAAACAGTATGGTGGGTGTAATTTCTAGGTATTACACATTCGTATTACATGGCAGTAATAAAGATAATTGTGAATTATAAAAGATTATTATTATAATTCGAAAACAGTAATTGAGCATGTGTTTCACCCCGAAAACAGTAAAACAGTTGAAAGAGTGGGGCTATGAAACTCACCTGTGAGTTGTTAGCGATTCTACGATACGCGCGTCGTCCGATAGTGTAACACCCAAGGTTTTCGAAACATTATAATAATGTAATTCAACCCGGAAGCGATTGTCCCAAAACAAGATTTTCATTTAATACACATTAAATGCCTGCTTATTTCAAACATATAAATAATTATTATAAACATATAAATTTTAAACACAATCATTGGGTGTTATTGAATCCAAAAACAACATTGATTTAGCAAAATCAATATCAGAGTAATACGCAAGGTCGTCAAACAATCCATTCCAGCCACCAACCTCTTGCCCAGCAATTTAAACAATCATAATCTGCAAGAAGTGGGAATGTGGGGGTTAGCTCAAAGCTAAGTGAGATAGAACTGTAACCGACAGTCCAACTCAGATATAACACATCAGTTTACAATAAGTAATCATAAACGCAACAACAACAATGTTTACATCATCAAGCACTGTAAACACACAAGCACTAAAGAGGACCGGTGGTCCTTGAGGAACCCTCAAGCCGCGGTGGCCCTCAAGCGACACTTAGTAAACCCCACTGAGCTGCAGGCCAATACAGCGGTTTACCGATAGCCTGTTACTATTATCTCACACGACTAAGATTCCCATTAACGATGAGTACAAGGAATCCTTCATCGTCCAAACAATAGTAACCAATGCCCAACATACGTTGACCTCTTTATTAACACATATACGCCTCAAAGGCCATATAGCACTTAACACAATTATAATCATAACAGATTAATAATTAGTCAACAATAACATATACGGTTACCCGTTGTAACCAAACATGTTATAACTCAATCACACTGAAGGTACAGGTCCACTCACCGATACCTCAGATGTCCACTCAGTAGTCTAATGTCACTGAGTCTTCTGCTGATCTGAGAATACAACAGAATACAACGAGTCAGAACTTATTCATAATAATAATCTCATGTTATAATAATATAACATGTCACAATAGCTCGTTATTCAACGTATTATATAAATACGATAATAATAATGAATACTCGAATAATAGTTAGTACTTATATCACCATCTTATCAAATTCATAAGTATAACTAACTCAAGATTATAACATATATCAATATACTATTCAATTATACAATACCTCGTATCAACATTGTAATTACAATCGAATAATAATTTACATACAATATATATATAATTAAATCAATATAATCCGGCTATAATTAGTATAGAGTCCATAACCACATAGAGTCCGGGTACTTAAACCAAAATTACATCGAGTCCGGTGATATACAAATGACCCGGTCCCTTTTTGAGCAATAGAGTCCGGTCATATACAAATAGAGTGCTAAACAACCGGACCCAAAAACATAGTATAGAGTCCGGTCTATACAACTGGACTCAAAATAATTACAAGTTTGAAACAGAGGGAATCCGCCCGGATTCCCCGGAATCCGCCGGATTCCCAGCCCCTTCCAGCCCAAATTTTGATCAGCCGAAAAATTAAGGAATACGTTCTTGAATCCGGTCCGGAATACGCCGGATTCCCCCATTTTCCATGAATCCGCCGGATTCCCATGAATCCGGCCGGATTCCCCCTGTCGTGCAGACCCTGAACCTGCTGTTCTAACCTTAACCCGAAATCAAACCACAAAATCACCAAACTCAGGTCATAATCGATAATAACAAACAACAAGAAGCATATAACATCACCTATCATCATTTATATCATCTAATTACACATATAATCACAAACCCTAAGAATTTGCATATATATACATATATATGAAGAACACTTACAATTTGATTATAACAAGATGGTGATGTTGATGATAATCTGATTATGATGATGAATCAAACAATATCACAAGAATCACTCTCTCTTTCTATTTCTTTCTTTTCTCTTTGATTTATCATATATGTATGTATGTAGAGAAGATAGAGATGAGGAAAATCAAGAAAATGGAAAAATGAAGAAAAAGGGTCGGCTCCCCCTTTTTAACCAACTCCAACCCAATACAAAATAATACCCCTTCTAAGCCTATTGCCTGGAACCCGAAAATACCCGCGAGAGAAAGTATTTTTATTTTACCGTCAGGCTCAACTATTTAAAACAAATATTATTTTATTAGTCACAATAATACCTGTGACTCTTTTACCTATTTATTTTCAAATAAACCAACAATATAATTTCCTAACTCATTTAATAATTATTTAAATTCGGAAAATACCATAAACGTCTAGGCCCTGTAACAGGATGTTACAGATAGGTAACCTCCTAGTGTCCTAAACACGTGAGGTCATATAAGTATGAGGCAAATCAGTTTGTCTAAGCGAGTGGTGTAATTATCTATTTGTCGTTCAGGTTTGGAAACCGTGTACGGGAGTTCGGGGGCAGCGCCCCTGATAGCGGGGTCCAAGGGGTGGCAACCCCTGGCGGGGTCCAAGGGGCAGAGCCCCTGGTTGGGGTCGAGCTGCCAAGTCAGCTTGGAAAATTTTTATTTCTACTACATTGCTTTAATGAAAACGCACCCGAAATCCAAGTTCGTGGTAAAATCAAGTGGTAAAATTTGGTTCCGACACTTAGTGAAAATCATAGATTTTTAAGGTTCTGTGACCTGCGACGTTGGGTGCAACGTTGGGGCTTCTGTCGCAGTGCGATTGTACTGCGACGTTGTAGTCTACGTCGCTATATGCGACGTCAGTGTCTAGTGCGACGTAAGGGTCGACGTCGCTATATGCGACGTTCGCAATTTCATGCGACGTTGTGGCTGACGTCGCACCAGGCGACGTCATCGTATTTGCGACGTTGAGCTGCGACGTTGGCAACGTCGCAGCACTGTTTTTGGGCCAAATGCGACGTTGTCGTCTGTTCGACGATTTCAAGATCCAAATCGAGTTTTGGCTCGATTTTTAGGTTTGTTGATGTTATGGAAAGCTTCTAGCATGTATTTTGAAGTAATCTAAGTAATTTATAGAAAGAGAAACGATTTCTAGAGAGAGAGTGAGTATATCCTTACTTTTTGATAAAAATGGAGATGAAGAGGATGGTGAGGAAGATGATGATGATGCAGCTGTTGTTGTTCCTGATGATGATGATGATTCTGAAATGATGATGATGATGATGTTGTTGTTGATTATTGTTGTTGTTGTTGGTTGTTGGTGAAAGAAAGAAAAGAGAGAAAGAGATGGGTGAAAAAGAAGAAGAAAAAGATGGGAATGAGATGAAATGAGGAGGGGATTTGGGTTTTTGTTAAAACTCAGATCCCTAACTCGTGGACTGTGGTCTCCAACCACAGTACAAAATGCCCGTGTTTTTGTATCCGATCGTAAATTAAATTAAAATAATATTTTAAATTCTAAAATTTATCTATGTTCTTTCGAAATGTTTTTGAGCCAGAATGTTTTATAAAAGTATTATTTTGGAACTTAAAGTTTAATACGTTGTTTTCGCGAGGTTTCAGACAGTTAGGATGCGTTTTAAATTAAAACGACTTACATTTTCGATTACTTGGTTATAATGCATAAAATAATACAATCATTTAAAGTTTAAATTTGGCGCGAAAATTGACTTTTTGACCGGGTGTTACATATTCATTAAATTATACTCTTCATTCCAAAATAAATATTCTCATTAAATTTACCTTTAATATAAATGAAAACTGACATTTATTCAACATATCTTAATCAAAACAAAAAAAGGTTGAAAGACACTTTTTATGAGACGGATGGAGTATTATTTAAATATCACGAACATAAATGATCCCTTATTATCGATTCACCAAGTAAATTGATAATTTATCATGATATTTTAGACTTGATATCATTATATAATTGTAAAAGAAGAGAAAATGAAATGGGTTAAAGCGGCAAATCGCCCTTGTACCTCCCTTTTTGTTCTGAGGTCACCCATGTACCTATTTTATTATCACGATCATCAACAAACTTTCAAATTTTGTGTTCATGTCACTAATGTACCTATTTTTTACCGAACACATCTTAATAAACGTGATGTGGCGTTGTCATGTCATTTTTTTTATGATGTGGCTGCCACAAAATTAGTGAAATGAACACAAAATTCGAAAGTTTGTTGATGATCGTGATAATAAAATAGGTACATTGGTGACATAAACACAAAATTTGAAAGTTTGTTGATCATCGTGATAATAAAATAAGTACATAAGTGACTTCAGAACAAAAAGAAAAGTACAAGGACAATTTGCGGCTTTAACTCAAATGAAATTCTCATCATAAGTTGTTCTTTTGGCATTTGCTTTTTATGTCCCCACTTTATATTATTATATTAGCACTTTTAGTTCTTTTCTTTCACTTAAAACCAATAATCACACATTAAATTATCATAAACTAAAAACTAAAAAGAATATACTACATATTTCAACCTTATATATTTGAACAATGAACAAATTCAATGCTAACTTTGAAGTAGTTAGCTCAAAATTACTATATATTTTTGCTTCAAGGAATGATAAAAGCATTTTGACATGAAAGATATAAGAAATAATAGATTGGCATATAAAATTTTTAACATGAGATTTTTAGACCATAGGGGGTCAAAAAAAAATGTGAGGAGAGAAGAGAGAGAAACAATCTGATTCATTATTTTATAAGTAAAAGTCAAATTTTTATTACTATGATTCTACATTTTATTGTTTTGTTCAGTATTTTATTAATAAGATTTAGTCTTTTGTATCAATGATTCAAAAATCATACGTAATATAAATTTAAATCATAGTAATAAAATAATTAATCAGATTGTTTCACCCTCTTCTCTACCTAAATATTCTTTTCCTTAGAACCGACTCCTTAGACCATAATAATATTTTAAACTATTTGCTTTTGATATTTTCATAGTGTATGTATGTGAAGATTAACAAGGTTGATCAAGGACATGCATATTAATCAAGAATTTGTAATTTCAAAACAATCGATGTACATTTAACAATTAAATATTATTTACAATTTTCGATTTAAATAATAGATATATCCCTTTGTAAAGCAAGGGGCAGATAAAAACTTGTATATATCAAAATGTCAACAAGCATGTCCTATCCATAAGAAATTTAGCATAATAATAATAACTGTTAGGAAAAAATAATCAAGAGCTTGGTTCTCGTCTTCTCGACCATTAATGTGATTACATGAGAGCATTATAACTAGTCAAATATTGGTTGACAATGATATAATTTTAAATGGGTATTTGGGCTACTCACTGGAGCCGCTTCATATTTTAATGGAGCACGACCGAACCCCAACAAGGTCCAACATCGTCGGGCAAATCACCTTCATCACATATACCACAACGTCCGAGCCAAAACTCGCACCGACTAAGCCTTAACATTGTGGGTCATGCGCTTCATTGATAGTAGGTACCTTTTTGATAAATAAAACAATGGCAGGATACGAACCCATGACCCCTAGGAAATCATGGGATGCACTTACCACTAGGCTATTTAGTCATTATTTATGATATAATTTTACTGTTCAGACAAAACAAGTTTTCAAGTAAAATTACTACGTTATTCATATGTGTTATATTTAAGATTATTTTTGATAGTAAAATAGCGGAGTTGAAAATAGTGAAGGGAGATTGTGACTGAAAAATTCTTATTTTTTAGAAATTACTTGAAAAAACTCACGTTTTTAATAAATTTAGGAAATTTTGTTTATGCAGAAACAATACTTAATTATTTTTGGTTGTCAAGCATGACTTATTCGATTAGTTGTAATTATATTATTAAAACTATAATTTCTATCCTTTAAATAATAACTAGAGACCCAATATAATAATTGAGTTGTATCATATGAATTGAGCCATTTCTTATTCAACTTGAGCTTTCCACACCTATTTCCGTACATTTTAATTATGCACCTTTGATGTAGAAACATATCTATTGTACTGTATTGGTTAATTATCATAAATTATATGACTCATATAATGAATGGTCTAAAAGTTTGAGTTATTAAACCGTTAATTTGTTTTTACATTAAGTAATCTTGAATATAATTTAGGGTATCTTGATTTGCTATTTTTTTGTCGCGTTTTAGTTTTAGCACAAGTTTTTTAATCCCCATGTCCGCTATTTTATCTGGCGAATACTCAAGTGGGGATAACCGAAACTCGTGGGAAAACCCGAAAAATCGATGGGTAATACTCCCTCCGTCCCATTATAAATGTCCACTTTGACTTTGCACGTAGTTTTAGTATTCTCCACTAACTACACTTTTCACCAATCAAATATTAAATCCACCCACTAAAGTCTTTTTTGATTGGTTAAATATCAAAGTGGACACTTGTAATGGGACATCCCAAAATAGTAACGTGGACATTTCAAATGGGACGGATGGAGTACTAAACAGGTACCAGTCAGGTATTGGGTTGGATATGGGTATGGATATTATAAACGGATTTGGGTACGGTTTCACTAAAACCCGCCCCGAACCCGACCCGTTGCCATCCCTATATATGAGTAGGGGTGTCAATGGGGCGGATCTTGATCTAGATCCGACCTGCCCCGCCCCATTTATGTGACCCAATGGGTCGGAAAGATGGATCCATGGACCCAACAAGGGATCCAATGGGTCGACCCATTTAGATGGATCTCTACTTGGATCGATCCATGACCCGTCCGGGTCGACCCAATAAAGTCATAAAAAAATAACTTTTTAAAAACATAAAATTATGTACAACTAATCTACGAATAATATACTTTTCATTATGTGATAATTGTTATATATGAAAATTGAAAATTCAGTTTATATCAAGTTTCATGATTTGTATATATATATCCCCATCATTCAACGGTACGTATCTCAATTTTCGACCGATTCATGTACAATTGAAATGATTCGCGTAGTAAAACTAACTAATTGAATTATCTAAATATTTATGATATACTTATGTTGCAATGTTTTGATACTATCGGTTGAATATAAGTGAATAAATGAAATTTTCCAAAAGATATACTAACTTATTTTGTGTTAATATTGCTTATTAAAAATGATATATTTATTAATATATTTAGTAATTAGGTGAGGCACACACGATGAACATTCAATGGTTAATTAGAGCACTCGGAGTCGTGACGGCCTAAACACAGTGTTCTGAGTGAGAATTTTGTGAAGTGGTAAACAATATTCTGGACAGTGTTCTCAAAGTTTATTTTTGTTTTTATATTAATTCTTTGTGTGGGGCAGTGGCAAAAAAAGATGAGAACATTGATCAAAACAACTTCTCATTTGGGACGCTGAACGAAAAACACTGATGAGAATACCGTGGAGAACACTGATGCGGAGTGGCAGAACACTGTATTACAGTGTTCTGGATGGAGGATTTTGTTAGAACACTGTCCACTCCGAGTGCTCTTAGCTACCTAGAACCAAAACAATATATACTACTCCGTACCAAGTAAATCTACTTTTTATTTACGGAGTATATTCTTTCATTCTGATTAAAATGATGTCGCTTTGAGATATTAAACAACCCATGAAATAAAACTATTCGCAACAGGTGACCAAAACTTATATAAAAATAAAAATTTTTGTAATCTTTTTCTATATTAAATGGGTCGACACAGATCCAGATCCATTGAATGAGTTGGATCTTGGATCGGATCATAATCCATTAACTAATGGGTCGGATCCAGACCCATTTAAATGGATCTTGTGACTCATTAGATCTTGTCAAGATCCGACCTGACCCGCCCATTGACAGGCCTATATATGAGTCGTTAATAATTTTTTTAATGTAAAAATGATTTTACATGTGAATATTTCCACCTTTTAAGTTTTGACATTATTGTTTAATCAAAAATGAACTTGCATTGTTTTATTTAATTTTTATAGCCGAAATTTTATAAAAATGTTATAAAAGAAAACACTTGTTTTCGTAATTTAAATTTTTTTTTGAGGGGTTAACTATCATTTTGTCACCCTATATTCCCTTTTAGATTCGCCCTCGACTCAGGCGCAGGGCAGTATCGGAAAATTATTCGAATAGGAGCAAATGTAATAGTGTACGTTGAATTCGGGTCATCGACTCAATTTTTTTGCTTTAACCAAAACTATTTCAATTGAAACAAAGCGAATTTAGTTCAACATCAAATATTCAAATACTTAATTACATGGAAAAAATATAACATATACACATATATTTAGCAACCAACAATAATATATACTCATAAGTTAGCAACTCTTTTCAAAGTTTTTACAAACTACGATTCGAAAACACTTATGTTTAACATATTTATATCGTAAAACATTATCATATGTTGATTATGAAGAAAAAGAAAAAATTGTACTATCTCTGGTAATGATATTCATGTCTGCATTCTTTCAAAGAAAAAAAATATATTTAGATTATGAAGAAAAAAGAAAAATCGTACTCATTAAGATATATAGTTTAACTAACAACTATATTGATTTAAAATAAGTATTACGTTAATCAAGTACAATGGGGAAAAAAATAAGAAAGTAGGAAGTAGAAAGAAAAAAATTAAATACTCCGAGGGGATTGAACTTTGAACCTCTTGAACAGAAAACTCATTCCTCCACAACTAGGCTGTATAATTAGTTTTTTCTAACCGTTGATTATACCAAAACCTACGAAATTTTTCTCGACCCGTAAAAACTTGGTAGGGGTGGCTGCCCACCCTGCCCCACCTTAAACTGCCCCTGTGTCAAATTTATTGCAATTGTTTTAACATGCACCACTACTTCACTTCAAAGTTCAAACATTAAAATTAAAATTCTTAAAAAGCTAAATATTAAAAAAAAAAAAAAAAAAATTCAATTCCAATTGTAAGTTATCGGTCAAATCAATCACGGTTCGACAATAGTATAAATTGAAAAGATCCAAACTCAATCTTGTGTTTGTCTTTTAAAATCTTTGATGGCGTGCATGTTTAATTAAAATTATAGAGATAGAGAAATTTATATTTTTTATAATTGATTACTTAAATTATAACCACTTGCATAAATGGCCCAGTGGTAGGGAGTTCACCTGGCCTCCTAGAGGTCAGGGGTTCGAACCCTGCTATGAGTAAACATTTATCAAGGTAGGTACCGCCGCCGCTAACCCACACGCCCCACCCGGATTCGAGCCTCTGGGCATTAAAATCCCATGCCCCGGTTGTGGGGTCACTGTGGACAGGTGTTTAGCCGGGCAAATCGTCTCTTGCGGGTGGGACACTGCGGATCTACGGATCCGGGATCCAGAGGTATCCTCCACCTACCCTTAAATTATAATAAAAAGTACTATTGTTAATCAGTACTAGCATATTACTACGTACTTGATTAGGTAGTGTTTGGTTCTTTGGTCAAAGGGTTTGGCTTTGTAAGACTCTTTAAGCAATCAGAACGGGCAGATCGTCTCTTGCGGGTGGGACACTGCGGATCTACGGATCCGGAATCCAGAGGGTATCCTCCACCTACCCTTAAATTATAATAAAAAGTACTATTGTTAATCAGTACTAGCATATTACTACGTACTTGATTAGGTAGTGTTTGGTTCTTTGGTCAAAGGGTTTGGCTTTGTAAGACTCTTCAAGCAATCAGAACGGAAAACTTAAGATTGTAAATGAGACGAGATTTTACAGAATAATTAAGACGCGGTCGAGTCTAGTTTTTATCAAGTTCGAGAGCGTAACTCAAAACATATATTTAGATGAGAATTTTTGAGTCTTAATTAAGACTATGTTACATCTTGAATAGAACTAACATGGGGCATGGGAATGGCCAGAATTTCCCATCCCTTATACATGGACACAAGTACTATGAATCTCAGTCACATTCTAATTCTAAAATATGCCAATTAAACACATGGAATGAGTAATTGTTCGAAATTAAATGAGAACTGATGTTCAAGGTCCGTTAAAAGATTACGATTCAGGTTCCATTTACTTCATTCTTTAATTTTGTTTTCCCTCGTTGCATATATATAACTTAGAAATTTGTTATGTAATTTGGTAGAGAGATGAATCATTGCATGGCTTCAATTCATAGAAACGTACACACAAGTTCACATTATATTTGTAAACTTTGTTCGAGTTAAACTTTGGATCTAACTATTTGGTATAGTTAGGACAACCTTTTAATTTGGGTTAACTTACGAAGAACAATATTGACAACTTTTCCAGACATGTAATTCAAATTTGAAAGTATTACTGCTTCAGTCGTTGTACACTGAAAAATAGACAAAGAATTCGTATATAAAACGACCGTTTAAAGGTTTAGTTCACTCGTTAGATTAAAAGTTTATAATTTTTGATATCATATGTATTCAAGTATTCTTATATTTACCCTTATTATTACATAACTCAAGTAAAATCAACATTACAATAATATCCCTTTTAAATATTTGGATATTGAAGAATATAATATTTTTTTTAGAATGGCAATAACGCACCCACCCACCACGAATATTTACATTTTCTTCACGAATATATACAATTGTCCACCCCTGGACTTGAACCCTCAACCACTTAGTCAAATAATCCATGTCTTGTATTGACTTTTCAATCACAACCATATGTACGTGATCCGAGTTTACCATCAATGAAAATGTTTGGTCACTATTGCCATTGGATCACATGTTCACTTTAAACGGTATCAATGAGATATATCTTATTCCGATCACATCTTGTATTCTGGCGTCGATGTTTTCACAATAATGATGAATCTGCTGATCGAGTTTTCACAACAACGTTGGATTGATCTGATTTCCGTGAAAAAAAAATTCACAGTTAATTTGCTCAGGTGCATACCGTTCCTCAAACATACATCCACCCTTGATTATAATGTTGTTGGTTACAATTCCGTACGCTAACTAGGACCAAATGTCACGGGTAGTAGCAGTATATAATTAAAACATTAAAAAGGGTCCTAAACATGCTTCTTAATCCTAGTAGTTTTGCCCCGTTGAACAGTGAAGTACTACTAAACATATAGGGCCTATTAAATATACCATTTTTTCCCCCTTTTTACCATCTCATACTCCCTCCCACCTATCTAATCAATCACATTATATTTTTTCTTTTTACTTTCTATCACTTACCCCCTCTCTTTTTCTAATTCCTACCCCTGATTAGTCTAAAAATGAAACTTGTTCTCAACTGGACTGGGATCGATCTCAGAAAAGATTGAACTGGAAAAAGACTGTACTGGGTCCGGAAGTATGCGAAAGAATTCAGGAGTATCTCCCATACTCTTGAAGTATCTATCTATCTATTACATATAATAATTACCTATGAATATTTTGTAACCATACTAATGGTTAAATTTTACTTTTACATGAAAAACCCTAGAGCTATGTTCTTGACTTCTTGTTAGAGCATGGCCGATGAAGGTTTTTGCAAAGCTTTTTTACAAGATTTTGTGTAAGAGCTTTTGTAGAAAAGCTTTTAAAAAAGCTTTGGTTCCAATGAACAAAAGCTTTTTGTTTCAATAAAACCTATAAAATACCTATAAAATGCTTAATTTATCAAAAGGTATAGCCTCAATGACTTGATAAATCTCAAGTCATTGCACCCTCTCTCCTTATTATTATATTTGTTTTTAATAAATAATAGCTTTTTATCAATGGAGCAATGACTTTTTGTAAAGCTTTTTCAAAAAAGCTTTGATAAAAAAGCTTTTGAAAAAATGATTGTTGGAGATGCTCTTATTGTCGGCAACCAATATCTGAATACAATATATTTCAAGTGTGGGCCCATATATTTTATCGTATAAAATTATATAAGTGAATTCTGATAAAACATATATACCACTGATAATAATTGCTCACCAAATCTATCATCTTATTGATTATATCCTAGTTCCATCACTAAATCTATACTAATATATGCTCATTTTGAATCCAATGTTTTGAATATTAAACCTGATTTATGTAATCTCTTTTTCGTTATAGCAATAGTAATTTCACTGTAGAAGTGAGTAAGTGACACTTTGAATTATAAGACGTAATCCAATTTGTGCATGATAGTCTAGTGGTGAGGGACTCCATCACGAGGAGGAGCTAATAAGTTTAATTCTTATCTCCTTGTTTTTCAATTTACTGCCAAATTACGCGGTTTACTTCTTTAATTATGTTGGCCGTGAGACTAGTCAGTGAGCCCCCTAGAGGGTATGTTACGATTTTTTTTTTAAACTATGAATAAGGGTCGATGTGTCTATACACCAGATGAAACTTTGAAGTAAAAAAAAAAAAAACCAGATTGGCTAAGGTTAGCAATCCAAGTTAAGATTGCCCCTAACTCAATTTCTCAAATTACTTGTAATATTTGTTGCCTCTAGTTTCTTGCTAGATTTTGTTTAACGAAAATCTATGTCTCCGTTCAAAGAAAAGAATACTTGCATAAGATAAAAACACGTAACTTGCTCTGAGATTTTGTGGTGGCAACTTTATAAACGACACTGATTTTTTGAGTCATTCGAATCAAATGACTACGAATTCTTGACTCGTAGCTAATGCAATTGCAATTAGATATTGTTCGCTATCAATAATCAATACCGATTAACTGGTCACCACTCGCCATTATATTACGCATCCAATTCACAAAGTGTTACCTCAAAAAACAGAGTAATACACATGATGAATTCGGATATTACTTTGAATTTCTTTTATTAATAACCGAGTTGAAGGGGTATCACTATCACATATGTGGCATCAATCATTTAAACCTTATCAAATAGTTGTATGTGCGAGTTACTTGATGCACAAAACATTTTGTTCAAAATAGAACAAAGAAAAACTATCGTTTGTGACTTATTGATAATTTCTGATATGACTGTTCATAGTGTACTTATATGTCGCTCATTGGCCCTATATAATTAAACTTCTATATTTGGCAACTTGGTAGCTATATATATTGACCCAAATTGATTATTCAGCATGAGTAGGCCCTAACTCATATTCCTATTTATAGCATCATATGTGCCCATTCTTTACACAACCATTGCCTTTAGATTCTCTGATCTAAAACATTCTACTTTGCTAAGTTGAACACATTTGATGGCTTTCAAGCTCCTTCTTCTCACTATCTTCACGATCATTGCTTCTTACTCAAGCAATGCTCAACCTTCACCTGGTTATTACCCTAGTTCCAAAATTACCACAATACCCTTTAACAAGGCCTATAGAACCTTATGGGGTTCACAACACCAACGGTTCGACCAAAATTCGCTTGTCCTATGGCTGGATCAGTCTTCAGGAAGTGGGTTCAAGTCTCTTAGACCGTATAGATCTGGCTACTTTGGGACGGCCATGAAGCTTCACCCTGGCTACACCGCAGGGGTTATTACGTCATTTTACGTATGAACTTAGTCTTGCCTTGTGACACAAGCAACTACTTGTTTTGCATGCATGCAAGCACTTGTTGTTTGAGAATAACATTTGTGCAGTTGATTGCACAGAGTTGAAGTGCTGTTAGGAATAAATTTTACAAATAACTAAAAACTTATCGTTCACTATGTAAAATATTCTACAAATTTGGTCCTGGTATTAGCTTAACAGCACGTGATCTTACGTGTTGTTAGCTAGCAGCACCTGACACGATGAAGTAGATATCGAGTTTCTTTAATGTTTTTAAGGTAAATTGATGATTTTTCTTTGTGATTGAATGTTTGTATAGCTTTCAAATCAAGAAGATCATCCTGGCAACCACGATGAAGTAGATATCGAGTTTCTTGGCACAACATTTGGGAAACCTTACACGTTGCAAACAAACGTTTACATTAGAGGAAGCGGTGATGGAAATATCATCGGACGAGAAGAAAAAATTCATCTATGGTTCGATCCAACAAAGGATTTTCATAACTATGCTATCTTATGGAGCCCCATGGAACTTATGTAAGTTATTTAATTCCACTTGTTATTTTTATACTTATATTAGAGGTCCTACTAAGGTACGTTATGACTTATATATAAATACAACGAGCTAGAAATAAATGGTACAAATGTGTACACCTATAGCACCATAAAGTACATGCATATACTAACAAATCAATAAATTCTATTTATGTCTATATCATATGGCAGGTGAGTGTCCATATGATGTAACAACTTCACAAAAATTACGAAAATAATGTGATTAAATGATACAAATGCAGATTTTTTGTGGATGATGTGCCGATTAGAAGGTACCCAAGGAAGAGCGATGCTACATTTCCGTTAAGGCCAATGTACGCCTACGGGTCTATATGGGATGCATCTTCATGGGCTACTGAAAATGGTAGATATAAAGCCGATTACAAGTACCAACCATTTATCGGTAGGTACAACAATTTCAAGCTACAAGGTTGTACCTCCAATTCACCATCATCATGTCGCCCACCTTCTGGTTCTCCGGCTAGAACCAGTGGGCTGAGCCGCCAACAAGTGGCGGCGATGATGTGGGTTCAAAATAATTTTAAGGTATATGACTATTGTAGGGACCCCAAGAGAGACCATACTCAAACACCAGAGTGCTAAAAGTGTAATTTTAAAGAAATGGAGGTTTGAGATGTGTCCAAATGATTTGTAAAGGGTATAGTAGTTAAGCGTCCAAACCTCTATTATTAAATTTGGTTTTTATTTGTGATTTTTTTTTCTTTGTGATGTGAGTGAGTGAATTATTGGGAGTGTTTGATTTTAATAATTGATTATTGATATTGATTAATGAGTTTCACTTGAATTGAATTTAAGGATCAATCATTATGTTCTTTTTTAAGAATGAAACATTATTGAGAAACTGTAGAATAGTTGATGATCACTTGATCATGTCATATAACACCCTTCTCCTAATAATTATATTCACATAGGTATATATTACTTATATATTATATAAAATAAAAATAATTGAATTTTTGATCAGTAACATTATTAGACATATAACCAAAGGGCGGTGATATTTCTATCACTTTTTTTTGATAAATCCACCAAACTTCTGCATTAATCATGTGTACAGTAATAGTTGTTAATGCACAAATATTGTGAATTTATCAAAAACAGTGGTGGAAATATCACCAACCCAAAATAAATATGTCGGACCGTTTACAACTAACCCGAACTATAGCATGCTCGACCACCGATATTGTTATTTATTTGGAAACAACAAAGAATAGCATTAAAACTCTCCCAACATGGAAGAAAAAAAAAAACAGTCTCCAAAAAAAACATAAGGTTCCAAGAAGGAAGTGCTATATTGTATGGTCTACGGTTTGGTTTTTCCAAATATTGAAGTGATTCGGTTTGGTCTTTAGACACCATCTCAAAATATTATAAATAGAAAACGCCAAACCAAAAAAAAAATAAAAAAATAATCAATTAAACTGAAAATCGAAGTGATGAACATCCCTACACCTAAACAACCCCTTTATAACATAACAGGTTAAGAAATCTAACAATCTATTTTGACATGTGACATCTAAACCGGGTCCAATATGAGTGCGAAGATTAGCTTCAATTGGTCAGAGTGGATTTTCAATCCTATGGCAGTTAGTCCTTGATTGGTTTAGGTGTTTTGTAGTAGCGTATCCTCTTTTTCCGTTGGCTTTTAGCTTATCGTTGCTTTCTTTCTCCTTATCAGATGTTTGGTGTGTGTAGCTTTTCCGCTTCTTAGGGTGTTTTAATATATCCGTTGTTCATAAATAAATATGAGCTTTGGGATTTGGACTTCAAGGTCTTTCTTGTGTCAATTTGGAATAAAAGCTCAAAACTTGCTAGCCGAAATCTTCATTCAAGCCCAATTAGAGAGCGGCCCAAGACTACGACACAATTATTTTGTTTTATCATGTGACTTCAAGTATGTGTTTTTTAATTGTTTTGTTTATTTCACCTATAAAATAATAATACTTGTAATGTTCTTCGTTTGTCGTCATTTATACTGATTGTACATTTTCTTTGTCAATTCTATCACTATAGC
This sequence comes from Helichrysum umbraculigerum, assembly GCA_949592205.1. Lineage (NCBI taxonomy): Eukaryota > Viridiplantae > Streptophyta > Magnoliopsida > Asterales > Asteraceae > Helichrysum > Helichrysum umbraculigerum. Next base: position 130,967,471 of record CATIUR010000002.1, read on the forward strand.
ATAACAATATATGTCTAAATGTAATCATTTGGTTATCAGATGACCCGCGATTTACGTACGTGGCTTTTACATGACATCAATGATAAGTTACTTGTACACCTTTGATGTCTCGAGTCACCACACACAAACAATATTATACGCACTCGTATCACACAAACATACAAACCATCACCAGACAACTTCATTGGAGGGCCGTAGTTAAATTTCTGTATACCCTGTGTGACAAAGATTGTTGGTTCACTAAATGAGTAAAGGAGACCCTCTAAATTAGACGAATTCTTAGCTCTAGAGAAAACAGTCTTAATAACATAAGTTTTTCGAACGATTTATTTATTTTATAAGAGTTATCATGTTAGTAGTTGGTTTAACTTCTCAAATATCTTTCTATTTCATCATGTCATATTGTTGACATATATATTGCGCACTTATTGAGTTATTTCTGTTTCATATATATATCGAACGTCAATGCGTTTTCAATAAAACAATCACTTACCAAGTCAATTCAAAATACGTTTTAAGATCATTTAAATTAACAAGTCAATTCAAAAGTTTTCACAGATATTAAGCGTATCAATGAAAGTGATTGGGATAAATCTTGATGCTCTCATATTATAGACGTCGTGGGCGATCGATTATCTCGCTCATCCTAAAAAACCCTTGACATCGAGTTCAAGCTTAACTCTTTGAAATCCACAAGTTGAAAATCACCAATGAATCAAGAAAATCAAATCCTATAATAATTTTAGCTAGTTTTTTATGTCTTAGTTCGGCTGATACAGTAGTAAATAGTTAGCATCCTAGCTTGTACACTAGTAGAGTAGTCTTTTTATCAACAACAAACCAACATTTACGTCTCTGTTATAAATCGTTGGTAAGCAAACAATAATTATAAAGCCCAACTGACCATACCAACCTTTTTAGTAATAGTATCATGCTACTCAAGCCAAAAATCAACAAAAACTAACCGAATTCCGTTTTTACACATCGCGTCCAAATCAAACCAATCCATTTTCATATCCCACGGCTAATAGCCACGTCCCCATCATAATACCATGAGGACCACCCTACCAAACCAAAACCCAAAATTACTCACCTTGAATATTATTTCATCTTCCCGCCCAACTAAACCAATCACCACCAGCCACGTCATCAACACCCCCCCTAATCCTCCCGGCACCTCATAGGGACCCATATACAGGTTTGTCCCATCACTATCCAGTTGGATTCCAACTATACTCCACGTCATCACCTCATTATCCAACAACATCTACGTGTACAAACATCATTGGTTCATAACCCTAGACCTCCGGTATGACCTGTCAAGCTTCCTCGCCAACTCAACAAGTATATGCCACGTTGCATCACCATCTTCCACATCATCATGAAACAATAACGCTTCCCTAATTTTCGGGTCCCACAATTTCTTCTGAATCAATGAAAGATTACTCGCTGCCACGTCATCAAGTATTCCAGCTAACTTTCCGACGTCTCTCTCCGCCACCGTAACCGATATCTCCGGCCACGGCACGGCAGATTCCAACGGCAACCGTATTCCGTCAGCTATAATCACCGGAACACATCCTAACGCCACCGCTTCTACTAACCTAGGACTCCATGGTGCCCACCCAAGCGGACACAAACAAAACACAGAGCGTACAATTTCCGTCAAGTAACCGTCAAAACGATGCCGTTTCAAATAAAACCTCCGGTCATTTCCATACTTCTTCAATATCTCCGTTCTCACACGCCTAAAACGTGAAAATTAATTTAAAGTCAACGAAAAGTTAAAGTCAAAATTAAAAAGAACGATTCAAAATAGAATTTATTGTTACTTCTTACTTGCTGTAAATTCGTCCGCTGACGTTTTTCGGATGTATTTCCATTTTGCCTCTAAAAAACACGAATATGTCACGACGTGCGTTGACCGGCGAACTCTTCAGCGTTGACCGAACTTTTTCTGGCGAAACATACGGCGGAATTACGACATGCTCAACGTCTTGACACCGGTGCAGGTGTTTAACGCCGAATGTTTGTAATATAATCGAATTTTTTAAAAACTCCGGTATTCCGTTTGCCACAGCTCTATCTTCCTACATTATATATAAACAGATTAGATACAGATTCAACAAATTGATATTAAAAAATCACAATCATAAACGATATTTGTACCATTGCATGAAAACAAGCGCCGTAATCGTGAGACGCAACGAACACATGATCGGAACCGTTACTCCGTCGCCAAAACGGAAGTTCCGACGAGACGACGTCAATCGCCGACGAAATTAACGCGCGTGCGTGACCGATGGCAGGGAAGCCGTTACCGGTGGTGAAATTACACGAAACGTAAACCGGAACGAAGAAGAAATCAGCTTCTGACGGATCTAACGTCCGTACAACGCTGTTTAACAACGATTTATGTATCGCAACTTCCGACGCGAATAAATGATTACCGCACCGGTCATTCGACAGCCAATTGGTGTTGTATTTTGCCGGTAAATCGTATACGTAGACTTTTATTCCGTTAAACGCGTTCTGATTATGAGTTTGACGGAGAACAACGCCGGCGATGAGATTTGATTCCGATTGTGAAATTAGGTTCGTTTTTAATGAAATTGTTGCTGGTTGATTAATGCTAATGAATGTAATGAAAAGGAAGAAGAAGGTGATAATCAGTATTATGACTTTGATGCGGTTGAATGTGTATTTGCTTCGTGTTGATTTTTTGTTTCGATACATTTTAGGGTTTCATGAAGAAATGGTGAGGATGACTGAAAAGAGGGTTTTGGTTTATTTTATTTTTTGTTATTATATTTTATAAATATATATTTGTAATAAATGAGGTTATGGAATAAACGGGGGGTTGGTCTGAATTTGTGTTGGTTTCAAGAAATTAAATTAAATAATGAAGAAAAGGAGGGATGTTCTTATTGTTTGCAGGTCAGGTCTAGAGAGAGAAAGTGGAGAAATTTGAATTTTTAGAGAGAGAAATACGGAAATGACTGAAAGGCCCTTGGTTGGAAAGGAATAAATGGGTGAGTAATGAGGGGTAAAATGGGAATGGGTTGAAGAAATCAAGAAAGTGGAGAGTGGAGACTGAAAAGGACGCAGAGGAGTACCTCAAAAACAGTACTAGTTTAAATAATACAGCTGGTTTTTTCTTTTGAATTAAATCAAATAAATTAATTAATATTACCCCCTCCTTTAAAATTTACTAGATCATAACCCGCGAAATTCGCGGGCTACATCAAAAAACTTTTATTTCTGTAGTCCCCAAAATTTGCAACTAAAATTTTTAATTATTAAAAAAGAATGGGAAAAACGAAAAATATATAAGATGGCCAAGGTTTTATGTATAAGCAATTAGTTCTCATACTAATTCCACTTCATACTTTAGAATGTAGGATGATATACAAACTAATTTTTTTTTTCAATTTTCAAACCGACTAATCATAGTATATTGCATTACAGGAAAATATATACTAAATAAATAATACATCAAATTTGAATACTACAAAAAAAGGGTGATACATCACATCTTTTTGCAATACACCACCAAAACTAACCATTTATTTGGGCTACTTTCCTTACTCCTTACTAATTCAAAGATACCCTTACTGCATGCATATATTAAAATGGAGAAGACAAGGACGAAGATATAGTTAGTTATAGCATTTAATATTTTTCTATTACATTATAACTAAGCAACTATAATCTTACATTTCCTTAAGAAACCTCTCATGAGACATCACCAGGTTTAGGGGGAGTGACCATTACTCCCGGCCTTATGTGACAATTGTCAAAAATTCTTATCTCACGATTTAAAGGTATCAAGCTTAACCCATGATGAATGATCTATGTAAACTAAAGAGTTTTTATTAGTAGATAATGTACTCACGAATATCCGTCCCAAAAAGTTTGAACGGATTAACAAAATGAGGTTATGATCATACCTGTTTGACATTATCATAAACTGTAGACGGGTCAGTGAAATCTACTACGTACCACTGATGTTTCTTTTTTTACATCTAATTTAAGATTTTTATTCCCATGGGCCATTTCACAACACTCCTCTCCCATTTTCACTATAAAATGCTTCTTTAATCATTCTATCGAATCATCAATAAGTCGGTCATTCTTATTAAAACTTTAAACTGCATAAGCACGTCCGAATAATGTTATTTACATAGCAATTCAGTATAGTTGATTATTTTGTAGAATCACTACTTCACTAAAAGCATAGAAAAATAAATACCTCATGGGAACCCAAGCCGTATCTGTAGAAGGATTAGTCATCACCCTGCACAATTTCTCCAGGTTTATAAAACTTTTGAAGTACAATCTCACAGATAAACTGCCTTCCAATTCTGTAACCATCCCAATCAACCTAAAGGCATTTACTACATCAGAACTTTCATCCAATACTTTACTTTTTTTCTTTCTACTATTTGGACTCTGTTGATACGTTAAGATGGTATACATAAAGACATTAGTGAAGACGTGCAAAATGGTTGTCATAACACTACAGTGTCTCCAGCCTTTGATATAGGGCCACTTCCTGCTCTCAGGCACTGCATTTCTTAGTTTTTGTAAACAAAAGATATACTTAGAGATTTATTTTTAACATACAAATGAACTATTGTAACTAAGTGTGATGCATGGCTGAAAATTCATTAAAGGTGTATGTTACAGATATAGAAAGACTCCCCATAAGCATCATTCAAATCCAAACTTGAATTGACAGATTGGCTCATACATAAATTTACCTCTGGCTATGACATGGTTCCACCAAACTCAGTAGCAGAATTTCAACTTGAGCCTACATATAAAAGGGCAAAACTATAAAATATTCATTATATTGGTAAACAACTACAATTCAAATGAATCTGACCTAACATAAAAGTTGTGCAAACTCCTTGAATACAGACATGTAACTAAGAATGTCAATATCTAAACTTTTATACCTGCAAGAAAAAAAAACTATTGAAATCGCTCCACAAGCTGCATTACTTTCGGAACTTGAACACAACACCACAGTTACAACGATAAGTCATTTAAATTGGAATTTGAAGGCTTACCATTTTTAAGATCAAAAACTGCTTATCACATGGAAACTATGACTTCCTCTTGTTTGGATCACCTGATTCCCTAAAAAAACAAATAAACAGCGCCATAGTTAGTAAACTCATAAATCATTAAAGAAATCACCCTCTAACCTTCAGCAATTCAGCTTGTGTTCACTCATTCTAGTTTTTCAACTCAGATAAAAGCCCATTGACATAATTCTGGTCAGAGAATGCGTGATACTTATTTAAGACATTATATAATCTGAATGAAATGATTTATGGTATGTAATGTATAATGTGTGTAACTTCAAATGCTAGTCATTCTTATTTTCAACTCAGAGTAAAAGTTCACTTTTCTACAGGCAGAACTCAGGTTAGGAACAAAAGGCTCATAATCTAAATCCATGTAGTCCGGGAGTGCAAATTGAAATGTGTATATTTTATTAGCGGCAAACTTACTTTATAAGAATAAGAATAATCAGTATTACCAAACAGAATTTATTAAAGTCAACGAAGCAATTATTATGACAAAAAATAGATAGTAGATGTTTACACAAACTGATGATATCAGTAGCAATACAAAAAGAAATCTACCTGATCATATGCAGTTTCTCTTTTCAAGAGCAATATACGTTCCAACTTCCAATGCAATATCCTTCAATAATCGATCGAATAATACGGAAACCAAAAAAGATCTTACGTTTATATCATAATATTGAAAAAGATAACAAACTAAAAATCTAAAGTTCTTTTGACTTTTGTCACCTTTTGATACTTGTGTGAGGAGAGTCGGAGAGCTTCCAATTAGGCCAAAAGCATTTTGAAACATATACAGACCAAGTTGGCTTCTACACCTAATATCAAAAAACCAAGGCATGTTACAACGGCAACAAACTTAATGGAAAATGAAATTAATACAAATAAAGGAAAGTTTTTAAAAGGAACAGCAAAACAATCGGAAGGTGCTATCGTTATGTGAAGTCATGGTACAGTTGGTTAAAAACATAAATTCACATTCCGACTTTCAAGATGTAAATTTGAGGACATAAAAACTCTACATACACATTCGGAGTATGTATTTGACCTAAAGCCACGACAAAACTGTAAGACCCCGGTTTTTCAAACAGCATTTTATATATTATCAACTTTAAGAAGCGTGTCCCAAAACTTATATATTAGATATTTACAAAACCAAACATTTAATACTTACAACACGTGCCAAAATAAAACTTTCTAAGTTTATATAATTACAAACCATAATACTAAAACCGGGTATTATAAAAACCTTTTAAACATATCTATTAACAAAAGTCAGAGTGTGCGCAATCCTAGTCAAACATCCCGTCAACATCTAGCACCCGATCATCAACTAACCAAAATCTGCAAAACATTTAACAACGAGGGATTAGCTCACGCTAAGTGAATGGAACCATAACCGACGTTTCAATCCATTTATAACAAGTCTTACAACAAAATAAACTTAAACACTTAAGCACATAAGTACATGAGGACCGGCGGTTCCTGTATGCTATTCTCAAAAACCACGACCACTGTATGCTATTCTCAGTGATCTACCGATAGTCTGATTACTACCTTCACTGAATAGGTTATTCTTCAACTATGTGTATCCAAGAAACCTAAACAGCTACACAGTAGTAACCAAACCCAACCATTGTTGACCTCACTCCGACTCATCTCAACAACTTGTCACATAAGGCATATCATATGCAATTATGGAAAATCAACTGAACAACTTTTACAACTGGATCAATCAAACTCAATATAATCAACAACTGAATAACTGAAATTAACATGGCAATAACTACAACTTAAACTATCCCGATTTATCCGTTGTAACCGAACCCGTTACAACTGGGTTGAACCGAGGATTACAGTAACCACTCACCGATATTATCTGATCTTCAACTCAGTGGTCTAATCTTACTGAGTTGTTGCCCGCTTATCTGAAAACACCAATATAAATAAGTTAGCAACTTATTATCAAAACAACATCTATCTCTATATACATCTAAATCAAAGCATAATATATATAACTACTATCATAATTATTATAACAACATATCTTATATTATCATTAATAATGAAAAGGTACCAATAATTATTTCTTTATTCTATTTTAGCATAAGTACTTAATCAATAATCAACTAATATAATGTTAACAAGATAATTAACTTTTAAACAATTTACTAACTTTATTACTACGTATTAATTAACCACTTTTCAACAATTAATTAGTTACATTATAAACCATAATTAATACTCCCTGTTTTAGACTTTTAGCTATCCATCGGCCCAACATATAAACCAAAGAAACCTTGGCCCAACAACCAAAACAAAAGATCCCAACCCATGAAAATGGCCCAAGGCCTTTGGTCTTTTTCGGCCAAACAGAGGAACAAACAGCGGCAGTAGCATACGATGGGCAGTAGCAGATAATTATGTAATCCAAATTCATTTGATAACTAATTTCAGTCATAACTCAATTCATGTTCTGATTTCAATCATCCAAAACAATTAACATCATCTTTTACATAAATCCTATCATATATATATACCATTTCATATTTATAATCTCTTTTATTAACCTAAACCCCAACTTTTATCAAATTATTAACAAACATGAAGAACACTAGATTTCAACACATAATCAGCATACATCTATCATAAAATTATTAGCAACAACTATTCCAACACAATGTACACATAAACCAAGAACCCTAAAATTTTAATCAAAATAGTTTATGGAATCAAATAAAACACTTACAAGAATGAGTTAACAATATTATGGTGATGATAGATGTAACTTGGTTTGATTCCAACTTTAAATTATTAACTAGCTTTCCTTTTTATTAATTAAGTTTTCTTGAAGAATTTATGTAGAGAGAGAGAGTTCAAGTATAATAGAAAATGATAAAGTGAAATTTAGGAGGTGGCTAACGAGGTGGAAGGATTTGGTGTCAAAGAGAAGGATTAGATGCCACATGTAGAGATGAGGTGTCAACTTTAGCTTAAATCCCATTTTCATCTTTAAACACAATACAAATATTATACCCTTTCTAACCTATTGTCTGGAACCAGAAAATACCCGCGTAGCAAAATATTTTATTTTACCGTCAAATTCAATTTTTTTTTTAAAACAAGTACAATTTTATCAATCACAATAAAACATGTGACTCTTTTACTCATTTATTTTCAATAACCATTTGGAACTAAATAAAATACAATTTATTTTCGCACTCAAAAACAGGATGTTACAAAAACAGGGAATAGAATCCACATATAACAGACGCATCACTCATCCACAATCCCCTTTAATTTGACCTAAAAGCAACAACAAAACAGTAATGGTGTATACCTGTTGATCCATAAGAATCATCTCCATTGAAGCAACTTGAGTAGGATTGTTCGTGTAGCACTGCTTCCACAACATCAAAACTTTAACACGGATCATCCAATCGTCCCTTCCACCATGAATGAGATTCAATTGCGTGAATCCTTCTTGTGCATCCATCGTTCTAGTTGATTTTATCTTTTATTTTGAATACGTAATATGTATACCTGATACAAGATATTATATAGCAGAAAGTGAGTATATAAAGGTGAGTTGTTGAAAGCTCAGAAGGGAGGGAATTTTCTCCCGATATGTTCTGGAGTTTGTTGGTGAGGTGATTTGGTAAGTTGAATATGGAAGGTCCCCTCTCTAGTATATTTTTTTATTTGTAATTTTTAATTTTTTAATTTTTATTTTCATCCTGCATAAATTTTTATTTTCATCCAGTATCTCAATTCAAAATTCAAAATTTAAAGGCTGAAGATTGTTTCCTGAAATTTCTCAAAGGGGATTTGATTTAGATTTAGATAAGGGTAATTAAGTAAAATTAGTATTCAAATGATAACATATTACGTAAACATTTATGCTGATCTCGATCAACGGTCTAGATGTATTTAACGAAATCATTTAACGGGGAGGATTCAGTCAACCAAAATTAAATTCAACTTGTTTACGTATTTTGTCTCCTCTAATAATATTTAAAGGGATTGTTGTATGTTGTATTGTATTACGAGTACTTCAGTTTTACTTTTATTTTCACGATATGCATACTACCTCCGTACCATTTGAAATGTCCACGTTACTATTTTGGAATGTCCCATTATAAATGTCCACTTTGATATTTAACCAATCAAAAAAGATTTTAGTGGATCAGTGACAACGCCCAGTGACGAGAGTGGCGACATACGAGGATCTAACCTCGACCAACGAGAGCGGTAGATTTAATATTTGATTGGTGATAAGTGGAGTTAGTGGAGAATCCTAAAACTATGTGCAAAGTCAAAGTGGACATTTTAAATGGGACGAAGGGAGTATAAATCATGGATAATATAGTAAATATAGTTATTTATAACTTATGGTCTTCTAATTTTGAATATGAACAATTAATTTGGAACATTGAGAAAAACATACGTGAATAATAAATATGAGGCGGGGAAATACTACTAAAATTTGACAAAATAATGAGTAAAGTACATTCCTCGTCGTGTATTATATTATGAGTTTCACTCATAGTCTTTGGGTTAGTTTTTTTCGAATTTATTTTTTGGATTCAAATTTTCATTTCAATCTCAGTCCGTCGAAGGGTAAATAAGTTTTAAAATTATAAAGATACTTTAGTCATTAATATGATACCATGAATGTAACTAACAACTTGAAATATTGGATACTTATTTATGATATATCAACATTTTCATATAAGAAAATTTTATTGTAATAATGTGATATAGATACTTTGTAGCGTAATAAGAAATTTGTTGTGTTTACGTAGAAAAGGACAAATTATAACAAAAAACTTTGATGATATAAAATATTAGTTAGGAAAAAAAATTGGTTCGCGATTTCGTCAAAATAGCAAAGCACGAATAATTACAAATGAATAAAATAAATGGGTATGGTCGGTCATAAATTCATCTTAAAACTAATAAGATCTATTTATATACTCCGTATATAACTTTTTTAGGTTTCTTTGACTTCAAAACTATTTGATAAAACTAAACTAGTTATAACAAATGAATAAGTGCAAATATAAAATAACAACTATTGGTTGTACCTCAATTAAATGGTTATAGGTTCAAGCCTTGTGAAAGACATTGTAAATACTCGTGGTTGTTATAATGTGTTAGGTATTTGTAGGTTTGTCTTTCAAAAAAATAATAAAAAAACAACAACTATTTCCTTCGTTGCAAAATAGGTGTTCATTTTTCCATATTAGTTTGTTGCAAAATAAGTGTTTAATTTCAAAAACAATATATTAACTTATCATTATAGCCTCAATATATTTTTTGTTAAAATTGATATATAGGAGTGTATGCAAAAAAGTAAGTGTAAAAGTTCATCTTCATTATTAGACAATATAATTTCTTACACTTCGTGAAAATGATTGTGAACATTTACCGTAGGATGGTGAATATATAAGTTGCCATTTTTATGTACATTAGTTACGACATCTCCAATGTATGCACTAAAACACCAAATGTGGTGTTTTGGTGTAAAAAACCTCTCCAATTAACTCATCAAATTTGGTGCAATTTTTAGTGCACACTAAATTTTTGAAGATTTTAAATAAAATTTGGTGCAACACTAAACTTTGCACTAAATTTACAATGTTTCATTTTAACCCCTATATATGAAATATTGTTATTATTTAACTATAAAACTTGAAAAAACTTGTTTATTTTTATTATTCTTTTAAGTACCTTATACTTTAGATTAGATAATACTCCGTATGATTAATGAAAAATTATGATATAATTTTCAAACAAATTATGATAATTAAAAAATGATTTGTGCAAAGAACTTATGTAATTGAAACTTTACGAAAGTAAATAAATAAAATTTACTTTTAAGTTAATAATTGAAAAGTTAATTGATTATAAAAATAAAAATAATGAATTGAAGTAAAATTTAATGCAAAAATAATTTAAGGGCAATGTTCATGATGATCGGGAGGTGCAAGTTCAAATATTCATGATGTTCTAAGAATTCAAGGCTTATATCAAGGCTTATAAGTCAAGTTACGATTGTAATTCAAATTTCAAAAGGATAGATTGGAAAGTTTAATTTAAATCGATTGTAATTCAAATTTCTATAATTCTATCAATATATTTTTCATTTTTTGCCAAAAAAAATAAATGTGTAAATCCTGAAACTCATTTTAGTGCAAAAACTTAATGCATTCATTGAAGATTAAACATATTTAGTGCAAGCATGTTTCTGAAAGTTTCATTTATTACACCAAATTTAATGTAGTGTTTAGTACATACGTTGAAGATGACCTTAGTCGCTAGTAGTGATTCGAAAGAAGGTAATTGAACTAAAAGCCTTATTAAACGGAGTATAATAAGACACAAACATAAAAGCTAAAGTAGTTAATTTATGGATTTTTGTTAAACTTCAATAGGAAATTGAATTGAAAACTTCCCTAATGTGTATCGGGTTACTTTTTGTCTGTCTCAACTTTGGAAAAAAGTTATAGGCATAGCATCGTAGGGTAGGATAATTTCGTTACTCGTTTCACGTATAAACAGTAATGAAACACTAATTCAAAAAGTGGATTAAATATAGAGCCAAAAATAATAATTGATAATCAGGAGCGGAATTACAATGGTTGCGGGATCTCATATTCTTATGTGCCATTAAATTACTTTTATTCAAAAAATAGTTGATCCAGTGTTAATGCAACTAGTATTGGATTTGATATTCAACGATTTCTATGAAATTATCAATTGATTTAACTAGTCGAAGTAGCTCACTTTGTAGTCTCACTTTTTTTCTATGAAATTGTGTCTATCTCATTTGATTTTATTTGTACCTTTTTATGCAATTAGCAATATTTCGTCCTGATTACGCCCGGTGGGCGGTGGATAACAATCCATTTTTGATTGTGTCCCAAGCTAGTTATAACCATGTAACAACCAAATTTACACATTTTGCAACTACTTTCAAACCAAAGTACATTCTCCTTTTTTACTCAACAACAACAGAAACCGAAAGGTCTCAAAATAGCATGACGTGTCAATTCACTCTAATTATGCAAAATCTCGAACATTATTCTTGAAAGATTTACAACCAACAAGGAATCAAAACACACGCAAGCTTAACTAATGCGTCTGAAGTTATAAAACTTCCTGATTCAATTGAAAAACCGTAGAATTCTTAGAGCACAGAGAGTGGTTAATGAAGTTTCAGTGTTCAGTAGAACACTGAAGCTGAAAAGTGAGGTAATGGTTAATCTTGAAGTTCAGAGTTCAGTTCAGTGTTCTTTTGATTAATTTATTATTTATTTTTTTGTTAAAGCATTGAATTAAATACAAAGAAATAACAATAACTAAAAATAAATATAACATTAAATTAAAAAACACTTTCATACAATAATTAAAGTTCCTAGAAATACATAATAAAAATACGATAATCTAAAGACAATAATTCTAAAGACAATAAAAATACGATAAAAATACAATGATTAAAAATAAAGCTTATTCTTCATCCGATTCCGATCCACCAACGTCTTCCGAACCCGAGCCACCACCCGAAGCCGATCCACCACCCGAACCCGGTCGCTTCCACCCGAACTTTTCACGAATCTTTGAGAATCCCGTAATCACTATCAATTAGTGATTTGAAATCACAGAGTGTAAAGTTTAATTGTAGAAGGGGGGGGGGGGGGGGGGGTTGAATACAATTTAAAACTTTTTCAGATTTTTAGCTAAGTTAATTGATGAGTTTTAAATTAATTTACAGAAACAGAGTATAAGCAATAGTAACACAGTATAACAGATTATAGATATGACAATATCAAAGCAACAAAGTAACGATAGCTAAATGATGAATTATATTGATCATACAATTCACAAGTGTTGAATGCGGAATGGATTAACCAAAGTTAATCCAATTCAAACACTTAGCTAATCTATTACAAATGAGATGAACAGCAGTGGACAAACACGCTGACTGTTCACTCGCTGGATCGTTAATACGTACTCTAGACAAACTAATCACTGACACACAAGTGATAAGTACGATTGAACGACTAGCCTCTACAGTACAAAACACTGAACTATTTATACTACAAGAGTTCCTAAAATATCGCCTATAAAATAGGATCTTTGAATGACACGTGTCGCTGCTTGATTGGTTTGAACTCTGATGAACCGACATTCTGCGGGTCCCAATTCTGTTACCGCAAATATCTTGTTACCTTAAAACCAATCATTCGCCGCCACATAATCTTTCGGACATACTTCAAACTGGAACACTCTTGCTGATGTATAGATAAGTACAGTACTTTTAGTACTTGATGATTGAGAGGCTTTATTGAATAGTCCCTGAAGATGCAATAATCCTCCTCACTCACTGCGAGCTAACATGCTCTTGTAGAATGACTTGAACTAGAGATCTTCAGTGACTAGCTGTTATTCTGGCATTGACTATTGCCTTTATTGATTTGAAGAAGTAAAGCTCTCGATGACGTTGATCAGCGACACACCAAGTTGAGCTATAAATCTTCCTCAGTATATCAAGCAGAATGAATGACGATCAGCGAAACCTATCATCAGCAACAGCAGCTTCGATACAATCAATTTCTTCATCGAGTAGTGAACAGTTGAGTTGGTCAGCGACCAGTGACTTCATCATGGTCAGCGACCAGTGACTCAACAATCTCCCCCTAAATGATTGTGATTGAAGCTCCCTAGACAAACTAGTTGCTGAGAAAAGTTTATAGTCAGTGTTTAAGATTTTTAAACATTCAGTGACTTATACTTTGATCCATTCATTTTTCTTTTTGGATTCTTTTGATATGATCTGAGTTTTGCACTTTGGATTTCTCAAAAGAAAAATTAGATTTCATTGAACTGTAAACATAAAGTAATTTTAGTTACAACAAACCTAATTTATTACAAGCTTTAATTTAAACAGCCCTAAACTTCTTCTTCTTTTACAATGCCCAGCTCATTCTGCAATTCATACTTTTCACTGGATGGCAGGTATCTGTACTGTCTAGCAAGCCCTTCTTCTAGAATTGCCTTTCTCATCACTGAGTCCTTTGAAAGCACACTGACTACTCTGATGAGATGTACAAGTTGCTCATGGTCTATCTTCTCAAGTTCTGATTCTCTTTGGAAACACAACTTTCCATTGAAGTCTCTGTAGACAATTCCTTTCTCTCCTTCAGTAACTTCAGTGCCTTCAATTCTTGGCACTCCATCAGGAATGGATAGATTTAGAGTTCTGGTATTTGGAACTCTGATGATTCTGTTGGTACCTGATCTGTACCTTGGGCTTGGTGGCTGCACTATCTCCTCACCAAATATGACAGTGTCTTCTGGTCTAAGTAGCTGCAGATCCACCATTTTCTTGAATAGCCTGTCAATCTCATTCAAGACTTCTTCTTTTGCAGCGCTTGAGGAGTGACTGATAGCAAATCTGATTTCATTCCATTCTTCTCTATGTAATTTGCAGACTTGATCGAGATTAATTGCTTGAGACTCCATTCCTCTGTGGATAAGTAGCTGAGCTTGTGATTTATTCTTAGGCTTTTTCAAGTTGACTTTGGTGATAGGAGCAGGATTTGATCTTCCAGTCATTCTGACAGCATATTTCTTTCTGTCAATTTCATCCAACATTTTATCTGCTGTTGTCTTTGCTCCCCCTTTCTTTTTCAACTTGCTGCCCTCTTTATCTGCACAAAGCTCTTGTTGAAGATCAGATTCTTCAACATCTTGAAGGAGTTTAGACAGCCTAAAATCTTCATCTTCTTGCTGTTTCTTGAAGAAGATTTCTCTTTCTCTTTGTATGGCTTCATCTCCACTCAGTTTCAACAGATAAGCTCTATCAGAATCAGATTGTTCTTTCAGCTTTCTTTTTCTTTCTTCTTATTCTTTTGCATCTTGCTCAGCTTGAAACTTTAAGAGCATCTCCCTCTCATGCTTCTGTCTTTCTCTTATTTTTCTTTCTATTCGCTGCTTTTCAGTTTCTTCAGGATGAGGATTTTCTGAAGTTAAAATTGATGACAAAAGATGAGCAGGAACAGAAGAATCTGGATCTGTGATCTCTGGTTGTGAGTGGTGATAAGTTGTTGTGGTTGTTGCTTCTGTTGGTGTAATGATAGTAGGGATTGAGAGGGTGATCTGTGTTGTTACTGTTGTGGTTGTGGTAGCTGGTGAAGTTGTTGTTGCTGGAATTGTTGTTGGTGGGGTTGTGAATGTGGTAGCTGGTGAAGTTGGTGGGGTTGGAATTGTTGGTTGTGTTGTTGCGGTTGTTTGGATTGTTGCTGGTGGAATTGTTGTTGGTGGAATGATTGCTGTTGGTTGGATTGTTGCTGGTGGAATGATTGCTGTTGCTGGTGATGCCTCAGATATGACAGTATCTGTATGAGGCGTTTCTGATAAAGACTTAGGTTGCTCCATGATGGTTTTGAGATTGTACATGGTGGCTGATATTTCTTCCTCAGAGAAGATTATCTTTTTGGAAGGAATGGACTCTGATGTGGGAGACTTGCTGGTCCTTTTTCTTTTAATCAGAACAGAAAAGATTGGTTGCTGATCTTCCATCTGATCATCAGTTTCTTCTTCCTTTTTATCATCAGCGTTCCCTTCATTTTTCTCTTCCTCAATGCCAGTATCTTTATTATCAGTCACACCAGCAGTATCATTTCCATTTTTACCATCGTCATCATCATCTCCTTCATCCATATTATCAGTCACATCATTCTTACTTTCCGTATTAACAGCATTATTTCCATCAGTACCATCATTATCATCATTATTATCATCATCTCCTTCATCCATATTTACAACATCATCTTCTTGTTGTCTATTCATCCATTCCCACCTCATCAGATCAAAGCTAGCTGACTCCCCCATAACTCGTGCATTCTCATCAGCGGCCCATTCTCTAACCTTATAATCATACATTCTTTGTTCATCCGGATGAAACTCAGGAAAAGTAACCTCATAAATATCATCAGCGACATCCATATCTGATGTATTTTTATTGGAGAAGATATCATTCTCAGCATCATCACTTTTACTATCACTTTTATTCTCATCATCATCACTTTCATCATTTTCTTTATTCTCCCCCTGCCTCATGAACGAAATTGATAATCTCAGCAAGTCGGTTACAGATTTTCTTATGATCAGCATGCATAGTTTCTAAGCCTTTGATGGTTGTTTCCTGATTGCCGACCATTATTGGAATTTCTTTCATAACTTTGTGAGTATGAATGATATATTCCGCAATAGAAGATGCCATCTCTTTTTGATGTCCAGTGAGAGAAGATATGTCTTTATCATGAGTTTTGAGGCAGATGGTGGCGAAAGTGGAGAGCTCAGAGAGAGATTTAGCCTGAGTTTCCAGAAGTCGATAATGATCAATTTCAGCATTAGCAATTGTTTTAACCTTCTCACTGATCGATTCACTCCAGGAAGGAATGGGTTCATATACTACTGCAAGAGAGTGAACTTTACTGGTGAGATCAGTAAGTTGGCCTGTTAGTGATTCCCTATCCTCAGTAAGCATTCGAATTTGTTGCTGAGAAGAGGAAATGTAGTCAAGCAGCAGTTTATCTGTTGGTGAGACGGTGAAAGTTTATGCTTTGTTGGTTGATGGTGATTTTTGAGTGACATGGGAGATTGGTGGCATTGGTTGAGATTGAGATTGGATTTCAACTTCTGGTTGAGATGGTTGATCATCAGCATGTTGAGAGATGTTGTCACTGGAAAGAGACATTGCATCTAATTCCTGGATGGGTGAGGTTATGGTATCAGCAAGAGGAATAGTGGAGAAGGGTAGAGATGAAACATCAGTATCATCTGGTTGCTGATTCACCTTTGGAAGAATAAAACTATAGGATCGATGTTGCTGATCCTTATCAGATGAAGATGTAGATGTGTCCATAGGCTGGGCTTCCTCAACATCATCAGCTTGTGTTTTAGCTGATGGATCATTAGAAACAGAGATAGCAACCTGTATCTCTCCCTGTGACTGGGGAGAGACATTGTCAGTTGGTGCAGTGAAAGATGAGAGTTGGCCCGGGTCTGTAGCCAGTGATGTGACATCAGCGATGGGTGTGTTATCACCCACTGATGTCACTTGCCCTTTGACTGAAACATTATCCTTTTGTGAGGATAATGAGTGGCTGATGGGTTGACTCGATAAGAGGGTGTGGGTTGCACCCGAATCACTACTAACAATGGGTTGAGCCATTGTAGTTGTCTGTAGGTTTCCCTTTTTAGAGTCACTGGACTTTTGTGAGTCCAGTGAAGCAGCTTTAGGCTCAGGTTGATCAAGAGTGCCCACAGGAACTGAACGTTCAGTCGCTGTTTCACTCTTGGCGTCCTTAGACGTCTTTGTCTGACTCTGTCCCTGATCCTTTAATGTCAGGGACTTTAACTTGATTTTCTTTGGAGCAGTTGGTGGTTTTTGTTTTGGTGGTTGATCAGCAGTAGTCACTGGAGGTGTGATCAGTGACGTGATCGATGGGGGGGGGGGGGGGGGGGGGCAGAACCAGACGGATGTACAGCTTGTAAAGGCCGGGGTGCAAATATCCCCTTTGGTTTCATGAAATCAGGGAGAAGGACAGTTGCAGCTTTACTAAAAATTTGTTTCCCTCTCAGAGTGGGTTCAAAACCTTTAAAAGAAACCCTATCATAGGCTTTGAACTGATCTTTAAAAACCAGTGAGAGAAACCTAGGATAGGAAACATATTTTGCTCTGGTAGTTTCACTGATTCTTAAAACAATATCATCAAAGATCACACTTGCATAGTCAACTTTTAAGGAGTTGACCAGTGACCAGCTTAACTGTGCTTCTAGGGAGTTGAATTGATCATAACTCCCTGTTTTTGTGCCCAGAGATTGAATAAAGTTTGAAAATAGGGCATTCCACACACCATCCATTTTAGATTTATGAACAGTAGAGTACTTACGATTTCCACTGCTATCCGTAGTGTATTTGCAGTTAATCCCAGTGAGATTCACTATGCCTCATTTGGCATCTTCCTTGTCAGGCAGTGGGTCGTAAGTATCATGCTCAGGAAGTTGTAAAACGGTACGGATGGTGTGTGCAGAAATTATTATTTCTTGACCTCCGTTATCGATGAAACCTTTGAGTTGTGAGGTACTATTAACGATTGAGTGAGTGCAGGTATACCAGAACTCACTCAACCATTCTGGACTCATTTCTCCAGGTGATAAGTGAGAGCAGGGAGAATAAAGTGGTTTTTCAAAAAGCTTATTACCTCCGCATACTCAGGTTTAGGGCAGGAAACATTACCCAAATAGTTTGATTTAGGTACAGTAATGACTGAATCTTCACTTACTGCAGAGGCTCGAAGAGCTTTAATCTCTGTAGAAGCAGTGTATTCATTATTGAAAAATTTTGATTTAGACATTACAGATCCTTGAAAAAAAAAAACTTGTTTTTGCCTTTGTTTTTAGGGTTTTTTGAAAACAGGGATTTTGAAAATTAGAAAAGTGTAATAGTGACGAGTCACTGATTTGTGAGTTTAAATAGAGTACACTTTGCTAATGATCGTGTGAACGAGAGTGTGGCGACGTGGATGGTCGTGGTGGAAGAGGTAAAGGCATAGGGGGTTATGATGGTTGAGAGTGGTGACATTAATGGTGATGGGAGTGGTAAGCCGGAAAAGTGCGCTGACGTAGGAGAGAGAATGTCTGAAGCGCGCGACATTTTCGTTATACCAAAAATTATTTAATTTGAAATCCGTTAATATTAAATACAAAATGTATTAATTATAACGAATGTTTGTCGAGTAATCACCATTAAATGATACATCAGTGAGTCACTGAAGTATATAATCAATAATTTGATTATCCACAAAAAGAAATGTTGATACATGATTTTGTGTCTGTCAGTTGGTCTATCGAGTTGTAAGTGTCGTTAGTTAGTTTTAATAGAAAAGTCATTTTCTGTATATGCGACACTTAAGTTTAGTATTAGGCGACACTTATCTTAGTGACGCATAGCGACACTTAGGTAAGTGACGCATGAGGGCGGCGACATGCGACACTTCCCAAGTGACGCATGTCTGCCGAATTCGTTTTAGTATTTAAACAAACCTACGGGTTTTTGGCTAGGGTTGACGAAACCCTAGCACCATTTGTCGACTAAGCATACTTGTAAACAGTTTCAATACATTCAAGAAGCTAATAAACTAGTTTTACTTTGATTGATTCATTGTTTCGGTTTAAGTTTATTACGCGTTTGTGTAATTGTTTGTTTCCGCCAATCAATTACTTTCGATCATCACTTAGATCCGACATCAGGGGCACTTTCAACTGGTATCAGAGCCTCGGAGTTGATTTGATCGAAGTGTGTACGTGTATTGGAGAGTTTTCGGTTTGATTTTGTGAAGATCGTTGATATTCTAGCAAGATTAGGATCGATTTGGTGTTATTATTGTGTTTTGAGTAAAGATTTACAGGTTTCGTACGATTGGGACTCAAGAATTTTCGTTAGGTTTACGAAAATTCGATTTTTGGGATTGTTGGGCGTTCACAGCCGTTTCTGCGTCACTCGGAGCGTCACTTCGACACTTTGTGCGGCACTTCGAGCGACACTTCTGTAAGCAGCAATTAGGGTTTTAACGTCACTTAAGGATTATACGTCACTTACCTTAGTGACGCCTACTGCTCATTCCGACACTTAATTGCGTCATTTGATACGACACTTGCGTGTCATCCGTCACTTACTAAGTTCTATTCATTTGATACGACACTTGATACGACACTTGATACGACACTTGCTAATTGCGTCATTACTAATTGCGTCATTTGATACGACACTTGCGTGTCATACGACACTTGCGTGTCATCCGTCACTTAAAATGTAACCGGGTTATATACTCTTCTTCTCACGGGGAATCTAAGTTCTATTCACCGGGGTCTAAAATCATATAACCGGGTCATATACTATGTTGGCGGGAGGTAGAATCGACCGAGTCATATAACCGAGTTATATGACTTTCGTTGGCGGGAAATTCAACTGCCAACAAACTAAACAAGGTATACACAGATGACATATCCTCATTTTTTCTACTACCTGCAGAACTGTAACAGAAAAGCAACTACAACAATTATCATATAAAATATCAAATTTTATATCAAACTAAGCAAAACATACATGTTTACATCCAAATCCATAGCAACTTCATCAAAAAGAAATAAACATACATCTTTAAGCATTCGAAAACTAACATAAATCTAACACTATTAAGCTTTAAGAAACCCGTAATTCATCAAGGAGACATCTTAGTGGGGAATATTTCACGGGGACTTGAAGTGGAACTCAGATACAAGGAACTCAAAGATGAGCATCAGCAAAGGTTGTAACCCACATAACAACCACTTCATTCAACTCCTGCTCCGTAAAGGCCTTACGCTCATCCCAAAAGCTCTGTATAAATATCAAAACAGAGAGCTGTAATTCGACTAAAGAGAGTTAAGTGTTAAAGAATTTTTCAGATTAAAATAACAGGAAACATACTGAGGTCGGAAAGTCTCTCTGCATAACCATGGTAAAGTCATACATCCATTTCATTACATAATAACCGCACTCCCATGTAGACTTTTGCTGATTGCACTGCATAATAATACGTAGCAGAAGGTATACATTATATTGTTATATGCATCTGTCTAATCTTGGGTTTTTGTAAAATGTATTATATATAAGTGGCAAAATGGGCGTGTTGGGTCAGGTTGCTTATGGGTTCATATATATATGACCCGACCCATTTTGAAACTCTTGCAAACCCATCCAGCCCAATTTGCACCTCTCTCTTCTATCTATCTATATATACATATAAACAAGGATATTTACCTCTACAAGCCTCCATGTCATCGGATGTGATTGGGCATTTCTATCTCTATACGAATATGACATAATGGCTCTGAAAAAACCTGATTATGTTATGATATAATATAGTGAAAGGAACGTCAGTACTACACAAAAAATTTAAGTAATTTTACCTTTCGAAAATAGGTGTGATACTGTAGCTCTTCTCAGTCTTGCTAGACGACTTACAAGAATCCAGAATGAATCCGCTTTGTGTACGAGGACAAATCACAAACAGCACCCAATGTTTACTAGTAATTTTCAAATATTTTAGTATAAGAAAGAAAATATAAATCATATTATTACATGTATATAGTAGCTTATGGTACCCTTGCCAATATGGTGCAAGAAAAAATTCTTTATCCTGATGTGATTGAAACGCTTTGGCCAGGTTAGCTACAACATCATTGCTACGTGCATCACAACTTGTTGCTTGAATCGTATGGGCGTTTATGAATGCACATCGATTGTGACGCCGTTGTAGCATAGCCGAATGCAGCATTCTAAAAGCATGACAAAATATGTTGTACGATGAGGTAAGATAATATAAACATTACATTGTTGTTATTTAGATATAAAAAGTTTCAGTATACTTACATCTCAAACCATGTAATAATAGTGATATCGAGCCATCCATCTGTTAATAAGATAATCAGTTCGTCCAAGTCAATCAGAAATTGGAATTCACGCTCAAATACCCCTGCTTCAGAAATAACATGAATAGGTTCTCGAAAATCAGGCCGCTTAAACACTTTTTCAAAGAACCTTTTTAGAGCTGGTGGCTTCCTAGATAGAGTTTGAAGTTGCTTTTCCTGTTTCTTAGATAACGCGGGTTGGATTTGTGAAGTGAACTTAGTGTTTAAGTGCATAGGGCTTTTAGTCTTTAATCGTTTTGGATTACTTTGCTTCTTCTTCGTACCACCCTATGAGGTAGGCATCGTCATGGATGGTGATTGTATTGATTGGTTGGATGGTGATTGTATAGGTTGCTTGGATGGTGCCTCTAATGGTTGGGTAGGATGTGTTTCATCAGACCCCTGATCATCACCTGAAACTGTGGACTTTTTGTAGTCCTATTAACAAATATGATTATATATATGTACATTTATTAAATATTATTATAAACATATACCCAAAAAATGACAAATATACCTCAACAAGCACGATTGCACTCTTTGGCCATTGGATAAAACTATTTAGAGCCCGACCTAATGTAGGCATATCAGTTTTACGGACGGGAAGAGGAGTCCCTTCAAAATCATCTTCTACTGAATCTATTAGCACCTTCATATAATCATTTTCCGAAGGACATGTGTTCATTTGGTCATCCACTAACGGGTATACCAAACCCCTAGCACATATACTATTATCACCATAGGGTAACATCAGGAAACACGCTGTCGCCGACTGCAAACGTATAGCATGCAATAACCTTAGCACGTGTCGTGTCAGATAAAAACATTCAGGTAATAAATTGTCATGTGAGTATATGTTTCAGCTATACCACTAAATGTATGTAACTATATATTCAGAGCACAAGCAATTACCTCTAAAGTTTCCAATACATTCAACGTTGGGGATGCCAAGCCACAATTTTTGTTCCTCATCCCGGAGGCCCCAACAATGTCAGACCTTGTAGACAATTGTGTAGCAACCTCTTCGCGAACTACTTCAGGAACGACAGTCCTAACCGTTTTTTTTACCTGCCTTCTGACTTCTTGTTTCATATCTTTTTTATCTTGATACTTTCTCTTTTTATCAGCGTAGGCTTGTTTCAAGCCGACAGTGCTCCCAATGCCCCTCGTGCGACCACCATGCTCAGGTCGTCCTAACGCATCTGATAGTGTACGCGTTTCACGAACATCACACAAATTTTCCGAATCTTTCTCCGCCTATTCATAAAGCAATATATTTTTTAGGATAATTAATTTATAAACTCAGGTGCAACAGAGATTATAAAAAATAATAATAAAGTTTGCATTATTGTATTACCAAGTCACTCGCTAAAGGCGTAAGCTCAGTTGGTAACTCGTAGCTCCCTGTAGCAGACTTTTTTCTTCTACCCATGAGATAGTTCCATGCCTGCTCATCTTGTACATGGTGGACTAATGAAGCGGGCTCTCCTGTTTCCCTTTCTTTCTCCAGTTGTGCCTTCCTTTCTTTTTCCCATTCACGCCTTTTGCCACGATACCCACGTGGACCTAGTCGGGCCGGATCCTTGTTCTGGTTCGCACTCTCCCTTGCCTTTCTACTTATTTCCTTCACATATAAGTAACTTAAACAATTAGAAACACTACAAATTGGCTGGTCTGCAAATTGAACATGTACGCTGGAAGACCAGATGAGATATTTAATGAAATAATTGATCAGTAGAAACTAATCTCACATCAAACAGTGCAATCTGTAAAAATTAAGAATACGAAACTAAAATAATTTTTAGTCAATAATTGGTACAGGGAACTTGAATTAACGCAACATGAGTAAACATGAAGATCATAAATAATGTATAAAACAAACCTCAAACTCTGGTGTCAATTTCAGTGCACGAAATTCTTGCCATACTTCTTTAGGAAGATACTGATATTTTTTACACGGATCATTTCCGGTTCGAACGTAGTTCTTAACAAGGGTCTTCTTGAAACCCCTCCAAGCATTACCGGCTTGTATAAGCATTTATTTCTTGATGTTACCATTCGGGTCTTCTTTGATATGCCAATGTCACTGTTTCATGTTAAATAACAAGTATAAGAATTATGACATGTGGACGGAATGGCTGCAAGTATTTGCTACAAAATCAGGATTGAATATATGGTATATAAGTGCTGTCGTTTGGATTTTGGAATCCCTGTATGCTGCTAGTTTATTAATGTACCTTGGTTTCCAACCATAGCTCTTCTTTTTCAAGATTATCAACTTCGTCCCATTCTGAGATAACAATAGAAATCCTTGACTTCACTTCACGTCCAACCCAGCTACTGTATATAGCTTGATTTTCTCCACAAGGTAAGCTATAATGATCGAATTCAACTTCTAAATCAGGACTATATTTGTGATTCTTCAGCATTGTGGGTCCTCTCTTTTTCCTCGTTCCACCTTTGGAAGCCTGAAACAATAAGTAACAAGATTGGTTGACACTTATATTAAAGATATTAATAATGACTCAAAACCAACAGGGAACCGATACACTATAAATGATAAAATGGGTCAATAACAGGTTGGGTGGTATACATATCAGTAGTCATTTGGGTAGGCAGATCTGTTATAACAGGAGACCCAATGGTGATTATTTTTCTTAATCATTATTGACACTCTTATATAATATTATTTGATGGAAAGTGTTACATGTGAACTTAACCAGCCCTGATCTTTATAAAAATTACCAATACACTATAAATGATAAAATAGGTCAATAACAGGTTGGGTGGTATACATATCAGTAGTCATTTGGGTGGGCAGATCTGTTATAACAGGAGACCCAATGGTGATTATTTTTCTTAATAATTATTGACACTCTTATATAATATTATTTGATGGAAAGTGTTACATGTGAACTTAACCAGCCCTGATCTTTATAAAAATTACCCATACGACCTGAATCATTTTCTCTATATACTGATCGTTTTAAATGGATGCAATTCATGCATGCTCTGCTAAACAGAAAATGCAATCTAGAATTTGTTTGTATGTACTTATAATCGAAAAGGAATATAAGATATGTTTTTTATGGAATTGTAGACATGATCGTCTCAACCTTGCAGGGGATGATTGCATTTCAATTGGACCTGGTTGTGTAAATGTTGATATAGAGGGTGTGACTTGTGGTCCTAGTCATGGGATCAGGTGTGTATTCACCTACTGTTTTCTGCTACGTATCTATGACACATCGTGATGCATTGCCTACTGAAAAAACAATAAATCTTGAACTTTAGTATAATTCTACCCGCACATCTCGAATAACTTTAGTATCTGTAAATTAAATTAGTAAGGATTACTGACCTCTATATATCTATCTATCTAAATGTGTAATACAAAAATAATTGCAGCATTGGGAGCCTAGGGCTGCATAACTCACAGGCCTGTGTTTCTAACATAACGGTAAAAAACATAATGATACACGATTCTAACAACGGGGTGAGGATCAAAACAAGGCATGGTGGGGCAGGGTCCATAGCTTACGCCTTTCACTCCTCTTTCGATCCGTTTGACCCTTTTAAACATCCCATGGTTCGTTATACGTAGTTTACTAGCACAGTACACGTAAAGAAGCACATACCTATTTCGTTTAAGTTCATTTTTTATTTTTTTAGAAATACGCAAATTAACAGCACCATATCCCAATACAACATTTTCGTTCACATCGGTGGCCTATTTACAGTTAGCTAGACAACACAATGTTCAACAACTACAAATCAAGTAAATCACACACTCAAATTGCCATGTACACATTCAGCCAATCCACTTAGCTACTGACCTAACTCAGCAACTGCAACAAAACTTGTTCAGCATACCATTCCAGCCAACTCACTCTACTGTCTTAGTTGTTTAAGTTCATTTTAAAAGCGATTTAAGTTAATAAATAAGTATTCATCAATTCGGTTAAAGATTTCTTCATATTCATCAGTTCATTTTATATGGGTTTCCCAATACAAAAATTAAAAGCTTCAGTAGATGTAGATATTGAGAATTAATCATTTTCAGTAAATTTTGGATTTGTACTTAATATTTGACTAGTTTAAACAATAAGCATTGAACACACTTTCTAAGCATAAATTCTGGACATTTACACAAGTTTGCAGATTCTTAAACATAAATCATATGTGCAATTTTTATAACTGGAAAGAGACATTTTGGATCAACTATAACCATTAATAAACACAGATTAATCAATAGGCACGTAAGACCAAATGCTCACCAATTTCACACGAAATTTTCATAACTGATTATCAATCAATAGGGTTTTATTGGACTTGTTCAACTCCTTGATACTTTTCTATAATCTCATACCAATTTCAATAGCAAGCATTTACTTTTGGGGATCAAAACCATTAAATTAATCTATAATCAAAGCATAAAATAAACAAAAATATGAGTTTAGGGCAGTTACCATAGCTTCAATGAAGATACTGACGTGAAGTTAAAACCCCAGTTTGTGATTAATCCCTAGCTGAAGATGCTTGAGTATTGGTGTTGGATTTTACAGAGATTACTAGAAGATGCTTGAAGGAGAAAGTAAATAGAAGAAAAATCAAAATTCTTTTCGGGTCTACTTTGTGAAGAAGAAAGGGCTTCCAAGTTCCAACTTCATTAAACAATATCCGAATAGGGGAAACGGTTTTCAGTGAATTTTTTTAAATTTCTTTAGCTACTAAACTTTTTTATGCGCCAAAATGTAAACCTTTATGCGCCAAAAACATTTTAGGCCAAATTTTCATAAGAAGTCTTTTGTATGCTCGTTTCCAAAAAAAAAAAAGTCTTTTTATGCTACCATCGTTGAAATTTAAAAAGTAACTATACGCTAAAATCATTAAATTTTTTAATTGATTTCATAAATTAAAATATTTAAGTAACATTAATACACAAATAGTAATTTAATTCTAATAGGAACTTAATTCTATGATTACTAAAAATTAAAAACCTGTGTTGAACATAAATGAACATGACACAATAACTAATAATTAGATTTAAAATGTATAGATATGTTCTTACATCTCTCCGATTTGCAACGATAGTCTTTTCCATTCACGACTTCTTCTTCGACTTTTTCTTCCTGCAAACAAATCAATCTATATTAATAAATTGACTACATTAGATAATACGGAATAAATACAGAAGTTGTTATATTACCTTTTCTTTGTTGATGAGCCATCATCAATCCATTCTACTTCATCGTGGTCGGATCTTATGTAAGTAGTATCTTCAATATTGACAGCTGAGGACGAATTATTAATAGAAAATGGAGGTAATTCGTCAAATTGATTGTATTCTTCCTCATCCACAACATTCTCAACACCTAGTATACGATGTTTTCCTTGCAATACAATGTGCCATCGCGTGTCCTTTGGATCCTCAACGTAGAATACTTGTGTGGCTTGTTTGGCAAGAATAAACGGTTCCGATACATAGCTATCCGTGGACAGGTTAACAATTGTAAAACCATCTTCATCGACTTTAACACCTTTTTCATTATCGACCCATCTACACTTGAAAAGTGGTATAGTGAAAGAATTATAATCCAATTCCCAAATTTCCTGAATGACGCCATAAAATGAGTTTTTGGCGATCGTAGACCGTACATCATTATTCACCCGAGAGAATTTCGTCGTTGTCGCAAATATCGTCACTCCGCTATTTTGTACCGCACGTTTTCTATCGTGTTGTTTGGTGTAAAATGTATACCCATTGATATCGTATCCTTGGTACGTTGTCACAACAAATTGTGGGCCTTCTCCTAACCGTTTAACAGACTCATCGATATTTTCTTCGCCCAAATTTTCCCTAACCTTTTCTTTCAACCACATTGCAAATGTCCTATTATGCTCGGTAGCCAACCACTCTTCACTTTTCTTATTGTTTTTAGCTTGTAAGATTCTCATATGCTCGTGTATGTATGGATCAATAGATGTCATGTGTTGTAGAACTGTAAAATGTGCTTGTTGTATGTCATGTCGATCTGCAACAATATTTTTCAATCCAGCTGTACCAACCCCTTGAAGTCTACCCTCATGTCGAGATTTCGGAATTCCAATATTTGTGACACCATCCAGATAGTCTGTACAATAGTCAATTACTTCCTCAGAAGTATATCCTTCGATAATACTTCCTTCCGGCTTATTTAGATTTCTTACATATCCTTTTAAAACACCCATATATCTCTCGAATGGATACATGTACCGTAGGAATACAGGACCACATAACTTTATTTCTCCAACAATATGAGATATTAGATGAACCATCACATCAAAAAATGAAGGCGGAAAATACATCTCAAGCTGACATAGTGTAACGATAATATCACTTTGCCAAGAATCCAACACCTCTGGATCAATCACCTTCGAATTAATGTTGTTAAAAAACATACAAAGCTTTGTGATTGAGTGTCGGATACGATCTGGAAGTGTTCCACGAATAGCAATAGGAATCATCTGTGTCAATAAAACATGACAATCGTGGGACTTCATACCAAGTAACTTCAAGTCTTTCATATGTACCAACTTCTTAATATTAGATGAATAGCCCGATGGAACCTTAATACCATGCAAACATTGACAAAATTTAGTTTTTTCTACCCTGGACATGGTATAACAAGCTATTGGCAGATACATGCGCTCTCCAGAGCCCTTTTTTGGTTGAAGCTCCGGTCGAATTCCCATTTCTTTCATATCGTTTCGAGCATTAAGCCCATCTTTTGATTTCCCCGAAATGTTCAACAATAAGCCTATCAAACTTTCACAAACATTTTTCTCGATATGCATAACATCAAGACAGTGTCTGACTTGCAAATTTTTCCAGTATGGTAAATTCCAAAAATTTGACTTCTTTTTCCAAATACCTTTTGGTGGAGTTGTACTTTTTCCGTAGACAGTATTTATTTTTTCAACTAAAGACAATGTAGCCACTCCGGTCAACGGTGGTCTTAGTGTTCGTAGCTCTTCTTTACCGTCAAAAACTGTGGCCAGTCTACGATATGGGTGCGTCTTAGGTAGTGATCGGCGATGTCCCATGTATACCGTTTTTTTACAATGCTTCAACCTTAACGAATGTGTATCTTCTTCACAAACTGGACACGCTTTTTCCCCTTTTGTACTGTATCCAGATAAATTACCATATGCGGGAAAATCACTTATTGTGCAAAAAATCATGGCGCGTAATTGAAAATTCTCTTCCATGAATGCATCATAAATTTCAACACCCGGACTCCATAGTGTTTCCATGTCCTCAATTAATGGAGCTAAATACACATCAATGTCATTCCCTGGTTGTTTTGGACCTTGAATTAACAATGACATCATGATGTACTTCCGTTTCATGCATAACCAAGGTGGTAGATTGTAGATGCTTAAAAGAACCGGCCAAGTGCTGTGACGGCTACTCATGTTCCCAAATGGATTAATGCCGTCTGAGCTAAGTGCAAACCTTAAATTTCTAATCTCCTTGCCAAATTCTGTAAATTTATAATCGAAATTTCTCCATTGAGGAGAATCAGCCACATGTCTTATCTTTCCATCTTTTTTACGCTCTTCAGCATGCCAACGTAACAATTTTGCATCTTTGGCATTTGCAAATAGTCGTTTCAATCTTGGTATGATAGGCAAATACCACAATACTTTAGCAGGGGGACCATTCTTTGTGACATCACTATCTTTTTCAGTTTCCTTTCTCTTATATCTTGATGCACCACATTTAATACATTCATTTAAGTTTGCAAACTCGTTTCTATATAACATACAATCATTTGGACATGCATTTATTCTTTCAATCTCCAAACCCATTGGACACATTAGTTTTTTTGCTTCGTATAACGAAATAGGTAACTCATTATCTTCGGGAAGCATTTCATGTAGAATCTTTAATAGACTTGTAAAACTTGTATCACTCCAACCGTTATTAGCTTTCAAATTCAACAACTTCAACACAGCAGAAAGTTTGGTAAATTTTGAACAACCTATATACAATGGCTTTTCCGAAGCGACAAATAATTGTTGAAAATTTTCATAATCCTTTTCTGCAACATCATCCTCCAAATCATGTAACATGTCATCTAAATTATCATGACCATCATTATGTAAATCCTCATTTTCATTAGCGTTACATTCATAATGAACACCAGGACGATCAGTTAACAATTCACCATGTCGTGACCAATAAGTATACCCTTCCATAAAACCACGAATAATAAGATGTTTTCTAATTATATTAGAATCAGTAAACTGACAGCAATTTTGACAATCCTTACAGGGACACAAAATCCAACTTTTTCCTTGTTTAACTTGATGATCATTAGCAGCTTTCATAAAATCTTCCAGATTCTTCAAATAGTCATCGCTAGAACGTTGTATCTCGTACATCCACGTATTACGGTCCATCTAAAAATTTAGAAAACAACACATAAAATAAAGTGTATTTATCACATGAATTAAAGAAAGTGGTAGTAGGTTACTAATCCTAAAATATTTTTTCAATTCTTTATCCCATATGTGACTACTTACTAGCAAATTGGATTTTTTTTTAAAAATAAAAATCAACAACAATACCCTTTTAACACCCCAATTAAATAATAAATATGCATATAAAACGCAAACTTGTGAGAGTAAGGAAATAAGTATAAATTTTTAAAATATTCAACATGCTAAAAATCTAAAAGTAGTCTCAAACGAGGACAATTCGAAATTAATTCTTATTATATAAATTTCGAACATGTATCAATCTAAGGCATATGAATATGAGGTATATATATACAATTGCAGCGCATATAGTTAACGTGGGTGAAAGTAATTAGATAAATACCTTATTGATGGATGCTCCGATGAGATTGGATTTTTAATAACGCAAGAAATTATTGTGTATCTATAAAAAAAACTATTTGGATTTTCAACTTTAATGAGGTTTAACATGGGTGTTAATGGAATTATGGTGACGTAGGGTTTTTTTAATTTGTATTGAACGGATGATAAGAATGATGATTATTAACAGCTCACGATAAACTAAAGCAACAATAAAACCATGATATTCGGTGAAATATACTTTCATTATTAATTTAATTTAAATTTACAAATGGGATCAATCGATATTTATTCCCCTTCTTTAGATTTAACCGGGTACAAATGTTAACCGGGTCTAAAAGTGAGAATCAAACCCGGTTAATGAATATGACGCGGTTACTAATCAGGAAAATGGATATGACGCGGTTACTAATCAGGCAAATGGGTACGCAAGAGTTACTCACACTTTCAAACCCGGTTGTTCTTGTTACCGGGTCACATTAGCCGAGTTATATTAGCTTTTTTGGAGTAGTGTCACTTACCTTAGTGACGCCTGTTATTGCTTAGCGACACTCAAGTCCATCACTTGAGTCCGTCACTTCTTTTGTTTGTTTATCCGTCACTCGATAGCGTCACTTATCAAGTGCCGCTACTCTTTGCGACACTAAGGAGCGTCACTTACTAAGTGATGCCTTCATCACTAATCAGCTTCCTAGTTTTTGTTTTAAGTTGATTTTACAGGTAAATTACAATGTCTGATAAGGAAGATATTAGAGGAATTAGAGAGATGCTCAGACAGAGCAATGATATTGGCTCTAGCAATAAACCTCCGTTCTTTGGACCAGATTTGGATTATGTTTACTGGAGAGATAGATATGAACAGTATATAGATTTCCACTGTCCTGAACTTTGGGGACCGTTAAAAGAACGCTATGTTGCTCCAGTGGCTGAAGGAAATTATCGTGGTGTTCCTCCAGCTAAAACATACAATGCTATGTCACCTCAAGAGAAGAAAGAGTATGAAACTGAAAGAAAGGCTCATTCTTCCATTTGTATGTGTTTGCCTAAGGAGGTTATGAGACTCTTTAAATCTCATGACACAACTTATGATTTGTGGAAGGCAATTGAAACAAGATGCGGAGGAAATGAGAAGTACAAGGAGGCCAAGCTAGAGTTAATCAAAAAGCAGTATGATCTATTTGACATGATTCCTAATGAGCTGACTTCGAGTCTATTCACCCGATACTCACATCTGGTTAGTGAGTTAAATGAAGGAGGATACAATCTCCCTGCACTTGAGGTAAACAAGAAGTTGCTGGATGTGTTGCCAAGTGCTTGGGATGTGAAGGTCCAATTTTTAAAGGAAAATCCAGAACTACAGAGGATGACTTTGGATCAATTGATAGGTATTCTACAAGCTCATGCAATGGAATTGAAGAAGAAAGAATGCAAGTCAGGTGGATCTGTACAGAATTCCACAACTGGTGGTGGTGGACTAGTCAATTCTGGCAAGAGTTATGGTGGAATGGCCTTTATAACGGATACCAATTCATCTTCTGCTTCTTCTGGAGGTCAACATACAGCTTATCTTTCTGGTACATCTCAAGGAAATCAACAACAGGCTCCAGTCTCACCAGCAATACAAGAGCAAGCTGCTATTTATACAGCTTTTCTGAGCTCTTACAAAGATTTGGTTACTCAACCAAACACAACTTTGGAGCTGATCAAGGAGGATTATGCACAACTAGATGAAGATGATCTAGAACAAATGGACTTGAATTGGAACATTGCCATGATAACAAGAAGAGTTCAAAAATTCTTGCAACAGACTGGACGCAAGAGTTTGGAAGGTAATGGGAAGTCAGGATTTGGTTTTGATAAAAGCAAGGTCCGTTGTTATAACTGCCAGAATTTGGGTCATTTCGCTAGAGAATGCGAGAAACCCAAGATGCCACCGTCGGGTCTTACTAAACCTGATCCTCCAAAAGCGAAAGAAGAGGTCAAGACGTTAGCTGTGGACAATGCTTTGGTGGTTTTTGAGCTAACTACTCATGACTGGAATGCGGAGGCAGCAAAGTTTCAACAGTGTCTAATGGCTCATATTACACCTGAGGTACTAAATGAATCACCTGAACCTTTAAATTGTATCTCATGCATTAATCTAACTGAATCTCTAGAGGCTTTTCAAAAGGACAACCAAGAGTTGTGAGATAAAGTTGCAAAACTTAATGAGTCAAATAAGTTTTTGAAAGAAAATGAAAAACTCTATGAAAAACATATTGAAGCTCATAAGTTAGATACTCAAACTTATAAAGCAAAAGTTTTTAGTCAACATGATGCAATTAAAAGTTATCTTACTGAAATTGAACTGTTAAACAAAGAGCTTTCTGACTTAAAAAGTGAATATGGTAATTATCAAGATAAAGTTTTAGGTTCAACTTCTGCGACAATGATCTTTAATGAAATTGTTAGCAACCATAAGCAAGATAGGAAAAGTAAGGGAGGAAAAGGAATAGGTTTTGTTGAAATAGCACCTCCTACTACATATACTCCTTTACCTGTTAAGGAAGGCCTTGATGAGATTCCAGTTGATTATGCTAAATTATTGGGTATCAAGGGTAAAATGGCTAAAACTAACAAACAGGAGAAGGAGAAAACCACGAGGCCAGTGTATCCCACTCCTAAGTTTGTTAAGCCAATGAATGAATCTTCTGTTAGTGTTGAGAAGATTGTTGAGCAAAATAATGAATCTCCAGTTTGTTTTGAGGAGATCGTTGAGATTGAGGATATTACGGATCAGGAGTATCCTGAAGTTAAGAAAGTTGAAGTTAAATCTGAAAAAGCTGTTTTAAAAGTTGAATCTGAAATTAAGGTTCAACCAAATAAAGGAAAAGCCAAGGTTTTAAACTCGAAACAACAAACTTTACAGTCACCTGTAAAGATTTTGCAACAGAAAAAGGTAAATGAAAAAGTTTCGTATGATAAACCTTCAACTTCAACCTCTCAACCAAAGCAAACATTTTCTAAGACGTGTACTCAATGTTCATGTTCTAGAAATGTTTCTCCACCTCCTGTGGTAATTCCTCAGCCTCAACCGTTAGTTGAGACTCGTTCTTGTTTCTACTGCAAGAGACAAGGACATTTGATCCGTGACTGTCCCAAGCTGTCAAATCAGTGCTATGGGAGAGAGATGCCTAGGACATCAGTTTATAGAAATTCCTTCTCAAAATCTCCACCTAGGCGTTACTCAAACTCTCCCAAGCCTGTTCTGAAGCCAAGTAATGTTGAGCAAAAACCTTTGCCAATTCAAAAGCCTAACATTACTTCTAATATCAATTCCGAACCTTCCAAAGTTTGGAAACGAAAAGAGTCTGATGTTGACTCTTCAGTCGTCAACAATAACACATCAGATAAAAATTCTAATTTGTTTAAAGATAAAATACTATCTGACGTGCTTATTGTTGATGACCATGGAAGACCTAAGTCTGTAAAGGCTTGGGTCTCCGTTTCTCACTAATCTCTTTCTTTGATGTGTTGCAGCAGTCGGAACGTGTGAAAGATAGTTTATGGTATATGGATAGTGGCTGCTCGCGACACATGACTGGCGATGTGTCTCTTCTGACGGATATTAAACCATACTCGGGAGGATACGTTGCTTTCGCGGGAGATTCAGGAGGAACTATTTCGGGAAAGGGAACGCTAACAAATGGTAAAGTTAGCTTTGAGAATGTGAATTATGTGGCAGAACTGACTCACAACTTGCTGAGCGTATCACAAGTTTGTGACAAGGACTACACCACGTCATTCACAAAAACTGAATGTGTGATATTGAAGCCGGGATATGTCATTCCTGAGGAATGGGTATTGATGCGTGCACCTAGAGAGAATGACACCTATGTGATGAATATGAGAACTGTGGAGACTACCAGTGACTATACTTGTCTCCTTTCAAAGGCTTCTGAAAAGGAATCACTCCTTTGGCACAGACGAATGGGACATATTCATTTCCGAAAAATGAATTTTCTGATTAATAATGATATAGTGAGGGGAGTTCCAAAACAGTCATTTGCTTTAAAAGATGACTGCATTTCTTGTCACAAAGGAAAACTCCACAAAAAGTCCCACAAGTCTAAGGTTGTGAATTCTATTTCTGCTCCGTTGGAACTACTGCATATGGATATGTTCGGTCCAGTTTCAACAAAGAGTATTGGTGGTCGGTCTTACTGCTTGGTAGTTACTGATGACTACTCACGGTTTTCGTGGGTTTATTTCTTGACCACAAAGGGGGAGACTCCTGATATTCTGGTGTATTTGTTGGATAAGTTGGCAAATCTATGCAACTTAAAGGTGAAAAGGATTTGAAGCGACAATGGAACTGAATTCAAGAACTCAACTCTCGAATTGTTTTGTGCTACAAGAGGTATTGAGCATCAATTTAGTGCTCCAAGGACTCCACAACAGAATGGAGTTGCCGAAAGAAAGAACAGGACAATCATCGAGACAGCTCGGACTATGTTAGCTGACTCTAAGTTACCAATCATCTTCTGGGCTGAGGCAGTTAATACTGCCTGTTATGTTCTCAACAGAGTGCTCACGGTGAAGAAAAAGAACAAGACGTGTTACGAACTTTTTAATAACCGTAAGCCAAACCTTCAGTTTTTAGAACCATTTGGGTGTCCATGCATGATCATGAATACAAAAGATAAGATCTCTAAGTTTGTTGATAAGGCTGTTGAAGGGATTTTTCTTGGATATTCAGTCAACTCTCCGAACAAAAGAGTCTTCAACAAATCAACGAATCAGATTGAGGAATAGTTTGAGGTGAAATGTTTAAGGTATACGGAACCTCCTCAAGGAACAGGTCCGGATTGGTTTTTCAATTATGGAAACCTCTTTAACTCTTTCAATATTCCAGATGAAGATGACACGGAAGAGTTAGTTTCCATACTTCATGGACTTGATCTGTCTCAAGTTACACCAGTTAATAAACCATCCGACCCATCTCCTAATGCAACACCCGAACCACCACCAACTAATACTACACCACTACCAACACCCACACCACCACCAACAACACCTAATCCAACATCTACTTCTCAAGTTACACCTTCGAAAGATGCTCCTTCTACCTCTAAAACAGTGTATAACTACACCAATGACCTTCCTTATGATCCAAACATGCCATCATTAGAGGAAGGATGAGAGGATGAGGTAGATGATGAGGGAGAGGAAGCAGACAATATGAATCATTCTCATTTATTTTCTCAAGGAGATGAAGATGATGATGCTTCTCCGAATATTTCTACAACTGAGGGAGATCTGAACAACCTGGAACAGAATCTTGTGCCAGATCAAATTCTAGTTACTCGGATACATAAGGATCACCCCATTGATAATATCATTGGTGACCCTCATGCTCCCATTCAAACAAGACATCAAGCGAAGCAGACTGATACTGAACAACTTTCGGGTTTGGTAGCTAATATTAATTCATGTTATCTTTCGCAGAATGAACCTAAGAAAGTTGAAGAGGCCTTAAAAGATCCATCCTGGATCGAGGCCATGCAAGAGGAACTACAGCAATTTGAAAAGTTGCAAGTTTGGGAAGTAGTTCCATTACCCAAGGGTGCCCACTTGACTGGCACTCGTTGGGTTTTTCGTAATAAGATGGATGATAGGGGCGTTGTAATTCGTAATAAAGCACGTCTAGTAGTTCAAGGCTTCAGCCAAATTGAGGGCTTGGAATGTGACAACCGTCAATTTAGGACTATACTTTAGTGCCTAATTAAATTTTAATACATGTAATTAGTTCTGTGTTAGGCTAATTAATGTATCAATTACTATATATATTGTTGAATATATATCTACAATTATGCGGTTTGTTTAAATCGTACAAGTTCAAATCAAATGTAATTCGATTAAATAAATACGGACGTTGGTGACCAATCTTATTAAATAACGCTTTTATGTCAAAAATATTATTATTATAATATCTCGTGTTCATTTGTATTGTACAATCAGAAAGTTCATAATTTAAAATGTTTAAAACGCGCAAAATTAAATAAACCAACTTACATTTATAACTCAAATATAAACTTATTTGTAAAATAACTAAATAAAATATCGCGTAATAATTTGTATTTAAAATGTACAAATTAATGTTCAAAATAATTATTTAACGTTTGAACGACGGAGCAAACGAACACCGCACGGGACGCGGGGCGAAAACTGAAAAGTGGGGATAACCCCACCTCCCACCTTTCTTTCTTCTCATTTCTTTCAACTCTATCTCTCTCCTCTATTTTCTCTCTCTAAAGAAAACACCCAAAAATCACTAGAAATCGCAAAGACTACCACGAAACGCAACCGAATCACAAATATTTTTAGAGATTCACGACCACCTCGCGACGATCTACAACGCTATCTTTCCGGATTTTCATTTCGGCGAATTGTAAGTTTCCGACAAAATCCCGAAATCTCTCGATTCTTAGTAATTTTCACTTGTGATTGTTAGATAACATATATATGTCCATTACAATGTATAGAACACGATTTCATAGCTTAAAAACGAGTTTAAAACGGATTTTTGGTCGGAATTAACGTTGACAGCCGGATTTCTGGGCTGGTGTTCATCCATGCGACACAAGCACTGTGTCGCATGTTGTGTCGTATTTTAGCCTTTATGTCGCATAAATTCCCTTGTGTCGTACCTTATGTTGTACCAGATATTTTGTGTCGCAAGCTCTGCGACACAACCACTATGTCGCATACTCCATACGACACAATCACTATGTCGCTGTTGAATCAGCATTTCGCATCCATGCGACACAACCCTTGTGTCGTATGGACTTTGTGTCGCACTCCTATGCGACACAACACTTGTGTCGCATAACCCTTTTTGTGTCGCATTGTTATGTCGCATAAAACAGCAGGTTTTCAAATCTCAATTTCACTAAGTGTCGGAACTATATAACCTCAAACCCTTATACGATACGATTTATAAAACACTTTGGGACACATTTTCAAGTGCAAAACGCCAATTACAAGATAATAATACTTAAGGTTTATTATTTCAAATCCGTCACCAACGGGCCGTACGCGTTTTCAAAACATATTTCAAAATCAAACAAGTCGTTGTAACTTGTCTCAATTCAATCAAACAAGTCGTAGTAACTTGTAACAATTCAATCAACCAAATCGTAGTAATTTGGACATATATATATAGTTGTATAACAACTACAAAGGTAGTCTTTCGAGATACCAGTACAATTAATAACAATCAAGTGTCGGGAACACATACAGGTTTCAAGTCTTTGGACACCAACACACTGCTAATTACTTCAAGTTTATTAAGTTAAACACATCAGGAATCAGGTGAGTTTCATGGCCCCATTTTCACTACTTTTACTAGGGGTGTGATATTACTACTTCATTTTGTTTTACAAGTAGAACGCAAGTGCCAAACTTCAAATACTACATGAGTTTCAAGCTAATCAATTTAAAGTCCTCCATAGCATAGTCTCTAGTATTTATAGCGTGAATGTTAGTATATGATATCATATGGGATTGACAATCCTCATCCGGGTTAGCACGCACTAACCGGTCAAACGGATGTATTAGCATTTGGGAAGACGAGTGTTGATTAGGCACTCGTAGGAGGCAAATCAGTTAGGTTTCCTTAATTGGGCCTGACAAATCAGTTAAGCTCAGACTATGTGCTCATGGACAGTATAACTTTTATTTTGCTTAAGTGCATTTTAAATTCATTATAAATCTTGCGGTTCTGACAATTATACATTGACATACAAACCTGTGAGCTCACCAGCGTTTTCGCTGACCCATTTTAGTATATATCACAGGTACCCAGCAGTAGGTTGACTGTACAAGCAGGGATTTCTAGCTCGAGTCAGCATACATACAATTAGAGATTGGACTGCATTATTATATTTTGTAAAAGTAATTATGCCATGTAATCTCTCAATTTCAGGAACCGAGCTAGTGAAATATTATTTTTGATGTAAACGTTCACTTTATTAATACGAGTTTAAACGACGCATATAGTGGTCGTTCATTATTATCTTTGTGCTTTGTATATTGATTAGTGGCACCCAAATCAAGCTTCCGCAAATCATTAAATTTGGGGGTGCCACAGATTGGTATCAGAGCCTAAGGTTATAGTGAACTAGGTTGCATTTAGTGGACCTAGACTATGACCGTTAGGCAGTATTCCTTATTAGGTATAACCAGTTCAGGGATTACAGCATACGAGTTTAATTTAACATAGCTTGATCAACTATGTATAATTAAATAAAGATGATGTAAGATCTGAAGGAAGTTATGGCTGAACAGGATACATTAGTTGACTCTGACCTCGAGAGAAACGGGACTCAAAACACGTCTGTGCTAGACACTCAATAGGTTATTATGTGATATACATATATATACATGAATAGACCTCATTACAACTTTAGGCTATATTATATTATATGAATATAGGCCTCTTTCTTTCAAACGTTTTGTCTCGGAATGACAAACACATCACTAGTTCATCATGCTCGGACTAGTATCTTATTTCATTTCCTTGTTCTTTCTTACTCAGCATCATGCCTCCACGTCGTCAAATTACCCTTAGCGAAGCTGAGATCGCGGGAATAATTGCCCGCAGTGTGACTGAAGCCTTGGCTACCCGAACACCACCCGCTAGCGAGGACACCGCAACCAATATTCCACCACCCAAACCCTGCTCCTATAAGGACTTCCTTAGCTGTAAACCGTTATACTTCAAGGGCACGGAAGGTGCCATTGGTTTGATCCGTTGGATTGAGCGCATGGAATCTGTTTTCAGTCTCTGCGACTGCACTGAGAACAACAAGGTCAAATTCGCTGTTTACACCTTTCAGGAAGGTGCATCCACGTGGTGGAAAACCCACGCAAACTCTGTAGTCCTTGAGGTTGCAAACCGACTTCCTTGGGCCGAACTGAAAAAGAAGCTGACAGAAAAGTACTGTCCTGAAGAGGAATTGCACAGGCTGGAAGAAGAATTCTGGCATCTGGAAGTGCAGGGAAATGATGTCGCTGATTATACCACCAAATTTCAGCAGTTTACTCTATTATGCCCGGGTTTGGTCGAACCAGAAAGTAAGGGCATTAAGAAATACATTCGTGGACTTCCTGAGAACATCCAGGGAAACGTCGCCTCATCCAAACCAACCACCACTGAGAGTGCCATTCGATTGGCCCACGAACTCATGGCCCTAGTCGTCAGCCGTGAGACCTCCAATAACTCATCCTCCAACAACAACAAACGCAAATCCACTGAACACCACCATAACTCCAACAAGAAAAACAACGCCATCCAAGTCTACAACACCAACTCTGAAACCACCCATAGCTACACCGGGGGCAGACCTTATTGTCCCAAGTGTAACTACCACCATTTTGGTCAGTGCGGTACTCCTTGCAACAACTGCAGGAGGCAAGGGCATTTGACTAAGGATTGCCGAGCCCCCAAATCCAACAACAACCCCTCTGACAGAAATACCCGACAACCTAGGTCCTGCTACGAATGTGGAAACCCAGGACACTTCAGAGATTCTTGCCCAAAGTTGAAGAATAAGGGCAACAGCAACAACAACTCCCGCAACAACAACAACACCAAAAGTAGCGCCTTCGTGATCAACTCAGGGGACGCCCGTCAGGACCCGAATGTGGTCACGGGTATGTTCCTCCTCAACAATTTAACTGCTTCCATACTGTTTGATACTGGTGCCGATAGGAGTTTTATTTCCGATGAATTTTACCCTCTACTTGACATCACACCTGTTGCTTTAGATGTTAAGTACACCGTAGAGCTAGCAAATGGCAAATTGATAGAAACAAATAGTGTGATACCTAATTGCACCTTAAATCTAGCCGACGAAACCTTCTCCATAGATCTTATGCCTATTAAGATAGGAAGTTTCGATGTCATCGTAGGCATGGATTGGTTATCCAAACATAGCGCCGAAATCATCTGCTATGACAAAATTGTTCGCATACCTCTCACTGTCGGTAGAACCCTAGTCATACAGGGGGAGACCGGAGGGACGAGGCTTAACATCATCTCTTGTCTTAAAACCCGGAAATTTCTGAGAAAGGGTTATCCATCAATCCTCGCGCACATCATGGAGAAAAAGTCGGAGGAGAAGCGACTTGAGGATGTTCCAATTGTTCGAGACTTTCCAGAAGTCTTTCCTGAAGAACTACCTGGTCTACCACCACCAAGGCAGGTTGAGTTCTCAATCGATCTTGTACCAGGTGCTGCGCCTGTGGCCCGAGCACCATACCGTTTAGCTCCATCCGAACTTCAGGAGTTGTCCACCCAGTTACAGGAACTCCTGGAACGAGGGTTTATCAGGCCGAGTTCTTCACCTTGGGGAGCTCCGGTCCTATTTGTTAAGAAGAAAGATGGTTCCTTTCGAATGTGTATCGACTATCGAGAGTTGAACAAGTTAACTGTCAAGAACCGGTATCCACTTCCTCGAATCGATGATCTGTTCGACCAACTTCAAGGGTCGAGTTGTTATTCAAAGATTGATCTCCGATCCGGTTATCACCAATTGCGTGTCCGCGATGCCGATATTCCAAAAACCGCTTTCAGAACCCGTTACGGGCATTACGAATTTCAAGTGATGCCATTCGGCCTAACCAATGCACCGGCTGTATTCATGGACCTTATGAATCGGGTGTGTAAACCTTACCTGGATAAATTTGTCATTGTCTTTATCGATGACATTCTCATATATTCACGAAACAAAGAAGAACACGCGCAACACCTCAGAACCATCCTTGAACTACTTAAACACGAGGAGCTCTATGCCAAGTTCTCTAAGTGTGAGTTCTGGATCAAAACCGTTCAATTCCTTGGTCACGTGATTGACAGTCAGGGAATTCACGTTGACCCGTCGAAAATCGAAGCTATCAAAGATTGGAAATCGCCAACCACTCCAACCGAAGTACGGCAGTTTTTGGGACTTGCCGGGTACTATCGAAGATTCATTGAAAATTTCTCCAAGATAGCCATACCACTCACGACTCTAACCCAGAAAGACAAAAAGTTTGACTGGACTGAGAAACAAGAGTCGGCATTTCAACTCTTAAAGCAAAAGCTTTGCAGTGCTCCTATCCTATCATTACCCGAAGGCACCGATGATTTCGTGGTATACTGCGATGCTTCTCATCAAGGTCTCGGTTGTGTGCTCATGCAACGAGACAAAGTCATAGCTTATGCTTCCCGACAGCTCAAGATTCATGAAAAGAATTACACCACCCACGACCTCGAGCTAGGAGCTGTCGTTTTTGCCCTCAAAATCTGGAGACATTACCTTTACGGTACCAGATGTACAATCTTTACCGACCATAAAAGCCTTCAACACATATTCGATCAGAAGGATCTCAACATGAGGCAACGTCGATGGGTAGAGTTGCTTACTGATTACGACTGCGAACTCAAATATCATTCAGGCAAAGCAAATGTTGTTGCTGATGCCCTCAGTCGAAAAGAGCGAGTGAAACCACTTCGGGTTCGAGCCCTCAGTATGACCATTCACAACAATTTAAACATTCAAATCCTCACTGCTCAACTCGAAGCCTTAAAACCCGAAAATGTCAAAGATGAAGCCTTGCGGGGCATGGATAAACAGTTCGAAATCAAATCTAACGGGATTAGATATTTCTCAAACCGAATCTGGTTGCCTAAATTTGGGAACCTACGAGACTTGGTGATGGATGAAGCTCACAAGTCTAAATATTCTATCCATCCGGGGTCCGATAAAATGTACCACGGTATCAAGGATTTCTACTGGTGGCCGAACATGAAAGCTGAGATCGCCGCCTATGTCAGCAAGTGCCTTACTTGCTCCAAAGTCAAAATCGAATATCAAAAACCTTCTGGTTTACTTCAACAACCCAGTCTTCCTGAATGGAAATGGGAACAAATTGCCATGGACTTCATAACCAAACTACCTCGATCCTCGAACGGTTGCGATACCATTTGGGTGATCGTGGATCGTCTCACAAAATCTGCTCACTTCCTGGCAATCAAGGAATCTGACAAAATGGAACGCCTCACCAACATTTATCTGAAGGAAATCGTGACCAAACACGGTGTTCCAATCTCAATTATCTCCGATAGAGATAGTCGTTTCACTTCACAATTTTGGCAATCACTTCAAAAATCCCTGGGTACTCGACTTGATATGAGTACCGCATACCATCCTCAAACAGACGGCCAAAGTGAACGTACCATTCAAACACTGGAAGACATGCTACGGGCCTGCGTAGTAGACTTCGGCGTAAACTGGGAAAAACATCTACCATTGTGCGAGTTCTCGTACAACAACAGTTATCATACCAGCATCAAGGCTGCTCCCTTCGAGGCACTGTACGGTCGTAAGTGCCAGTCACCTATCTGTTGGACCGAAGTTGGGGATAGCCAACTCACGGGTCCAGAAATCATACACGAAACAACCGAGAGGATCGTAGAAATTCAAAACAAACTCAAAGCCGCGCGTGATCGTCAGAAAAGTTATGCTGACGTGAGACGCAAACCACTCGAGTTCCAAGTTGGGGATCGAGTTCTACTCAAAGTATCGCCTTGGAAAGGCGTAATCCGATTTGGCAAACGAGGGAAGTTGAATCCCAGATACATTGGGCCATTCGAAATCCTCGAAAGGATTGGTCCAGTGGCTTATCGATTGCAGCTGCCATCTGAGCTCAGCAGCGTGCATCCCACATTTCATGTTTCAAATCTGAAGAAGTGTCTGTCTGATGAGACACTTATCATTCCACTCGATGAAATTCGAGTTGATGAGAAACTTCACTTTATTGAGGAACCCGCAGAAATCATGGACCGTGAGGTCAAACAACTTAAACAAAGTCGTATTCCCATTGTCAAGGTTAGGTGGAATTCGCGGCGCGGTCCGGAATTTACCTGGGAACGGGAAGACCAGATGCGACTCAAGTATCCTCAACTCTTCACTGATTCGACGTCAAACACGACTCCAACATAAATTTCGGGACGAAATTCTCCTAACAGGGGGAGAATGTGACAACCGTCAATTTAGGACTATACTTTAGTGCCTAATTAAATTTTAATACATGTAATTAGTTCTGTGTTAGGCTAATTAATGTATCAATTACTATATATATTGTTGAATATATATCTACAATTATGCGGTTTGTTTAAATCGTACAAGTTCAAATCAAATGTAATTCGATTAAATAAATACGGACGTTGGTGACCAATCTTATTAAATAACGCTTTTATGTCAAAAATATTATTATTATAATATCTCGTGTTCATTTGTATTGTACAATCAGAAAGTTCATAATTTAAAATGTTTAAAACGCGCAAAACTAAATAAACCAACTTACATTTATAACTCAAATATAAACTTATTTGTAAAATAACTAAATAAAATATCGCGTAATAATTTGTATTTAAAATGTACAAATTAATGTTCAAAATAATTATTTAACGTTTGAACGACGGAGCAAACGAACACCGCACGGGACGCGGGGCGAAAACTGAAAAGTGGGGATAACCCCACCTCCCACCTTTCTTTCTTCTCATTTCTTTCAACTCTATCTCTCTCCTCTATTTTCTCTCTCTAAAGAAAACACCCAAAAATCACTAGAAATCGCAAAGACTACCACGAAACGCAACCGAATCACAAATATTTTTAGAGATTCACGACCACCTCGCGACGATCTACAACGCTATCTTTCCGGATTTTCATTTCGGCGAATTGTAAGTTTCCGACAAAATCCCGAAATCTCTCGATTCTTAGTAATTTTCACTTGTGATTGTTAGATAACATATATATGTCCATTACAATGTATAGAACACGATTTCATAGCTTAAAAACGAGTTTAAAACGGATTTTTGGTCGGAATTAACGTTGACAGCCGGATTTCTGGGCTGGTGTTCATCCATGCGACACAAGCACTGTGTCGCATGTTGTGTCGTATTTTAGCCTTTATGTCGCATAAATTCCCTTGTGTCGTACCTTATGTCGTACCAGATATTTTGTGTCGCAAGCTCTGCGACACAACCACTATG
The DNA here is from genome assembly GCA_949592205.1 of Helichrysum umbraculigerum. Taxonomy (NCBI): domain Eukaryota; kingdom Viridiplantae; phylum Streptophyta; class Magnoliopsida; order Asterales; family Asteraceae; genus Helichrysum; species Helichrysum umbraculigerum. Next base: position 131,012,042 of record CATIUR010000002.1, read on the forward strand.
TCGCATACTCCATACGACACAATCACTATGTCGCTGTTGAATCAGCATTTCGCATCCATGCGACACAACCCTTGTGTCGTATGGACTTTGTGTCGCACTCCTATGCGACACAACACTTGTGTCGCATAACCCTTTTTGTGTCGCATTGTTATGTCGCATAAAACAGCAGGTTTTCAAATCTCAATTTCACTAAGTGTCGGAACTATATAACCTCAAACCCTTATACGATACGACTTATAAAACACTTTGGGACACATTTTCAAGTGCAAAACGCCAATTACAAGATAATAATACTTAAGGTTTATTATTTCAAATCCGTCACCAACGGGCCGTACGCGTTTTCAAAACATATTTCAAAATCAAACAAGTCGTTGTAACTTGTCTCAATTCAATCAAACAAGTCGTAGTAACTTGTAACAATTCAATCAACCAAATCGTAGTAATTTGGACATATATATATAGTTGTATAACAACTACAAAGGTAGTCTTTCGAGATACCAGTACAATTAATAACAATCAAGTGTCGGGAACACATACAGGTTTCAAGTCTTTGGACACCAACACACTGCTAATTACTTCAAGTTTATTAAGTTAAACACATCAGGAATCAGGTGAGTTTCATGGCCCCATTTTCACTACTTTTACTAGGGGTGTGATATTACTACTTCATTTTGTTTTACAAGTAGAACGCAAGTGCCAAACTTCAAATACTACATGAGTTTCAAGCTAATCAATTTAAAGTCCTCCATAGCATAGTCTCTAGTATTTATAGCGTGAATGTTAGTATATGATATCATATGGGATTGACAATCCTCATCCGGGTTAGCACGCACTAACCGGTCAAACGGATGTATTAGCATTTGGGAAGACGAGTGTTGATTAGGCACTCGTAGGAGGCAAATCAGTTAGGTTTCCTTAATTGGGCCTGACAAATCAGTTAAGCTCAGACTATGTGCTCATGGACAGTATAACTTTTATTTTGCTTAAGTGCATTTTAAATTCATTATAAATCTTGCGGTTCTGACAATTATACATTGACATACAAACCTGTGAGCTCACCAGCGTTTTCGCTGACCCATTTTAGTATATATCACAGGTACCCAGCAGTAGGTTGACTGTACAAGCAGGGATTTCTAGCTCGAGTCAGCATACATACAATTAGAGATTGGACTGCATTATTATATTTTGTAAAAGTAATTATGCCATGTAATCTCTCAATTTCAGGAACCGAGCTAGTGAAATATTATTTTTGATGTAAACGTTCACTTTATTAATACGAGTTTAAACGACGCATATAGTGGTCGTTCATTATTATCTTTGTGCTTTGTATATTGATTAGTGGCACCCAAATCAAGCTTCCGCAAATCATTAAATTTGGGGGTGCCACAGCTTGGACTATGATGATGTATTTGCCCCTGTTGCTCGATTGGAATCCATACGCATTTTTCTGGCATACGCATCCTTCAAGGGATTTCGCGTCAATCAACTTGATGTGAAAAGTGCGTTTTTGTATGGAAAGGTTGACAACGATGTGTATGTTAAGCAGCCTCCTGGTTTTGAAGACCCTGCGCATCCTGAATACGTCTGTAAATTGAACAAGGCGTTGTATGGTCTTCACCAAGCACCGAGACTTTGGTATGAGAGGCTAACTACACATCTGATTAAGCATGGTTTTGTGAGAGGGAACATCGATAGCAAGCTATTTATTCTTCGTGAACAGTCAGAGGATAGGGAAGATATGCTACTTGTGCAGGTTTACGTGGACGATATTATCTTCGGTTCTACTAATGAGGCAATGTGCAAGAACTTTGAGAAAATCATGAAGTCTGAGTTTGAGATGAGCGCGATGGGGGAGCTTACATTCTTTTTAGGTGTACAAGTTGAGCAGCTTGCAAAAGGTATTTATATACATCAGTCAAAATATGTCAATGACATGTTGACTAGGTATGACCTGCTCACTTGTAAAACCTATGGGACTCCCATCGAGCTTAATCACAATCTTAAACTTGCTGAGGAAGATGAAGATTGCAAGGAAAGGGACTATCGTTCAATGATAGGCTCTCTTATGTATTTGAATGCCTCTAGACCGGACATTGTATTTGCCGTGTCGATTTGCTCGCGCTATCAGGCTAAACCAAAGGTGTCACATATGAAGGCAGTGAAGCGAATTTTTGGTTACCTCAGAGCTCGACCTACTCTTGGTCTTTGGTATTCAAATGAGAAGACTTTCGCTCTCACAGCCTATTCAGATTCGGATCATGGAGGTTGCAGTATTGATAAGAAGTCTACAACTGGTGGATGTCAATTTCTGGGATCGCGTTTGGTTTCGTGGCAGTGCAAAAAGCAGACTACAGTCTCTCTTTCTACAGCAGAGGCTGAGTATGTTGCTGCCGCTAGCTGCTGTGCCCAAGTTCTCTGGATTCAGCACCAATTACGTGATTACGGGTTACTTCTTACTATGACTCCTATTCACATAGATAACCCTGCTGCTATATCTATCACACGCAATCCCGTACAGCACTCTAAGACAAAACATATTGAACTTAGGTTCCACTTCATACGGGATTGCTATGAAAAACACTTGATAGACCTGGTTCACATAGACACCCTTAAACAAAATGCCGACCTATTCACCAAAGCCTTTTCACGTGCTCGATTTGATGAACTGGTCAACATGATCGGTTTAAGATTATTTGGGTCTAAAAAGTAATGTGTGACTTGGATAGTTAACTTTATTTACTTTTATGTGTGTTTGAAAAAAAAAAAAAAAAAAAATGGCAACAGCTACTCTTTATACTCCTTAGTATTAAAGAAAACGCGAGGTTGCAACATTTTTAAAATAGACGTTGAGTTGTGTCTGTAAACAACTTGGGATATGATAGTACATCGGATGACATGCACAAAATGGAATTTTAAGGTTTATCTTGGATGTGTCAGTAGGTTTATCTGACACACTTAAAACAGTTTTTATCTAAATTATCTTCATCATACGATGTATTGGTAGACATGATACACACCGGTCTCTGAGAAATTAAGAAGTAATTTTAATACATGTCTATGATCCTATGGTAAACACCTTGTGATGTACGACTCTAAGTCTTAATTCCTTAGCATAGCTTGACATACTTCTATTTTTGGATTGTTTATTTGAGATCTTTTGGGGGAGTATGCTGATTGTTTCCTCTGTTGTACGTAAGTGCAGACCTGGTCTCAATTCAGCTTACTCTCAAAACTAAGCAAACGTGAGTCAATGCACTTGCAAAGTCTTAAATTTAAGGTACTAAACAAGGTCGCCACAAATTTGGTTTGACTGCGTTTGGTTTTGCTTATACCTGAATCAAGTTATGTTGCTCTGTTGTACGCAAGTACAGACCTGTCACCGCTATCTTGATTCTTAAAATTGATTCTCTTATATTCTTTCTGAATTTGGAAACTATGTTCATGTCTAAGTTATAGGGGTATATCTATGGTGGGGACTATGGTGAAATATTCATACTAACAATAAAAGGTTAACTCACAGACACGGATGTAACATGTTTAAGTGGACAAACAATACCAATAATTGTCTTGAAATAATTTCTATAAAAGGTGTTTTACATGTGCCAAGTAAATTTAAAGTGGACAAATATACTGATGATCGAAATAACACTTACTATTCCTAATAATTGCATGTTATTCCGATATGATCCCTAACCAGACTCAATCAACTCCGTCACCAAAAAAAATGTATTTAGTTTGGTTTTTATATTTGTCATTTTGTGAATTTTATTCTACGTCACATTTACTGTCAAATTGAGCACTACGCAAAAGGTCGACAAAATTTTCAAAATTTTTTCAAAAACTGTCGATATGCGTCACTTCATAAGTGACGCTCATAGTGACGCATATAAGTGACGTTTTAAGAGTCGTTCTAAGTGACGCCGATTAGGGTTTTGGTACAAATAGTCCGTATCCGGCACTTATTTCTACCACCAACACTATTCAATACGCGTCACTTCCACTACCCTTGCGTCACTTCCCTCGTCGCTGCGTCACTTCGACTGTTCGTGATTTCCGATCGATCTGTGGCTTTTTGTGTATTTTGCGTGCAATCGGCTTCCGTCACCTTGTTCATCTCACTCATACGCTTCGTTAGGTATCATTTTTATCTATTATAATTGCGTATTAATGATTTTATCGCCGATTGAAGTTTCGGGTTTTTAGGGTTTGTGAAATCACGATGATTGGGGTTCGATTCGTTATCGTTTTGTGATAATAAACGGTGTGTTTTACTCGTTTTCACATGCCGCACCGTTTGGTTAACTCGTTTAAAAAAAAACCCAATTTTGGTTCGTCGGGATTTCTGGGTTTGAACAGTGACACGATGATCTTCATCGTTGCGTCACTTCAAGCGTCACTTCCTTAAGTGACGCTAAATGGTAATTTCACAGGTTAAGTGTTACTTCCTTAAGTGACGCCATTAAACGTCACTTTGCTGAGTGACGCCTTTATGCGTCACTTCATCCCATTACTTACTAAGTGACGCCTAACACCGTCACTTTCTTAACTGACGCTATCAGTGCCGCTATTACTATCCGTCACTTCTTAAATGACGCATACCCGACACTTGTTACTGACGCTATTAATGACATGTGTTGTGGCAACGTCACTTACACCAGTGACGCATTGAATGCGTCACTTACCTCAAGTGACGCATCACTTGATTTTCTGATTTTAGTGCGCCACTCTCTGAGTGTCGGCACTTCTCTATGCGTCACTCTGTAAGTGACGCTAAAATCAGAGGTTTTTAATTATTTGCGTGAGCTTATTCTGTAACGAAATTTCTGGTTATCTTTGTATTTTAGCTTACAGATGGAAGCTCGAAGAGATTATTATTATCGTCGCACCAACTCCAGGCACAACATCGTTGCATTCTTGGATTCAACGCACAAGAACTCGTTGCCTTTTCGGCCGATGATCGAGTTTCTTAGACGTTCACGGATTCATCATGCTATTACCACTACGGTACCAGTGTATATGAATCAAATCGAGGAATTTTATGATCACGCATTTATCAGAACAGAGAATGACACTCCGAGAATTGTGTCAACTATGTTTGGACGTGAGATTCAGATTACACAGGAGTCAGTTCGCCGTGTTTTGCAGTTTCCTGATGCGAACAATATGCCGACTGCTTTTGAGACCACGTTTATCTATGGGGGTCTTCAGAGAATGGGTTATCCGGCAGATCAACTTGTGGACTTTAGGAAACAGTATCTCTGCAGGGTTTGGAGATACTTGGCTCACATTGTTATTGTCTGTTTATCTCCACGAAAAGGTGGATACGATGCTGCGAGTCATACGACTCTGTCTTTGATGCTGGCATTGGTATACAACAAACCGTACAACTTTAGCGGTTATATTTTTGGGAATATGGTAGAGAATGTTCGAGCTGGAAAGGATAAGTGGTTATTATATCCTCGTTTTGTTCAGCTTTTGCTAAACGACTTGGATTTGAGAATTGATCCGGATCTGAGGTCGTTATTGGTGCAAACACCAATGTTATTGCGAGTTTTCAATGATTGCAAGCTTCCACCAAAGGATTCTCAGGTATTGCCTGATCGTGAGCTGTTTGGGCACGTAGTGAATGAAAACTACGTTGCACCGCCTAGGGATGGTTATGAGGATGTTGTTGCTCCTTCGGTCAATGAAGCAGATTTCGTTGATGCTGCTGTGGCTCAAGACTTGGAGGATATTGAGCAAGTTGAAGAGGTTCCAGCTGAGGAATCTGATGGTGGTCCTACACCACCTGATTCTCCAGGTGATGTACCACCTCAGGATGCATTGGATGGGATTCAGTTGGCTGATCCTAGACGCTTCAAGCGTATTTTGAGACGGATTTCTGCGGGGCGTGTTCATGTACCGCCTAATCTTGGAAAGCGACCAGCTGGGTCTTCTCCGTCTTATGTTGATCTACCATTGAGAAGACGCCAGCGAACGGGAATAAGTATTCAAGAACCGGGTCAGCAAGCTCAACAACAACCGCCGCCTGCGATGCTTCAGCAGTTACTTGATCAGATAACTCAGATGAATAAGCGTTTTGATGATCAGGCTGCCATGATTGAAGCTCAAGCTGGTCAAATTAAAGATTTGGAGATCAAGGCAGCTCATGTGCAGGAATTGCCGCTAGAATTGAAGGATGTGAAGTCTAGACTATTAGAATTGGAGTCGGTTACTATTGTTTCGGGGGAGGAAGGTCAGAGAACCTTAGAAACAAATGTAACCCCTCCCCCTGAAACCGAAAATGTAAATCCAGATTCTATTAATGAAAACATTGCTGTGGATTATTTCATTGATGTTCCAGGACAACCGAGACCCATTTCGGTTGATTATTCGAATGTTAATCTCACATACATTCAAAGTTTGATAAATTCGGGTGGTGAAGAAGATAGATCAGTCGATCCAGATGATATAGAGATGGAGGCTGAGGTTCCAGGGTCAGACGAAGAATATTTGGATAATCCTCATCAGGAACTAGCACCTGAACGAGAATCGGAACCAGTTCAGAAACAACCGGCTCAACCATATGATTTCGATGCACCGATCATTGAGTCTGATGATTCTGATGATGACCAAGAACCTCAAACAGATATTACTCAGGAACAACCAACTGTAGAATATGTTCCTGAACAAGCGCAACCGTCTACATCTTCAGAGCGCCCAATGTTTCGAAAGCTCAAGCCTGAATTGAAGATTTGCAAAACATATCAGGTTCGAGATGATTTGACAGGATTGATCAGAAGTTGGAAGTTTGATGAAGTCAACTTTCTGATTCTTATTAAGCGAAGAGATGGAGTACAGTATTTCCGGCCAAGATTTAACTGTATTAGCACGTTGCCAAATGAGGAATTAAATCGTCTTGCTCAACTGAACATCGTTAACCACACAGATGATTTTCGTGGTAACATGTTTCAGAAGATTCTCAGAAGAGATATTTACAGCAAGAAGTATTTGTGGGTTAGACCAGAGCTGGGAGTTCGTTATTCATACAAGAAAAAGTTGGATTCAAGAACTCAGCAACCGATTGTGAAGTATCATTATCCTCCAGCTGCTAGTCAGAAAACTGTGCCATTGCAGTCTTTACCACTTGATTTTTTGAAAAGATTACGATATTGGTGGTTTGACTCCGTTACTCAAGAAGCAGTTATTGAATATCTTTCAGTTGAAAATCCAGTGATTGAAAAGGGTAATTGGAGTTTATCTGCAAAGTATGGAAGAACTCTTCGTGTTTTTGATCCGATCAGCCTTATCAATTTGACGAAGAAAGATTTGAAAGCTCTTCACAAAAGCAAGATGGAGTATCATTGTTTTGATCAAGAAGAAGCTTCAAAGTTCGAGAAGGTGGTCGAGATTTGCATTTGAGTGGGTATTCATGCTGGTGGAGTATTTCCACCATGTTGGGTTTAAACTGAAGATGTTTTGAAGACCAAGCTGAAGACACGGGGGAGTTTGTTGATACATGATTTTGTGTCTGTCAGTTGGTCTATCGAGTTGTAAGTGTCGTTAGTTAGTTTTAATAGAAAAGTCATTTTCTGTATATGCGACACTTAAGTTTAGTATTAGGCGACACTTATCTTAGTGACGCATAGCGACACTTAGGTAAGTGACGCATGAGGGCGGCGACATGCGACACTTCCCAAGTGACGCATGTCTGCCGAATTCTTTTTAGTATTTAAACAAACCTACGGGTTTTTGGCTAGGGTTGACGAAACCCTAGCACCATTTGTCGACTAAGCATACTTGTAAACAGTTCCAATACATTCAAGAAGCTAATAAACTAGTTTTACTTTGATTGATTCATTGTTTCGGTTTAAGTTTATTACGCGTTTGTGTAATTGTTTGTTTCCGCCAATCAATTACTTTCGATCATCACTTAGATCCGACATCAGGGGCACTTTCAAGAAATAAGTATTTAAGAGTAATAAAAGTGTTCTTTTATTTTGACAGAGATGTAGTCTCGTTGATTTAAACACAACTTAGAATACTGAATAAATCATAGAGATGTGGTCACTGTGTAGATATAAGATACTCTTATCATTCTTTGAATACTTAAAGTTAAAACTTTTAAGAAACATGAGTATGGATTGTGTTGTATATAAGTTGTATATCATTTTATTAGATTATCCTTCACTGATCAAGTTATAACTTAGAATACTAACAAGATCAGCTTAGGAGAGAAAGAATTCAACGATATAAAATTAATATAGAAACATAATGAATACTCATGTGACTATATAAATTATAAAGTTAGATAAGCATAGTGAACTGATTGTTACCTCTGAAGTTTGAATAGTAATAGTATCAGTGACTATGCTTTTCTAAAGTTATATTTCAGATAGTCAAATTATTTTATATTTTTTTTAAAAAAAAATGATAAAACAGCAATAAATACCGAAACTTAGAAAGTTCAACTATTTATTGAAGTTTATCATTTAGGAACATGATTAGTCCAATTGATGAACCCATCCGGAGATAGATTCATAATGGCCAAGCCTTGGGATGGACTTCCACTGATTTGAATAAACAGTATCTGATTGTTCACTGATGATTTTCTATTTTTGAAAAGGTGTAGAAGAACATTCAGATGACACATGTTGCCTGTTGCCACAATTATAACACTTTTTGTTTCCATAAATGGCCTTTTTTACCTTCTTTGTTTTAAGTTGCTGATCTGACACAATCATGCAACTTTTCTTGCTGATTTTTACTTCTTGCATCTTTGACTTGAGGTCACTGATAGATGTTGTTTCAGTGACAGACACAGTGTCAGTGAAGTTGCTGATTATTATTTGATTTTCAGCAATAGTTTTGATGAGATGTGAAGTTGCTGATGATTTGACGGTTTTCAAAACATTCATCTCATCATTACTATTTAAGACATTAGTATCTTCAGTGACCAACTTGCTTTTAGTAAAATAGTTTGGTCGTGGCTCATTGAAGATTGAGATGGGTTCAAATACGGCTTCTGAAAAATTACCCTTAGGTTCAAAGACAGGGTCAACCATTGTTGAGTCAGCGAGGGATGCAGCGTATTCATAATCTCCTCCCAAAATAGCTTTAACTTGTTTAGGGATTTGATTATTTACACATTGATTGACCTTATCGTTTGACTTACACCAAAATTCCATGACCTTTTTGAGTTGTTGAAATTGTGTCTCAAATTTTACCTTTTCTTGAACACATACTTGATTTGCATAAGTTTGTGCATCAAGATCCAGTTTTAATTTCTTCATTTTTGACTCATTTTCATTTTGGTCATTAAGTTTGGATTGTAAGTCACTGATTTTGCGTTTTTGCCCTCTTTGAATATCATGAGCATTTGATAAGTCAACTATCAAAGACTCAAAGACATTATCTTTTTCAGCAGCTGTATATGATTTAAAACAATGCACCTTGTAAAGAGTTTCAGGATCCCATTCAGATGCTGAACACTTAGGAGTGACTTCTTTGATGTCTTCAAGAAGTTCAGTGTCATCAGCCATCAGACAGTACTCCTTATCTAAACAAATCATTGCTTCTTCTTCATCTGATGATGAGGAGTCAGAATCACTGAATGAACCTTCTTTAGCGACAAAACCTTTTCCCTTCTTCTTTCCAGATTTAGCCAATGCCTTCAGTTTCTTGTATTTTGCCTTGTACTTGTTATACTTATCATTTCTGAAATCTGGCACTGGTTCAGAGACTTGGTTTACTGACTTTGATCTACATTCAGCTGCAAAATGACCCATTTTGCCACACTTGTAGTATTCACCTTTGGATTGAAATTTATCAGATGATGGAGCACCAGCGAATCTTTTTGATCTGGTGTTCCTTCTGAAATTAGCAACCATCATGGCCATATCCTTTTCAAACTTCTCCAGTCCTTCATCATACTCGTACTTTGACTGTTCTTCATCTTGACCACCTTCTTCTTCAGCTATTAGTGACTTCGAACTTTTCTTAGACACTTTTGACTTCTGTCTCTGATCGATTACATCAAGCTCTGCTATAAGGGCATTGGATATCTTCTGATTTCCAAGAGTAGCATGAATATGCTCACTCTGATTAGCTTGCTTTTCTGACTGCTCCCAGTTGAGCAAAATACCATACACTTGAGTGAGATTAAGAACTGAATAATCATTCCTCTGTCTGGTACACGTGGCAATGGTTCCCCAGATTTTCCTTGGCAGCAACTCAAGAAATTTCTCAACAACAAATCTCTGTTCCTTACCTATACCAGCCTTTTCCATTTTGTTCATCAGCGACTGGTATCTGGTGTAAGTAGAAGACAAAGATTCATTTGGTTCCATTGTAAACAGCTCATATTGGCGAGTGAGATTGACTTCCCTGCAGTGAATAATATCAGGAGTTCCAATATATATATTCCTAAGGGTATCCCACATGTCTTTAGCAGTTCTACAAAGCCTGATTGATTCGAACACTTCATCAGGAAGTGCCATGCCTATGTAGATTTTAGCTTGTTTATCCAATCTAACCAATCGTCTATCCTCATCTGACCATTGTTCCTCTCTTTTAGGCACAACCATTTCTGGTATAGCAGGAGTAGTAGCTGTAGCCATGACAGCAGGAACAATTGTGGTTGGAATGTGGGGACCATTGGTTATTGTATTACAGAGACGGTCATCAATTAGATCTAAGAACATCATCATTCGGGACATCCAAGTTTCAATCCTTGATGGATCAAAAGCTGGAGGTTTGGTTGTAGAACCATTTCCTTTTTGATAATTAGAGTCAACACAGTTGTACTTTACTGATTCCATTGCAGACCTGGTTAATTGAATTTAAACCAACTCTGCTCTGATACCAATTGAGAGTTCCGTAATCACTATCAATTAGTGATTTGGAATCACAGAGTGTAAAGTTTAATTGTAGAAGGGGGGGTTGAATAAAATTTAAAACTTTTTCAGATTTTTAGCTAAGTTAATTGATGAGTTTTAAATTGATTCACAGAAACAGAGTATAAGCAATAGTAACACAGTATAACAGATTATAGATATGACAATATCAAAGCAACAAAGTAACGATAGCTAAATGATGAATTATATTGATCATACAATTCACAAGTGTTGAATGCGGAATGGATTAAACAAAGTTAATCCAATTCAAACACTTAGCTAATCTATTACAAATGAGATGAACAGCAGTGGACAAACACGCTGACTGTTCACTCGCTGGATCGTTAATACGTACTCTAGACAAAATAATCACTGACACACAAGTGATAAGTACGATTGAACGACTAGCCTCTACAGTACAAAACACTGAACTATTTATACTACAAGAGTTCCTAAAATATCGCCTATAAAATAGGATCTTTGAATGACACGTGTCGCTGCTTGATTGGTTTGAACTCTGATGAACCGACATTCTGCGGGTCCCAATTCTGTTACCGCAAATATCTCGTTACCTTAAAACCAATCATTCGCCGCCACGTAATCTTTCGGACATACTTCAAACTGGAACACTCTTGCTGATGTATAGATAAGTACAGTACTTTTAGTACTTGATGATTGAGAGGCTTTATTGAATAGTCCCTGAAGATGCAATAATCCTCCTCACTCACTGCGAGCTAACATGCTCTTGTAGAATGACTTGAACTAGAGATCTTCAGTGACTAGCTGTTATTCTGGCAGTGACTACTGCCTTTATTGATTTGAAAAAGTAAAGCTCTCGCTGACGTTGATCAGCGACACACAAAGTTGAGCTTTAAATCTTCCTCAGTATATCAAGCAGAATGAATGACGATCAGTGAAACCTATCATCAGCAACAGCAGCTTCGATACAATCCATTTCTTCATCGAGTAGTGAACAGTTGAGTTGGTCAGCGACCAGTGACTTCATCATGGTCAGCGACCAGTGACTCAACAATCTTCTCTTTCTCCATGTTAAGAAACCACGCGTCATCTTCCGATAAACCATCCGTTGTCATCTTCAAAACCCGCATTGCTTCGGCGATGTCTCGGGTACGATTGACATTCGCTTTTGATTGAGTCAATTGTTGAAAGTTTGTTGTGATCGACTCATCAAAAGAAGGCGTGCTACTTTTGGTAGAAGTGTCGGAAGACGTTTTGGCACTTTTGGGACGCCTTGATTTTCCGCGTGGCCGCGGGTCTACATCTTTACCAAAAAGGGCGGCGTTCGGGTTTTCTTGATCCTCCTCGTCATGCCCCAATTCCAAATCTTGCAAGTCAATCGTCTCCCTCCGCTTGTTCCTACGACCGACTACAACCGGGTCGGGACATTTCCATTTTTGTTTATCTTTCAAATAATCCCAAGCAAGTTCATGGTGAAAAGCCGATTTCACCTCAAACTTGTACGTCTCCAAACACCGCATTCTATAATCTTCATCTCTTTCACCACTATTTCTTCCCAACCTAGCACGTATTCCTTGATACTTTTGACACCGATTGTTCAAATATGTCTACTTAGACGACAACGCATCTTTGCCCCGTTGAACGACTTTTTCAAATTCCGCACGCTTGTTGTACTCGTTCATCACCAAGTACCAAAACGAATCTCCTTTTTGGTCGATGCCTAGGTTCGGGCATTCGGAAATACAAATCCAACATTGAGCTAAAAGTAGCTCTTCTTTGGATGTCCAAAGATTACGCACGCTTATTACTTTTTTCTTTTTCGGGTTGTTTGGATTTTGATTTTTTGGGCCGAGACGACGTTAGTGTTTCGGCTTCAACCGAATGCTCCAATGGTGGCGCTTGGTTTTGCTTTCACAACATAAATTCTTGGTAAGTTTCAGGTGACATTTGCGGATATTGGGTGGATGGAACTTGTGTATGTGGTATGTTGTAAGTTTGACCAAAACCCGACATTTGGGAATTTGAAGGTTGTGTTGGATACGGGTTGTATGAAGATGATTGTGGTGTTTGCGGGTTGTAGTTTGGTGGAAATGGATTCCATTGCGATTGAAGATTGTATGGATCGTTTGGGTTTTGAGACATTTTCGGAAGAATAGTTTGGAAGAATTGTTGAAATAAAATGAAGGAGAAGAGTTTTGAGGTGTGAAAAAATGAATGAAATTGAGTGTATATTTATAGTGTAAAATTGGTAGTTTAAAAAAGAAAAAAGTAAAAAAAAAAAAAAGATGGATATAAACGGCTACTTTTTTTAAAAAAATTAAAACTTTTTTTTTTAAAGAGCCGTTGGAGTCAAAAAAAAGAAAAAAAGAAGAAGCAAAAGCGTTGCATCGTGCAACGTTTATGGTGTGTTTAGTTGTGGAAAATTTTCCACAATTTTCCATTTCCAATTTTCTAAAGAAAATCATTCTTCAGAAAAGTGTTGAAAAATTAGAAAACGCGTTCAAATGTTGGAAAAGTAGATTTTGGAAAACTAGTTATATCTTGGAAAATTTGGAAAAGTGTGAGGGAGTTGTATAAAGGAAAATGTTGAAAAGTGTGGGGGGAGTGTTTTCCACCTCCAAGTTATATTTTGGAAAAGTGGGTTTTTCATTTTCTTGGAAATTTTTTTCAGAAAAATTCATTTTGAACGCGTTTTCCACTTTTCCACTTTTCTCGGAAAATTTTTCTAGAAAACACCCCTTATTTTCTACAACTAAACACCCCCTTAGTTTCCACGGTGGCAGAGAATGACGACGGAGAACGGCGTTTGGGAGTGGAAAACGGTCCGTTCAACCCCACTCCGTATGCTCTTAGATAAATAAGTATGAGCGTTCTGCCAACGACTTGGAATCTTCAGTTCATAAAGCCTATTTGACACTAAGAGTTTGGCACATCGAGTTTGGGACTTTGGCACATCGATTCCATGCTATATAAAGCCTATTTGACACTAAGCACAATTGCATTTAAACAGTTATTGTTTATGTTGTCCAAAAAACTTTTCAGCGCGCTCCGTGCCTCCATTAATTCAATCATCAAAACAAAAAGAACTACCTTATTATTCAATTATCTTTGAGGGTGAACAAATAGCGCTCAGAATCTACGAGTTTTAAAGACCTCAAGTAAGAAAAAGATTAGCCATCATCTGTCGGAAGTAATTGGTCGTGCAAAACAAAATTGTGTTAATCTAGTTATTACATTTATTTATAATAATTAAAAATAAATAAAGAAAATAGCTCAATCGACACATCAATCTGAACAAGATTAGGGCGTCATTTTTCTGAACTTACCTTTTTAAGAATCATAATATTGTGTTTTGCTAAACAAAGCCCCAAGGGCTCTATATAAGAAACTCAAATCTACTAATTATACTTAAATTTTCCTTTTATAATCTAAAATATTACTAAATGCAGGTTTTTTTGAACGGAAACGTTGAGTTTATTCAATGCAAAAATCTAAGTTTTTATAAAGTATAATTATGAATTAAAATGACATGTTTAACTTTAATTAATGCACGTTTATAATTCTTATTGAGGACTATTAGGGTTTTATTTAGCAAAACCGACTTTAATTAAATTTTCTCTGTCTATTGATACAAAGTCTCTCTAGGTTGTTTGGATAGTGGAGGTGTCATATTATTCTTGATTAATTGACTTTTAAAACTATAAAACAGCATATTAATTCTCATGTAGGTTAGTATGCTAATATTCTAATATTATTAATTATTAATGACAACTGATAAAATGAAACTATAGGTAGAATGGCATGAAATAAAAATGATAGTTATACTTATTGCTTAGAACTTTAGAAGCATACATATGAATATATGATGTTCAGGCCCAGAGAATCTAATTGGATTGGGTTAGATAATATGGTAACGGGTTAATTTAATTAATTTATTTGTTTTAACAAAACTGGTACGGGTCTTTGATCTCTGGGCCAAAACGTATGGGCCGATAAGTGTAGGCCTTGAGATTATGGGTTTATATTAATTCACTAGGGTTTATAATTCAACGTTCAATATCGAAACAAGGTTATCAAACAAAACATTATGATGTGCATAAAATTTGTTGAAAGTTGTACTAACCCCTAGACACTATTGGTTGGCTAAGTCGTAAATATGAAAAGAGAATAAGTCTCTAACATTCGACCAGGTTTAAGGTTCAAATCTCACTTATCGCAAACAATTTCAAAGAATCACAATCTCACGTGCCAATCTTCTTTGGAAGAGATTTACCTGGGCCAAGTATGTATCGTGGTGAGTTTAATCCCGGTGGAATAATGGCTCACCAAAGGTGTTTATTTGAAACCATGGCTAAATAAAAATAATGATATTGTTGAAACCAAAGTTGTCAAGATCGCGATCTTCATCGTAGGATCGCACGATCCTACCAAGTCAAAATTCAGGATCGGAGTTGTATCTTGCATTCATTACATAAAACTTTAATTGGAAAAAAAAATTCCTCATAAAACATGAAACTAGAGTGGTATTGGAGCAATAGTTAAAGCTACCATTTATGTAAAACGAACCATTAATAAATTATAGATTCATTATTAATATGGAAATTTTGGTGTTTAATTAGTGTTCAAAACCTTTTTTTTTTGTTGAAAAAAAAAAAGAAAAGAAAAAAAGAACAGAAACAGGAAAGTTGTTGACTGTTGTCTGATAATGTTTTGGTGTGTTGAATACTTGAATGAGTTAGGTTGAGCCGGTCCAGAAATGGTCAAAATGGAAACCATTTTTATTTCTCATCACAGACTTGTCAGTTTGTCACTTTCCAGTTTCCAAACACACGGGTCCGAAAGTTCGGCCCATTACCTTTTTTTCCTTTTCATATTTGAAAAAAATAATATATAATATAAATAAAATAAAAAGCAAGCAGTAAATAAAAACATTATAATAAAATCTTACTTTTTTGTTAGTCGTAGAAGTTTAAGCTTTTAACTTAAAAGTTCATGTATATACCCTCACATTCTGAAAATTACTTATATTTTGCATTACCTTTTTTTTAGCAATTCACCCTTTGAAATTTGTCAACGGAATTTGAATTTTAAGATTTTCAAAAAATGCGAATTCTTTTGAATTAAGAAATACTGTGGCTTCTAGTTCATATGGAACGGAATTGAGATTCCAACTCCTGTAAGATTTTTTTGAAATTCCACGAATGAAACGCATCATAAATATAATGACACAAAGCAAAATTATATATTAATGAACAGTTATCAAGCATTCAAGAATATTCTAATTTGTTCTTGTTAGGGAAGTTGGCACATGGAAGACAAAGTCTCACATGGTATCATAATTAGAACATAATACAAATTAAAAAATCTCTAATCACATATGTTAAATACATTGTATATACTCATTCATTTACTTTTATTTATATATATGTGTGTGTTTTTTAAACAAAGATAAGACCACTAACCTACTTCTACTCCTACTCTCTTTATTGGACCCCTTTTGCCCACTTCTTTGGCCTTTTTCACTACCTTTCCCTCTCTCATATCTTCAAAAAAGTAAAAGAACAACCACACACAATCATATGTTAATATATTGAGGGCACCATTTACTCAAGTAACAAACTTTAGCTTGATGGATGAATCTAGATGAATCAAGTACATAGAAAAAATGGTACTCCACAATTTATCTTTATTTATGTCAATACATTTTGTTTTTCATAAACTTTCAATTTGGAAAATGGCTTCAATGCACCTTAAATTTTAGTGCTTATAGTTTCATTTTTTATATAACTTCCATACAAACTAAACCAAATTTGACTTGCCCCAATGTGAGATTATATGGTTTGAGATTATATGGGGCATTTGAAAAGATCACATGTCAAATCCTCAATAACAGCAAGGAGAAATATAGTTATTAGAAAGATTCTTCGATTTCGAATAAGTTAGTTGGATCACGATTTAAGCGGGTTGATAGATGAGTTTGATTTACCTCTTATGTGATGAACCTAAAGCGGTTGGGTGGTGATAAATCCATCATTCAATTTGATAACTCAACCACTATTATACATTAATAGATATCTGTTAATGAATAATAGTGATGGATTTATCAAATTGGACGGTGGAAACATCAATTGTCAAAGCGGTTTGGATGAGACGATTGGATTGTCAGAAGCTGATTATAATGTGTTTAATGACTAATGTATAAAAAACAATTTGTATCAATCTGCATGCTATTTTTTAGAATCCAAAGTACTATTATTGCAGGATACATATAAAAAATGACAAAGATATAAAATTAGGCTACATGTTTGACATTCTATGTTATGTATCATATAATACTATTATATCATTTCTCACACTTCTCAAGTCAAGCAAACAACACTCATACTTTCTTTAAAATGACATAAATAAAAATATCATATAGACATGTCACTATACCCAGCATTGGAATAACAATTTCAATCAAAAATATAATATAAAAACACACATTTCACTGTAGACACACAGTAGACTAAATCAAGACTAGCGCCAAAATTTCACACATTATATAAACCTCAATTCCACCCACCCCCATTTTCTGTAATAATTTTCTTTTCTCTGTCTACCATTTCACTAGCATTATATCATTTTTGCAAGCCACTCATGGATGATCAAACCACTTGCCTTCTTGATTGGTCATATTTCTACCATGGAAAGGTCTTATTATTTCATTTTTTCATAACTCGAATTACATTTGAGTGTTTGAAATTGCTTATTAAAAGTCGTTTATCTAGTTGTTACTACATTTTAATAAAGTAGATAAACGGTTTTTAATAATGCATATAACTGCATAGTTAACGTTAGCTCTCTAGTAAGTAACCGACTGCCAGAGAGCTAACGTTAACTATACACTTACAAAAATAGAAACAAACCGCATATGATTAATATATAATTTTAATCATAAGCAGTTTTAGAACAACTAAAATTACAAAATGATTATTACTAACACTATAATGCATTATATTTTCTTGCATTCACACACATTTTATCTTTTTATTCAAATTTGAGATATTTTGTAAAAAAAGTTTGAATCTTTTTAACAAATTATGAATCTTTATTCATGGGTATTAATTAAATTGATATAAACACAGACTACAGAGGAATTAACAGAATCACTATTGATGACGACAATGGAGCTTGAAGCAACAAGATTCAAAGCACAAGAAGAATTAAACCAAAAAGATGATCAATTAACTCATCTTAAACACCTTCTAACCACCGCAATCAACGAAAAAACCGAAGCCCAAAACCGTTACCAAACACTACTTAACTACCACCACCGTCAAACCACCGTACCTCCGCCGCACTCCGCCGTATCAAGCATAGAAGATGAACCCATCACCAATACCAACTTGTCATTCTCCGATTGTGAAGAAAGCATTGTTTCATCGCCGGTGACGGAAACCCCAGTAGGAGTTACGCCGCCGGCACGGTTGCCGGAGCTGGAATTGGGTTTTCCGGTGACGGTCTTGCCGGAAAAAGGGAAGCTTTTGGAAGCAGTGATAAAAGCAGGGCCGTTGTTACAAAACCTACTTTTGGCGGGACCATTGCCTCATTGGCGTCACCCGCCGCCGCCGTTGGATAGTTACCGGATTCCGCCGCCGCCAGTGGTGATGCCGCCGGTTCATTATATGTTTGATAAGAAGAGAAGGTTTGATGAAGGGTCCGAGTCTTCCACTGAGACCAAATATCAAAGAATTGTTACTAATTAAAGTTTAAAGCTTTAATTTAGTATCAAATATAGTTATTATAGTTTAATTTAGTTATATTAGTTTAATGAATACATTATGCTAATTAGGTTATGTGGTGGTGGGATTATGTATCCATTTGTATAGCAAAAATCTCCCCCGATTTTCGATATCGTATTTAAATTTCGGTTTCAAGTTTCCTATCGTACTTATACAATTACTTGGAGTACACAACTTAAAGAGCGTGTTTAGAGAAGCTTAAAACTATGTTAAGAGAATACTCGTACAATGCAGCGCAAAATAAAATGTGTTAAACACGTGACTCGTGAAATTGATTCGCTTTTTCTTCTCTAAATGATTAGTCATATAATTATGAATCGCTAATGTAATTATTCGTCTAAATTATTGGAGAAATGATATTTAATGATGAAGAAAGTGAAGTAATTAGTAAATGTAATTAAATAGTTTATATATAACACAATTGTTAAACAGATACTGGTAGTTAGTTAGTTGCTTAATGTTGAAACTTAAAATATATTCTTATTTTACTTTCTAAGAGAGAGATGAAATATTTTGGTTAGTATCTATTGCATTTGAATAAGCATCATTTTAGTAGCTTAAAGTCAACACAAATATTTTTTTTACAACTCATATATACACGGATATTCTATATTGTACTAATCTGTAGCATCAATGAATGGTTTCATTATTCTAAAAAGAGAAAATTTCATAAACCATACATGTGGTTTGCACACATTTTCACAGATCATACCCGAATTTTTTTTTCCAGGTTTTCGATACCCCAACTTTCAAAATTGCTCGCAAATGGTACCTCCGTCTATTTGTGTCGTTAAGTTTTACCAATTCCGTCAATTTTCAATACCCTAACTTTCAAAATTGCTCGTAAATGATACCCATAAGTTTCAAAATTGCTCGTAAATGATACGTCCGTCCAAATCATGTGGTTAAACTTAACGACAAAAATAGACGGAGGTATCATTTGCGAGCAATTTTGAAAGTTGGGGTATCGAAAACCTGAAAAAAAAAGTTTGGGTATGATCCGTGAAAAAGTGTGCAAACTACAGGTACGGTTTATAGAATTTTCTCTTCTAAAAATGAATACATTCATGGACCAAGCGAATTCGTAGTTCAGATTACCCCTAACTACAAGATGATTCCGCTCTTACGATGCCTACCACAAATCTTGAACCCGTTAACATATGTTTGTGAGGATCTATTAGTGCCAATAAACTAATGCAACGTAGTATGTTTGTTACTTACTAGTTAGTAACGATTTCAATCATCTATAGTTTTGATCTACCACCAGGTACTTAAAAAAGGTGTTAGTTCAACTAATTTCAATTCACATGCCTTTTCATAAGGTATTATATTATTAAGAAGACGTGTTTTAAAATGCTGCTAGTAATAAAAAGGAATTAGAGAAATGAAAATCATCATCAACATACTTTATCATTTACTTTTTTACTATAAAAGTATAATAAAATCGACCACTTTAGTCATATCAAGTCCAACGCCTTTTAGTTTAAATATTGGAAATCTTGCGTTGCGTTGGTTCACGTAATTTTTGTACGGAATTAAAATTCATGAAAAGAATTGAAATTTTAAAGAATGTAAATTCTTTTGTGCCAATGGATTTAATGACTTTCACATCAAATTATTCGTGAACTAGACAACCCTACGAAATAGAATTGAAATTCTAATTCTATCGAATCCCTTAAACCAAACACAACCTTATATTTTATTTTTTTTACAAGAAGATTTAAGTGACGTCTATTATCTTACTCCGCAAAATTCATTATTCTTTGAAAAACAATTGACTATGAAAGTTAAAGACTAATACGATGGTCACATTTCTCTTCCTTAGACTATTTATAATATCATACTATTATATTTATGTATCTTATTACAAAAACATTATTTGAGCAAAAGATGTTTAGTAAATGAGTTACACTTTATGCCAAAAACAACCCAATACATATAAAGTCTTTCTATAATCAAAAGCCTAAACAAGACTTTAAAGACGACATTACTAAAGGATAAAGCATATACTTTTTCTAGACCAAAGTACCTAACAACCGGACCGTTTTGATACAAAAGTAATCGCAGTTTCGTGTGCTCAATCTAGGTCTTGGGGTACACACAGTCAACAAAAGTCAAAACCCGACTAGTCCCCAACTTGGCCGACTAGTCCTTCCGAGGTCCCGACCCACTCGACCCCGACTAGCGACTTTTGCAACCTTGAGACTGCCATTATGACCTAATTGCAATGTAGCTTACATTTGCTTTATTTTTACATAAACTACCTACTCAAGAGGAAAAGTTTCTTCTGCTAAAACGCTGACCGAGAAACAACGAAGCTTTAATTGATTCGAAGTAACCTACAAGATTCAACTGTGGTAACTCGTATGGAAATTACCAGTGCCTTACTAATCTAACTTGTTAATTTTACCACCTTTAATCTACATAGACAATGATCATAAAACTACCATAACTACGCTTAGATGCATGGGTCTTTTAGAATATTTAATTAGGCTTCGGATGCTATTGCCTATTGGTAATATTGACATGATGATGTATGGGCCAAGTGGCCAACTACCGGAAGGTGAGAAATGTTGGACCCACGAATCAGAATCAAAATCTAATGAAAAGTCATTTGCTTACATTACTTCCTAGGAATAATGTACAATGTACATTCTATTTCCTATTTGAATCATGTTGGTAATTGCTTACATTACTTCCTAGGAATAATGTACAATGTACATTCTATTTCCTATTTGAATCATGTTAGTAATAACTAGCATCAATCTCGGTAAAACTACTCATTACCCTTACCGCGTTACTAACATATGACTACGATCGATGCTACAACCAAATGAAAGTACACTGGAATCCCATGCAACATCCTAGACACGAGGTTAAGCCACAATAACGAACCATCATTTTCATTATATAAATTTTTGTGAAAAACAGAAAATACGGGAAACATCTAGACGACACTTACTCTATCCCGAGTAGAAAAAAGAACAGATGGATTTCAAACTATTAAAACACAAAAAAATGCTCCCTAGCGTGAACTCTTTAAGGGAGCTTACGGTATCTCCATAAATAGATACCGGAAACTTGACTGTGGTAACTAAATACATACACTTTACTAATTTAGAGTAATGGTGGTAGCTTTCTATAGGTCTAGTCAGTAATGGTAGTAATGCAGCTACCTATCTACCAAAAGTTGATTTCCCATATTTCAAACTAGTTGTTATGTTCCCCTTTTAGGGGAAACTAGATTCTAAAACTTGATTGCATTGACTTAACTTACATTACCACCTATAGAATGAACCTAATCACACCAAAAAGGCATACAGAAAACAGTTTTTGTTTTTTTGTGTGCACAAGTTCATACTATACAAATGCAGGAATACATTTTTTTCAAAGATGATTTCTTAGGTGGAATCAAGAAATCAGCAAGACAAGACGGTCATGTCACACCGTATTGGTTAACCTGGATGGAGGTTAAAAAATTTAATCAAAATTCTCAGTTTCATGGAGACATACAGAATTACTTGTTCTTTAAGAATTTACACAAATTGAGAGAAACAATCAAAGAAGAGTCATCACCATTTGCTAAAGATTGCAGAAAACTTGCCTGCATGTACTCATTCATCCTCATCGTCATCTTTACTGTTATTTTGAGTATGTTTCTGAGCATTATACATGTCAGCAACCTGAAAGTAATGTCACATACCATATAAAAATCTTCCATTATTTTACTCTAGCTCGTAACTTCACTAAACTTTAGATTAGAGATCAGATATACTATTTTTTAATCGAAAATGACCTAGAAACAAAAGAGTAGACAGTGAAAAATACTTTAAAACAAAATTAAAAATAATAATAATAAATAGTGGTTCCTCACCATCTCTGACGTTGAAGCTTCCTCTGGACCCTTGTCTTCTCGGACACGCAATAATCGTGGGAATCGTAGTGAAACGCCCTTTTTAAAACAAAGAAATGACAGGTATGTCATTTGGTAGCAAATTCATCTAACAAATCTTAATTTAACCATATATGAATTTATATAGTAACCTTATTAGGATCGACCGTGCCAATTGCAGCACAATAAACAGGGCTGATGGTCAAGTCGGCAGCTTTAACTTCCCAAACCTGAAACAATGCCGAAATATCTGTAAAAGTTTAGTGTATGTCTTCAATACTTCGGGCGAATATATAGAAATATTATTAGAGATAACTCATGAAAACTATTGATAAATTACCTCAGTTGCCTCAAACCACACATCTGGATCTGTGGAATCTGCATATCTGTAATACGACTGGCAAATTTATACATTAGAATTAACATATGTTTAATAGCTTGAAGGTGTCTGGATACACAAAAGATAAAAAGAAGTAACAAAACCTTAGGTTGTGGAATCACTTTAGAACGAAGACTGGTAGATCGCTCTTCAAGCATGGCATCTGAAAATCCAGTGCCTATAAAGACAGATGTTTCTACCAGTGGTAAGCATCATGGAAAATGTCCAAAAATAAACTCAGAAAAGTTACATTTTTTCAATGTCAAATACTAATGTCGGTTTAGATTTGCATTTTTAGTAGATAATATTGCACGGGTAAACATATTCTGCTTCTGATTATCTGATAGTTAGGGCATCAGATAATCAGTTTTACATAATTAAACTGCAACAAAAGTGATTATTTAAGGGCCAAATAATCTAATCTATAACCCATCTAATAACCAGACTTCAAACAACAAAACGTACAAACACCAAAGACTCCCTAGATGAAAAACATCACTTACCAATCTTACAAATGGTTTGATATTCATCCTTATTGCTGTCATAACAAGCAAGAAGAAAGGCACCAAATCCACCAACACGCTTTCCACGGCCATGAAAGGCGGCAATTGGTACTAAATCTAGTGAGTCACCGATACTGTACAAAACATAGAGTACCATTTTTTAATTAAGCCATGTTGGAGGGTATATACAACAAGAGAAGCAATAATGAATACCTGTCCATATAGTCTTTCTTTAACTTGAGCCAGTTATTTGATCGCTTTGCAGGCTCATACGTAGCATCTTTAGTTAAAGTTTTGATAATCAGTCCCTCACAACTGATAAAAGAACAGTAACTTAAAGGTCAGAGCTACTGCACTTAAGCAGAAGTGGATTAGAACTGAATGGAGAGGGGTATTATTACCTGGCATTTACAGCAGTATCTAAAAACGTTTGAATTTCCTCGAGATCGTTTGACGTTATGGCTGTTGCAAGCTGGAAAAAACCAGGTTCTTCCTCAAAGGATTCATATAGACGCTGAAATAAAAAACACAATAATTAAACACAGTAAATGTCTGAGTATTGTGTCGCGGTAAGATTGGTACAGAGATCCTCACCTCTCTTCTGGTATTAAGTTGTTCCTGTAAAAGCTGATGTCCATTCAAATACAACAAATCAAAGGCGTAGATGCATACATCAACCTTGATTTCACTCATGACAACATTTTTGCGAGCACGTGTACTTAATATCTGTATGTAGTCATTAGCAAACACAATGTCACACGCCAATGAATTTTAGCAAACTATAAACGACCAAACATGACAACAAAGGATGACTATCATGGTAGATTTACAAGACATAACATGATCAAAAAGAAAAGAATGACAAATAACCTGAAATGGGAGAATTTTTTGCTTATTGCGGTCATACGCAACTAGTTCACAATCCAGAACAAATGACGTTACATTTGGTTTTTTAACTCTGCAAAATGCATGATAACAGTGCCGAGAAATCAAAAAATAGACCCAATACATAATGAAAATGAGGGAGCAATCACTAAAAAGTACCTTGAAGCAGCAACAACAACATCAGGGAACTTTTCAGTATTTCTTTCAGAATTTCTACTATATATCTGAACTGTACCATCCTCCAAGTAATGTATCTGCATAGAGTGAAACTGGTTAGCGAGACACAACGTTGCCTTTTTAAATTCCAATGAACTTAATAAAGTTTTACCTGGGCCCGTTCCCCGTCATACTTGTATTCACAAGTGAACTCCATATTTTGAAATTTGTCTAAAATCTCAGACACTCCTTTAGTAGGCTTTGCTAGCATAGGTCCAACTGGAACACCAGGCGAAAAGCAACACGTTTTGGGCAGATCCCATACACCAGCAGAAAGAAGAGCAGGAACAATTTTATCATATACAGGAATAACGGAATACACTTGTTTCACAATTTTAGCTGCCTGAACACATTATAGAAGAATGTTACTAATGAATCAAAACTGAAAATATGCAACTTTATAGTAAATGTCAGCTGACCTCATCTATAGGTGAATTTGCGTGTGCCGCAGGTGATGGGTGGTTTCCAGTAAGAAAAACTGCATGCCCGAGGGCAGTCAAGAGTGTTTGTTCTGCTAAACCAATTCGCAATTTTGTCTGCAGAAATGAAGTCCAAAATTTTAAGTCAATGAATAATTAAAAATCCAAGACAGTATTTTCAAACACAAATTCATATGATAACCTGAAGTAGACGGATCAAGTATTGAGGTTCACAGTCAGTTGCAGCAACCAGAAGTCCCTTTATGTGATTCTTCTTCTTATCTTGACTATCCTTTCCGGATTCCTAGGAGAGAAATTTTCCCATGGATGAATAGATTTCCATAACTAAACTAAATTGATCAGGGAATCTTATAGTTACATTCACACCTAGAACGGGTAAACGGAAGAGGTTTTCCCTGTTTAGATTCCGGGTTACCCCGTGAGGGTGAGATGATTTTTTTTTAAACTCGGATGTACACGTCCTAACCAAGACATCCCCGTGACCATTTCCGACCCTTTCCCAAGCCACCCACAAGATGTTTACCTAATGAGGTTCAAGGTTTGAACCTTAGACCTCTTGTGAACATCTGGACGCCTTACCACTAGACCACCTTGGTGATGTTAAGTTACATCCACAATTGATTATCTAATTAAGGCGACTTCAAGTTAAAAGAATGGTTTTTTATTTTTTATTTTTTGTGTGTGTATGGATAACTAAAACTATGTTTGTTATTTTCTATTACTAAAGGTCCAAATAATCATATACCTATTAGCTACTACAAAATGACTATCCAAAGGTAAACCAAAATTTACCTAGCTACCAATGCATCTAACTCTTTTTCACAATAATGCACATTTTGGTTTATCAGATCTATTATCTTCTGGTAATGTCAAATTAACACTTAATTATTAGGTCATTACAACTTCAACTACCATAAACACATTCGAGTACGGTCTTTTACAGCTCAATCACTATGACAGTTTATTTAACTCTGGTTACGCACATAAAATAAGATATTTACTATACTAAACTCACTCTTCAAGCAAGCATATATTTTGTTAAAGTCCAAAAACAACGTAGCAAGTAAAACTGCACCTTAGCAATAACCCGAAAAGTATCAAACACTTTAGCTACTGTCAACGGTTGCGGTTTCCGCATTAACGGTTGCGACGATCTACTCGCTTTCGCAACAAGACCCAAGTCTCCCAATTCCTGTAATCAAGACCACATCAAACATAAGTTTTCAATCAACATAACAGACAACTTCAGCAAGCTTTACAGACTTCACACCTTATATTGCTTTTTAATATGTGTTTCTTTGGCACCACAAGCTTCAGCTAACGCCTTAATAATCGAAGCATCACCGATTCCCAGCTCTAACCCTTCATGAGCTGGTGCAATTCGATTCGCCAAAAGATACACAACAGCCACCAAATCATCAGGTGTTGTATCAATCACAGTCCTCAGCATATTACATACAATTTCAGTAATCGCAATTCGACCCGATTCATTCGATACCGCATCGAAAACCCTAACAAGAAACAAAAACGGCACTCTTTCACCTTCACCCCAATACGCCGCCTTTTTCGGATCAAAGTTAGCACCTTTCTTCTTCAATTCAACCATGCTATCATCAACAGTAATCACCTTTTGTTTCTTCAACTTCTTTTGTTCTTCCAAATTAGGGTTCGGGGGATCTTGATTAGACCCATTTATTTCATGGGGTTTTTGTTCGGTTTGGTCTGAATTCGAAGCTGGCTCCTGTTTGGGTTCAATTGGTTTGGTAATTTGTGCGGAATTAATTTGGGATTTTGTATCTAGGGTTTTGCGTTTCTTGGGGGAACTTGATGAAGATGATTGGGATTTGTTTTTGTTGGCGGCGGCGCGTGCGTTGGACATGAGTGCATCGAATGCTGATGGACGAGATGATGACATTTTGATGATGGAATGTGAAAATGGTTTTGTAATCGTTAGAAATAATGAAGATGATTTAAGAAATGAAATTGGGATTGAGCGTGAGATTGCGGTGGTTATGGTGGTGGTGTGAGTTACGGTGTGATAGCACGACCGGAGTGATAACATGAACCAGCTGCAGGATGAGTGGTGGTTTATGGTGGTGAAATTGGGGGTTTAATTTTGGTGGCGAAAGTTTTTAGAGTTTGGCGGGAAAATTGATGCCGTAATTTCACCCCTTCATTATTTTCTGATTATTGAGGTTGCTGGGAGTAGATTTTTGTTCTTGGTTAAATTCTTAAAATATTTGGACTAATATAATACAAAGATTTTGCTATATGAAGACTTCGGGATTATAGTTAAGACTTAAGAGCCTAATTCTTATTAAAAAAAAGTCGTTAACGATTAAGAATCGTCAAACAATTATACAGTAGTTAATTTGTGAAATTAACAATAAAGTACGGAGTAAAATTTTAACAATCAATAACTAACTACTAACATGAAAATTAGTTGTTAATCATAGGCTTAAAAAATACTCCGTAATGAATAATGATAGAATAGAATATAAATACTTACAGTTTTAGAATAAGGTTCAAATGAGTATACCAACTTTGAATGAGAATGAGGGAACCAACATATTTCTACCATGTGTCACTTTATTCTCTCTCCTCCACATTTTTAAAAATTAAATATCTCACAAACGGTAAGTCGAAAAATCATGAAAATTGCACCATAAAATCCAGCGTTTTCTCCTCTTCGATTTGCCATTCCTCAAGGCATACTTTCGACAACTTTTTTTTTCTTCCATTTTTTGGTGGATTTTACAAATTAGTAGCACATGTGTTAGTGATTGGTTATACATTTAATTTGTGGTTAAGGTTAGGGTTTAGGGTTTACTAGGGGTTAGTAGGGTTTAGGGTTTAATAGGGTTTAGGGTTTAGTAGGATTTAAGGTTTAGGGTTTAGTATGATTTAGGGTTTAGAGTTTTGTAAAGCGTTTAGGGTTTGGGGTTAGGGTTTAGGGTTTGAGGCTTGGGGTTTCTCCCCGAAACCCTAAACCATAAACGCAACACTAACACATGTGTTACTACTTTGTAAAACCCACCAAAAAATGAAAAAAAAAAAAAGTTGTCAAAAGTATGCATTGAGGGACGGCAAATCGAAAAGGATAAAACGTTGAATTTAGTGGTACAATTTTCATAAGTTTTTGATTTGTTGTTTGTGAGATAATTGATGCTGAGGGTAAATGGGTTTTGTACATGTGGAGCATTCTCTTTGTACACATAGCACAATATCATTGGTTCCCTCATTCTCACACAAATTCCTATTCTCTTTTGCACCCCACCCTATAGTTTTATTACTGTGATCATAAATTTTATCACATTCTACGTATATGAATCGTATTTCATAATAGTTGTCTACTTTCTTTGTTAATCACACAATTAATATCTATCTAAATCAATCGTAAGTCGATCCCTCTTTCACATTCTTATTATCCCAATGTGCGGAAGAATTCCCTTTACACTAATGATGTAATTAGTTAGATCTGAACAATAAAAAATGTTGTAACGATTAAGTTCGGTGAGCGGGTGAGTATCTGAGTCTAGATAAGAGAGTAAATAAATGCAATTACGAAGTAGTATATAGATGTATCATGCGGAACTAAAATAACATGAGGGGCAAAAAAATACGTTCTTACTTTTTATCATTTTGAGTGCAAGATTCTTAACATGTAACTAACACTTAAAAAATTTACGTAATTTTAGAATTCTAAATATTACTTAGAATTCTTGAGGGGGAAGCTGCCCCTCTACCATTTAGATCCGACCATAGACGTATAAATCACAATTTTGAAAAAGAGTATGATTCGGATAAAAATAATTATTTCACATAGATATTAGGAGGGCAAGTGTTAATGTTTTATCCTAGATGTTTAGCACTAAAAGATATGTGAATTCTTTTAACCAATAATAGTATTTCTTGTAACCTTCTAAAATCTTGTAGCTGTAGGTGTTAATTTGCCTCTATAAATAAAGTAATATTGTAATGTAATAGACTTTAGATAATTTTTGACTCACAAGTCACTGCCCTGCATTAATTTAACTATTTTTTTTAGTTTCTTATTTAATTTAGTTAAAAAAATGTGCAGGGATAATTCGAGCATTTTACACCTAATTTCGCTCGCAAAGTTACGTTCCTCTCATTTCATTTATTCTAAAATAATATGAAAAAAAGTCTTATGCTTTATAAATGCTATTTACTTTTGCCTTAAATCCTATAATTAATCACTCAAAAATACTTAAATTCTCTCTATAATCCGCACACACAACTCGAATCTCGTACTGAATCGGTTTCCATTTACACTTTTACTTAATATCGTTCATTGTTCGTAAATTTTTTCCGTTTTCCTATTTTTATATTTGGCTCTATAACAATTACCAAATGTAATTGACACTATTGCTAACCTATTCATACTCACTACTACATCAACTCAAAGGAAAACTTAAATAATAAATAAGTGATGGGGAGGTACTTCAAAAATGATATGCTATTTTCTATTGATAAATAAATACATAAATATATATTTAATGTAAGTGATATTGATGATAAAAAAACATATATAAATTGTAACACCCCCAAATTTGATGATTTGCGGAAGCTTGATTTGGGTGTTACTAATCAATAACAAAGCACAAAGATATATAGTAAACGACTCTATATGCGTCGTTTTAACAAAATATATTGATAATAGAAATGTTTACAACATTTAAAGCTTTACATAGCTCGAGTTTAATTAAAATGAGATTTCAGTACATAAGTACTTGTACAAAAATATACTAATGCAAGAAAATCTCAATCGTCTGTATGCTGACTCGAGCTAAAGTCCTGAAGCAGAAACATCCTACTGCTTGGTACCTGCGATATATGCTAAAAGGTCAGCTAAAAGCTGGTGAGCTCACAGGTTTGAAATCAGTTAATATAGTATGAACCGCAAGATTTAAATAATGAATTGCATCCAGCAATTAAATAATGAATTGCATCAAGCAATTAAATGATAGTTATCGTGTATACAGCCATGAGCACATAGTTGAGCTTAACTCGAGGGCCGGGTCCCCTATAGAGAATTCCGGGCGAGGTGCCTCCACGAATGCCTAATCCACATTCGTCTTCCCAAATATTAGTACGTTCGTTTACCCGGTTAGTGCTTGCTAACCCGAACGAGGTGGGTCAATCCTATATGGTACCATATACTAATATTCACGCTACAACGTATTAACAACTATGCTGACGGAGGACTTTAAATGATTAGTTTCGAAAAACTCATGTAGTATATGAAATGATTGTACTTGCGTTCACATGTTAAAAGTTGAGCAATATATCACACCCCTGAGTAAAACAGTAAAAGAGGGGCTATGAGACTCACCTGAGTCTGAAAGCGTTTAAACAAACGTAAGTTGATTAGCCGAGTATGAAGTCCAAAGACTTGTAACCTGAGGGTGTCCACGACACGCGATGGTTATAATCATGATTGGGTATCTCAAAAGATCACCCTTGTAGTTGTTCATTCAACTATAATGTCCAAATCTCCACTATTTGGTTGATACGTTTAAGTGTTTGAAAAGTGTACGGCCCGTTGGTGACGGATTTGTAATAATAATCTCAATTATTATTATTTTGATTTCGTGGCGTTTTACTTGAAAAATGTGTTTTGATTGTGTTTTAGAAGCCGTTACGGAATCTAAGTACGGGGGTCCGGGGGCAGCGCCCCTGGTAGCGGGGTCCAAGGGGCGACAGCCCCTGGCGGGGTCCAAGGGGCAGAGCCCCTGGCTGGGGTCGAGCTGCCAGGTCAGTTTGGAAAATTTTTATTTCTACTATATTGCTTTGACGAAAAACGCATCTGGATCTGAATTTGGGTAAAATCAGGTGTTAAAATTTTAGGTCTCGACACTTAGAAAAAATCTGAGTTTTCTGGTTTGTGCGACGTTGGGTGCGACGTTGGGTGCTTGCGTCGCATTTTGCGACGTTCGCAATTCAATGCGACGTAGGGTTCTGCGTCGCTAATGCGACGTTGGTTAAGTTGGCGACGTTAAGGTCTGCGTCGCTATGTGCGACATTCGCAAGTCAATGCGACGTAATAGGCTGCGTCGCTATATGCGACGTCGAGGATTCGTGCGACGTAATTCGCTGCGTCGCATTTGCTCCAGGCCAAATGCGACGTACGGGATCTGATCGGAGTTTCAACTTCAAAAACGCATTTTCCGGCCATCGATCAGCCTAATATTTTTACCCAACCCATTTTAGGACATTACAAGGTTATACAAACAACTAGCAAGTGATAATACTTAGAAACGAGAGTTTTCGGAGTTGTGTCGGAAACTTACAAATCGCCGAAATGAAATTTCGAAAAGATAGGAAGATAGATCGTTGCGTGGTGGTCGTGAATCTCTAAAAATCTTGAAGATCCGAAGTCGTTTGATATGTTTATTTTGCGATTTGGATGGATGAAGGTGGTGATTTGTTTGAGAGAAAAGGAAAGAGGAAAAGAAGAGAGAGAGAGTTGAGAAAGAAATGAGGAAGAGGGAGGGGAATGGGAGGTTAAGCTCCCATTTTTCGCCCCGCGTTTCCGCTCCGTGCGGTGTTCGTTTTCTCCGTCGATCAAACGTTAAATAATTATTTTACATATTAGTTGGTACGTTTTAAAATACAAATTATTACGCGATATTTTATTTAGATATTTTACTAATCAATTTATATTTGAGTTATAAAATGTAAGTTAGTTTGCGCGTTAAATATTTTAAATTGTGCAAGTTCTGTTTGTACGATACGAATTGTAATTCGAGCATTATTAAAATGATATTCTTAACATAACAGTGTTACTTAATAAAATTGGTCACCAACGTCCGTATTTTATGGAACCGAAATACATTCGATTTAAATTGCGTACGATTTAATCAAATCGCATTTCCGTATATATTCAACAATATATATAATTCGATACATTAATTAGCCTAACACAAAACTAATTACATGTATTAACGTATGATTAGGGACTAATTACTAGTCCTAATTTGGCGGGTGTTACATTCTCCCCCTGTTAGAAGAATTTCGTCCCGAAATTTAGTTCGAAGTCGTGTTTGAGGTAGAATCAGTGAATAGTTGAGGATATTTGAGTCGCATTTGGTCTTCCCGTTCCCAGGTGAATTCTGGACCACGCCGCGAATTCCATCTGACCTTGACGATGGGAATACGACTTTGTTTCAGTTGTTTGACCTCACGGTCCATAATTTCAGCGGGTTCCTCAACGAAGTGAAGTTTATCGTCAACACGAATTTCATCTAGTGGAATGATAAGTGTCTCATCAGAAAGACACTTTTTCAAATTTGAAATATGAAAAGTGGGGTGCACGCTGCTGAGCTCGGATGGTAGCTGCAATCGATAAGCTACGGGGCCAATCCGTTCGAGGATCTCAAAAGGCCCGATGTACCTAGGATTCAACTTCCCGCGTTTGCCAAAACGGATGACGCCTTTCCAAGGCGATACTTTTAAGAGTACTCGATCCCCAACTTGGAACTCGAGCGGTTTGCGTCTCACATCAGCGTAACTTTTCTGACGATCACGTGCGGCTTTGAGTCGGTTTTGGATTTCCACAATTTTCTCAGTGGTGGCGTGTATGAGTTCAGGACCAGTGAGTTGACTGTCTCCCACTTCAGTCCAACAGATCGGTGATCGGCACTTACGACCGTACAGTGCCTCAAAAGGTGCAGCCTTAATGCTGGCGTGATAGCTGTTATTGTACGAGAATTCGCACAACGGTAGATGTCTTTCCCAGTTTGTACCGAAATCAACTACGCAGGCGCGTAGCATATCTTCCAGTGTCTGAATGGTTCGTTTACTTTGGCCGTCGGTTTGAGGATGGTATGCGGTACTCATATCGAGACGAGTACCCAAAGCTTTTTGAAGTGACTGCCGAAAGTGAGAGGTGAAACGGGCATCCCTGTCAGAGATGATCGAGATTGGAACGCCGTGATGAGAAACGATTTCTTTGA
Source organism: Helichrysum umbraculigerum (assembly GCA_949592205.1). Lineage (NCBI taxonomy): Eukaryota > Viridiplantae > Streptophyta > Magnoliopsida > Asterales > Asteraceae > Helichrysum > Helichrysum umbraculigerum. The sequence goes on from CATIUR010000002.1 coordinate 131,044,973, forward strand.
TGTAGATTTGTGCAAGGCGTTCCATTTTATCGTTTTCTTTGATTGCCAGGAAATGAGCAGATTTGGTGAGACGATCGACGATCACCCAAATGGTATCGCAACCGCTCGCCGACTTGGGTAGTTTGGTTATGTAATCCATGGCAATTTGTTCCCATTTCCATTCAGGGATTTCAGGTTGTTGGAGTAAACCAGAAGGTTTCTGATGTTCGGTTTTGACTTTCGAGCAAGTAAGACACTTGCTGACATAAGTAGCGATTTTGGCTTTCATGTTTGGCCACCAATAAAATTCCTTGATTCCGTGGTACATCTTATCGGATCCCGGGTGGATAGAATATTTAGACTTGTGAGCTTCATCCATCACCAAGTCTCGTAGGTTCCCGAAATTAGGCAACCAGATTCGGTTTGAGAAATACCTAATCCCGTTAGATTTGACTTCAAATTGTTTGTCAATACCCCGCAAGGCTTCATTTTTGATGTTTTCAGGTTTCAGGGCTTCGATCTGAGCGGTATGAATTTGAACGGTAAGGTCGTTGTGAATGGTCATACTGAGGGCTCGGACTCGAAGTGGTTTTGGTCGTTCCTTTCGACTGAGGGCGTCAGCTACAACATTAGCCTTCCCTGGATGGTACTTGATCTCGCAATCGTAATCGGTAAGCAACTCGACCCATCGACGTTGCCTCATATTGAGATCCTTCTGATCGAATATATGTTGGAGACTTTTGTGGTCGGTAAAGATTGTGCACTTAGTGCCGTAGAGATAATGTCTTCAGATTTTGAGTGCAAAAACGACAGCTCCAAGTTCGAGATCATGAGTGGTGTAGTTCTTTTCGTGAATTTTCAGCTGTCGTGAGGTATAGGCAATGACTTTGTCTCGTTGCATCAGTACGCAACCGAGACCTTGGTAAGAAGCATCGCAGTATACCACGAAGTCATCGGTGCCTTCGGGTAGTGATAGAATTGGAGCACTGCAAAGCTTTTGTTTCAGAAGTTGGAACGCTGACTCTTGTTTATCGGTCCAATCGAACCGCTTATCCTTCTGAGTCAGTATCGTGAGTGGTTGAGCTAATTTGGAGAAGTTTTCGATAAATCGCCGATAGTACCCAGCAAGACCCAAGAATTGTCGTACTTCAGTTGCAGAGGTGGGTGCTTGCCAGTCTTTGATAGCCTCGATCTTTGATGGGTCAACGTGAATTCCCTGACTGTCGATCACGTGACCAAGGAACTGAACGGTTTGTATCCAGAACTCACACTTAGAGAATTTGGCGTAAAGCTCCTCGTGTCTAAGTAGTTCAAGGATGGTTTTGAGGTGTTGCGCATGCTCTTGCTCGTTGCGCGAGTAAATGAGTATGTCATCGATAAAGACAATGACAAACTTATCGAGGTAAGGTTTGCACACCCGATTCATAAGGTCCATGAATACAGCCGGTGCGTTAGTTAGACCAAAGGGCATCACTTGGAATTCGTAGTGCCCGTAACGAGTTCTGAAAGCAGTTTTTGGAATATCGGTGTCGCGAACTCGTAACTGGTGATAACCTGATCGCAAGTCAATTTTTGAGTAGAAACTTGAACCCTGAAGTTGGTCGAATAGATCATCAATGCGAGGAAGTGGAAAACGGTTCTTGACGGTCAATTTGTTCAACTCTCGATAGTCGATGCACATTCTGAATGACCCGTCCTTCTTTTTAACAAATAAGACCGGAGCTCCCCAAGGTGAAGAACTCGGTCTAATGAATCCTCTATCCAGAATTTCCTGTAACTGGGCAGACAACTCCTGAAGTTCAGATGGGGCTAAACGGTACGGTGCGTAGGCCACCGGTGCGGCACCCGGCACGAGATCAATTGAGAACTCAACCTGTCTAGATGGAGGTAAACCAGGCAGTTCTTCTGGAAAGACTTCGGGAAAGTCTCTAACAATCGGCACATCCTCAAGTCGCTTCTCCTCCGACTTCTTCTCTGTGATGTGTGCAAGTATTGCGGGGTAACCCTTTCTCAGAAATTTTCGGGTTTTTAAGCAAGAGATGATATTGAGTCCCGTCCCACCGGTCTCCCCCTGTATGATCAAGGTTCCACCGGCAGCGAGTGGAATGCGGACGATCTTATCGTAACAAATGATTTCAGCTCGGTGTATGGACAACCAGTCCATTCCAATGATGACGTCGAAACTTCCGATTTCAACGGGTACAAGATCGATTGAAAATGTTTCATCAGCTAGGTTTAAAGTGCAATTAGGTATCACACTATCGGTTTCTATAAGTTCCCCATTTGCTAGCTCTACAGTGTACTTAACATCTAAGGCAACAGGAGTGATGTCAAGTAGTGGGCAAAAGTCATCAGAGATAAAGCTTCTATCAGCACCAGTATCAAATAGAACAGAAGCATGTAAATTGTTGAGGAGGAACATACCCGAGACCACATTCGGGTCTTGACGGGCGTCCCCGGATTTGATGACGAAGGCTCTGCTTCGGGTGTTGTTGTTGTTGTTGCTGTTGCGGTTGTTGTTGTTGTTGTTATTCTTTAGCTTGGGGCACGTGTCCCTGAAGTGCCCGGGTTTCCCACACTCAAAGCAGACTTTGGGTGGTCTGGTGTTGTTGTTGGAATTGTTGTTGGCAGGAGAATTGCAGTCTTTGGTGAGATGGCCGTACCTCTTGCAATTGTTGCAAAAGGGACCACATGAGCCTTCATGGTGACGGCTGCACTTGGAACAATAGGGTTTGTTCCCAGTGTAGCCCCGTGTGATATCAGTGGTGGTGTTGTAGGCTTTGATGGTGTCGGGTTTCTTGTTTTGTTGGTTGGAGTGGTTGTTGTGGTAGTCAGACCACTTTCGCTTGTTGTTTTGGGAGGATGAAGTGGGTGGTTCAGAATCTTGGCTCATGGACATCAGATCTTGGGCCAATAGAATTGCACCGTCAATGGTGGTTTGGTTGGAAGAGGCAACATGCCCCCGAACAGGCTCAGGAAGGCCAAGGATGTACTTCCTGATTTTATCAGGTTCTGTGCTAACCATGGCTGGGCGGAGGGCAGCGAGTTGCTGGAATCTGGTGGTATAACCATCGATATCACCACCCTGAACCTTTAGGTTCCAGAACTCCTCGTCCAGCTTTTGAAGTTTGGCGATTGAGCAGTATTTGGCAGTGAGTTTTGCTTTCAAGTCCTCCCAAGAGAGTTGGTAGGCAATGTCAGCACCCACTGATTGGGTATATGAGTTCCACCAAGAGTGGGCATCATCTTCGAGAGAGCAGGTGGCGAAGTTTAATTTGTCGTTCTCCGCGCATTTGCTGACACGGAAAACAGTTTCCATCTTTTCGAACCATCTGATCAGTCTGATGGCTCCTTCAGAACCCTTGAAGCTTGAGGGTTTACAGCTCTGAAAGTCCTTGTAAGAACAAGGTTTAGCAGCAGGGGTTTCAGCGGCATCGCTGTTTCTGGTGGAGTTTTGTGGGGTATTCCGAGCCAAGGCTTCAGTAACAGCCTGGGTTATAAGCGATGTAAGCTGAGCGTCGGTGTATGGTCTTGACTTTGGCGGCATGATTCTTCAATAAAAGAAATGAAGATACATGAGATTTTGTAAGAAAAAAATTATATTTGTCTCAGATGTACATGTATAAAGGCGGTAATACATAACATCAATATGCAAAAGAATTATGGCAATTGGTATAAGTAGAAACAACAAGGAACATTTGATAGATAATACGAGTTCAAAGGTTACATCCTACGGATGTATTACAAAAGGTGTCAGGAATTGTTACATCCGACTAATTATAGAGTAGCGCTTAGATAGTTACTAGATTACAGGATAGATTTCAAGACAAAGACTACACTAGTCTTAACGTAGATTAATTTGTTCCATCATAGTGACAAGACGGTCCACAGTGTTTGCAAGTCTGCTAGCTTGACGGACGTTATCTTCTGCTAGTGCCAGTCGTTGTGTTAGTCCACGGGCATACTCTTCTGCTTTATGTGAACGCTGTTCACATTCTTCCATCCTTTGACGTAGAAGGGCATTTTCCACGCTTATTTCTATTACTTGGTTGCGAAGGACATCCATGTTGTTGTTTGTGGTTTCAAGGTCGTCGGAGACTTGTTCGATGCGTTCAAGGGATGTAAGTCTCCAGTTTTCGTTCGTTTCCTGCAGCACGACATCCATGGTGCGAAGTCGCTGCTCGTGTTGGTTCACCCTAGCGGCTAAGGCCGGCAAGGTGAAGTGAGTGGGGTACGGGCCAGCTCGAGGCAACCTGGCGTTCCTCCTAGCTACCCTTGGGTTCTGCGACACGGATTGAGAGCGAGTTGAATTTGATGGTGTGTTTGCCATTTCTGAGACAAAGCGTTAGTAAGATTGAGGCCTATATTCATATAATCCCTATATAATATAGCCTATTGAGTGTCTAGCATAAACATGTTTAAGTCTCGGTTCTCTCGAGGTCAGAGTCTTCTATTGTACCCTGTTCGGCCATAACTACTTTCAGATCTTACATCATCTTTGCTTAATTGTACATAGTTGATCAGGCTATGTTAAATTAAACTCGTATGATTTAATCACCGAACCAGTTATACCTAATAAGGAATACCGCCTAATGGTCATAGTCTAGGCTCACTAAATGCAACCTAGTTCACTATAACCTTAGGCTCTGATACCAATCTGTAACACCCCCAAATTTGATGATTTGCGGAAGCTTGATTTGGGTGTTACTAATCAATAACAAAGCACAAAGATATATAGTAAACGACTCTATATGCGTCGTTTTAACAAAATATATTGATAATAGAAATGTTTACAACATTTAAAGCTTTACATAGCTCGAGTTTAATTAAAATGAGATTTCAGTACATAAGTACTTGTACAAAAATATACTAATGCAAGAAAATCTCAATCGTCTGTATGCTGACTCGAGCTAAAGTCCTGAAGCAGAAACATCCTACTGCTTGGTACCTGCGATATATGCTAAAAGGTCAGCTAAAAGCTGGTAAGCTCACAGGTTTGAAATCAGTTAATATAGTATGAACCGCAAGATTTAAATAATGAATTGCATCCAGCAATTAAATAATGAATTGCATCCAGCAATTAAATGATAGTTATCGTGTATACAGCCATGAGCACATAGTTGAGCTTAACTCGAGGGCCGGGTCCCCTATAGAGAATTCCGGGCGAGGTGCCTCCACGAATGCCTAATCCACATTCGTCTTCCCAAATATTAGTACGTTCGTTTACCCGGTTAGTGCTTGCTAACCCGAACGAGGTGGGTCAATCCTATATGGTACCATATACTAATATTCACGCTACAACGTATTAACAACTATGCTGACGGAGGACTTTAAATGATTAGTTTCGAAAAACTCATGTAGTATATGAAATGATTGTACTTGCGTTCACATGTTAAAAGTTGAGCAATATATCACACCCCTGAGTAAAACAGTAAAAGAGGGGCTATGAGACTCACCTGAGTCTGAAAGCGTTTAAACAAACGTAAGTTGATTAGCCGAGTATGAAGTCCAAAGACTTGTAACCTGAGGGTGTCCACGACACGCGATGGTTATAATCATGATTGGGTATCTCAAAAGATCACCCTTGTAGTTGTTCATTCAACTATAATGTCCAAATCTCCACTATTTGGTTGATACGTTTAAGTGTTTGAAAAGTGTACGGCCCGTTGGTGACGGATTTGTAATAATAATCTCAATTATTATTATTTTGATTTCGTGGCGTTTTACTTGAAAAATGTGTTTTGATTGTGTTTTAGAAGCCGTTACGGAATCTAAGTACGGGGGTCCGGGGGCAGCGCCCCTGGTAGCGGGGTCCAAGGGGCGACAGCCCCTGGCGGGGTCCAAGGGGCAGAGCCCCTGGCTGGGGTCGAGCTGCCAGGTCAGCTTGGAAAATTTTTATTTCTACTATATTGCTTTGACGAAAAACGCATCTGGATCCGAATTTGGGTAAAATCAGGTGTTAAAATTTTAGGTCTCGACACTTAGAAAAAATCTGAGTTTTCTGGTTTGTGCGACGTTGGGTGCTTGCGTCGCATTTTGCGACGTTCGCAATTCAATGCGACGTAGGGTTCTGCGTCGCTAATGCGACGTTGGTTAAGTTGGCGACATTAAGGTCTGCGTCGCTATGTGCGACATTCGCAAGTCAATGCGACGTAATAGGCTGCGTCGCTATATGCGACGTCGAGGATTCGTGCGACGTAAGTCGCTGCGTCGCATTTGCTCCAGGCCAAATGCGACGTACGGGATCTGATCGGAGTTTCAACTTCAAAAACGCATTTTTCGGCCATCGATCAGCCTAATATTTTTACCCAACCCATTTTAGGACATTACAAGGTTATACAAACAACTAGCAAGTGATAATACTTAGAAACGAGAGTTTTCGGAGTTGTGTCGGAAACTTACAAATCGCCGAAATGAAATTTCGGAAAGATAGGAAGATAGATCGTTGCGTGGTGGTCGTGAATCTCTAAAAATCTTGAAGATCCGAAGTCGTTTGATATGTTTATTTTGCGATTTGGATGGATGGAGGTGGTGATTTGTTTGAGAGAAAAGGAAAGAGGAAAAGAAGAGAGAGAGAGTTGAGAAAGAAATGAGGAAGAGGGAGGGGAATGGGAGGTTAAGCTCCCATTTTTCGCCCCGCGTTTCCGCTCCGTGCGGTGTTCGTTTTCTCCGTCGATCAAACGTTAAATAATTATTTTACATATTAGTTGGTACGTTTTAAAATACAAATTATTACGCGATATTTTATTTAGATATTTTACTAATCAATTTATATTTGAGTTATAAAATGTAAGTTAGTTTGCGCGTTAAATATTTTAAATTGTGCAAGTTCTGTTTGTACGATACGAATTGTAATTCGAGCATTATTAAAATGATATTCTTAACATAACAGTGTTACTTAATAAAATTGGTCACCAACGTCCGTATTTTATGGAACCGAAATACATTCGATTTAAATTGCGTACGATTTAATCAAATCGCATTTCCGTATATATTCAACAATATATATAATTCGATACATTAATTAGCCTAACACATAACTAATTACATGTATTAACGTATGATTAGGCACTAATAACTAGTCCTAATTTGGCGGGTGTTACATAAATAAACACAACCATATGTGTCTACTAATATTTAAAAGAAAAAATTTAAAATTTTAAGTTGTAATTTTCGTTTTCACTTGATGTTTAAGTTGAAAATTTTAGTCTAATGGGTATTAGATAGGATAGATAGTTATTATTATTATTATTATGTTACTTTATATATATTATCAATGGATTCAATATATAATTTGTAGTTCCATGTAGAGTGAGTAAATTTTATATTAAACTAACCAACCATAAGGGTTAAAATTCTATAAATAAAAAGGTTTCAAGTAAAAATATGTGATTGTAAAGTATGATCAATGACTAAATCGATATATATATATATAATTTTAACTTAAAATATAGAGTTCCTATATTTTTGTAATTGAGTTCTTAAAGCTTTATAATTATGATATATTAGAATGTTCTCCTTTTCAAGTTTATTAACTCAACCTAATTAAATTAATCGGTACTAGATCGGGTTAAAAAAAAGAGCAATAAAAAAGATACATATCTGAATTGATAATCTAAATGGGTACAGTTCTTCTTTAACATAAAGAACAATCCAATTCCAACGATCCGATTCCAGCGACTTGAGAAAATCAAGAACTTTTGATGAACACTCCATACTATAAATTAATTTATTCTATGTTTTAATTTATGTGGAATGAGCAAACAATCTAAAGAAATATTACATTTGTGCATCTAAAACTATACACTTTCGACGCCCGCCGCAACACGCGGGTGAAAAAACTCGTTTTTCACATTACGGATGAATATAGTCCGATTTAAGCTATTGTCGTTTCTTTTAAATTTAGTCCTACTACAATGCTAGTACTAAGTGTATTTTTGCCTAAGTGTGTGTCCGGCTTACAATTTTTATTACTAATTATATTGTAACTTAGTTTCATTATTGGAAAATTTACAATTTTTATCCCCGTGATCTTGCGTTTCGGTCAATTTTGTCCTTTAAGAATTTTTTTCTGCAATATTTGCCTTGTGGTATTCAATTTCTGCAATTTTCGTCCTTCAGGTTAACTTAGGCTAACTTTCATTAACTTTCTTCGTTAAGTCTTAGAAAATGACCATAACAACCTCCGTCTTCCTCAAACTCACACTACTTTAACCTAATTTATTATATCATTATATTAACATCTTCGTGAAACTCATTTACATGGTATGTGACTATGTGTTATCATATACCACATAAAGAAAAGATAATTTTTGACTAACAAATAACTAAAGAATGGATGAATGTAACATCCTCTCCGACAGCCTGGTATTTTCTATTTATATTTGCATATTTAATTGTTTTAAATAATTATGTGATATAATTGTTTAATTATGTAAGTTGGTGAAATAGGTCTTAGGACTTATTGTGGATAGTTAAATGTTGCTTGTTTTAATTTATTAAAGTTGACGGTATAATAAAATAGAATTCTCGCAAATGATTTTTAGGTTCCAGACAATAGATTTAGAGCGGATATAAATTACCTACAAGATTAAATGGTTAAAAAGGGATGAGTCGATCCTTTTGGTTGTTACTTTACCAAATTCTTTTCCTTCCCATTTCAAATAAAACCATAAACCCTAACTTTAATTACTTCAAATCAAAGGGAGATCTAAGTCAAGAATTGAAGTTGAGTTGTGATCATTATCATCATTTTCATCATCTAGTTATCATCTTCGTGTTCATCAATCTATTGTAAGTTTATATATTTCATAAATATAGTTTAGATAGGAATTTGGTGAATCGTATGTTATTGTTGTTAGTATATGTTGTAAAGGGTTAGAAATATGGTTTGAATGAGATTGAAGCTTGTTACTTATGTGTTTTGCATGATTGATTCGTATTTGGGGTTTATGGATTTGAGTTGCTGGGCTGTGCCATGATCGAACGAATTTTGCTGGTTTTTAAGTTGAAGCCGATCGGCTATGCCCAAAGCCGATCGGTTATGTTATAAAAGCCGAACGGCTCCTTTTAGCCGATGGGCTATGTTAGTTAAAAATCACCTCAGAACTTGGACCTCGAATTAAAGTCTGAAAATCAACAGGGGAAGCCGATCGGCTATGGCTGAGCCGATCGGTTATGTGAACTAAGCCGATCGGCAATGACAGTTGAAGCTGAACGGCTAAGACTAAATACAGAAATAAAATAGTTAAATTCTTTGAATTGTAATCGCAATGTATAGGTGTATTTGGAAACCAAATATACAAGATAATTATGTTACGATCTAATTATATTACTGATTGTTTAATAGTATAAGTATTAGCGTAAAGTCGTTAGTTGCTTAAGTACCACTTATTAATGACAAGTTCTAACTTGTGTTGTTGCGTGATGTTTCAGATACCCCAAAGACTCAGTGATTAGTAGCTGGGTGTGTTGACTGCAAAGGTATCGGTGAGTGGATTCAGAGCTCACCATTTAATTTAGTTGTGATCATTTGATTGCAACGAATAAACGTGAATATGTTTTGTTGATTAGTTGATATACCTTGTTGACTGTGAACCTTTGTGCTATGTGTTTGGCCTTCGGGCATCAGTTGTTAACGAGGTCAACAGGTTGTTAAATGGTTGGTTGAACTAGGCAGGGGTTGAATGAATGATACAGAGTCGTACTTCATTTGTTGTGTGTTTGATTCTGTATTTGAGTTCAACTTCCACTAGTTATCGGTCTCGTCCGTATGGCCATACGGATATGGTTGGGTAAGTGTTCTTGGGGAGCCACCCGGGCATTATGGTTATCCCCAGAGCCACCGATCCTCGTTAAGTTGTTGTTGATTTATTGAATATCGTATTGCGGTTGTTTGAAGCAATTATATGATTATGCTAAGTTAGATGTTGTGTTATGAACTCACTCACTTAGCTTTGTGCTAATCCCTCGTTGTTACTTCCTGCAGACTTTTGATTTTGAGCATGCGGGTGGGTAGCAGGAAGGTCAAACCTTGGAAGTATGGAATGTTTGATATTCAAGCTACTCTGATTATTTTGTTGTAACTCAGTTTAGTTTATATAATACCCCGACATGCTAATCTTTTGAACAAGTTTTAAGTGGTAGTAACTTAACCATCTAAACTGTTTTGGGATTTTGAAAAATATGTAATGAAGTAATGTGTTTTATTCATCTTCGCTTCCGTACTTTATATAATATTATTATTATGAAATGAGGGGTGTTATAATGAACAATTCTCTACACTTAGATCTAACAAGTCACTAGCCCGCATTAATTTAACTATTTTTTTAGTTTCTTATTTATTTATTTTTAAAAAATGTGCAGCGATAATTTGTGCATTTTACACCTAATTTCGCTCGCAAAGTTACGTTCCTCTCATTTCATTTATTCTAAAATAATATGAAAAAAGGTCTCATGCTCTATAAATGCTATTTACTTTTGCCCTAAATCCTATAATTAATTACTCAAAAATACTAGAAATCTCTCTATAATCCACTCACACTACTCGAATCTCGTACTGAATCGGTTTCCATTAATGCTTTTACTTAAAATTGTTCATTGTTCATCAATTTTATCAATTTTCCTATTTTCATATTTGGTTGAAATTTTTCACATTACGGATGAATATAGTCCGATTTTAAGCTATTGTCGTTCCTTTTAAATTTAGTCCTACTACAATGGTAGTACTAAGTTTATTTTTGCCCAAGTTTGTGTCCGGCTTACAATTTATATTACTATTTATATTGTAACTTAGTTTCATTATTGGAAAATTTGCAAATTTTGTCCCCATGATCTTGCGTTTCGACCAATTTTGTCCTTTAAGATTTTTTTCTGCAATAATTGCCTTGTCGTATTCGATTTCTGCAATTTTCGTCCTTCAAGTTAACTTAGGCTAACTTTCATTAACTTTCTTTGTTAAATCTTAGAAAATGACCATAACAACCTCCATCTTCCTCAAACTCACACTACCTTAACCTAATTTATTATATCATCAAATAATCACCATCAAACATTAATTTTCTTCATCGATTTTTCTTTCCCTCGTCAAATTTTTCTTTCAAATACGAAACTTTATTTCATCAAACACATATCATTTAGAGTCCATTAACAATTATATTGCATATTGAAGAAATTCTAATTTGTTCATCAAACCTAAATTTAATTGTCTCCACAAATCAAACATAAAAATGAAATTCTTTAAATGGGGAAGAAAGAACAACAAATAGCCCTAGATCTATGGAAGATCCTTTAGATCTTAAAAAACGAAAAAAAAAAGAAGAAAAAAAGAAGAAGAAGAAATCTTTCAGACCTAAATCGAGATAAGAGGTGGTGATGTGGTTGTTATTTGCGGTAGCTAGAGGTTTTAAGATTGAGAATCAAAGATGGTGGCGGTTTTGGTGGCTTGCTCACCAATGGACACCGTTGATTTCTGTATTCGAAAGGGAGGGAGACATAAGTTTTAAGTTTATGCGATGCTCAGTGGCGAGTTAGGTCGGATGTGATAAAAAAAAGTTTGCACTTATTGTCGGAATCTTTGCCGGAGGGGATGATGTCATTCTTTTGGAAACGATATGGAGGTCTCCGTGATATTTTGTAGATGGTAATAGGAGGCTTATACATATGGAAGGATTAGTTTGTACAATTTTAATAGGTATGAATCAAACTTCTTTTTTGTCTCTTTTGAGTTGGTATGAATTAGTTAGAGTGATGTACATATGCAAAAATGGAGGTGATGTACATATGAATTAGTCAAGAGATGGTACGTATGCAAAGACTAGCTGCACCTCCCGGTGTAAATATATACCCACTGGTTGCTCTGGAATCCTTTATATCAGATATCCAATTCTCATCACTGTATCCTTCGATAACAGCTAGATATCTGTTATAATGCAGTATATATTCATGAGTAAATCTCAAGTACCTAAGTAATCGAGTAATGCTCTTCCAATGCTCCCAGGTTGGATTACTTGTATATCTACTTAGCCTACTCAAAATATAAGCTATGTTAGGTCTAGTATAACTTATCAAATACATTAGACTGCCTATTTTTCTTGAGTATTCAAGTTGGGCCACATGCGCTCCTCTATTCTTATCTAGATGTTGACTCGTATCAATAGGATTCCTAGCTATGTTAGAGTCATCCACATTAAATTTCTCAAGAATTTTGTCCACATAGTGTTTTTGACTCAACACAAATCCATCTTGGGTTCTTATGATCTTGACTCCAAGAATTACATCAGCTAAACCAATATCCTTCATGTCAAAGCTAGATTTCAACATGTCTTTAGAATATCTTATCATCTCGTTATTGCTTCCAATAATATGCATATCATCCATATACAGATGTAAATCCACTTGCTGTGTCTTTCACATAGGCACACTTGTCACACTCATTTATTTTGAACCCGCATTCTTGTCGTTGGTTATACCTATATGCCCAAGAATGATTATAAAATAATATTGCTAATAGCATATGATCCTATAGGGTCACACCAATAACAAGCCGACACTTAAAATGATATTTTAGTATATGAATATGATTCATAATTAAAATATCACAACTCTTAAATTATTATGGAGATAATAATAATATAATTCATAATGTATGAATTATTATAAGTATGGTACTTATACATTATTTGATTAGAGAATTATCATAAGTAGGATACTAATATAATTTTAATCAAATAATTTAGTTTGTGTAAGTTTTGTTTATTTAATTTAAGAAGTTAGATTAAATAAATAAAACAATAAATTTACATATAAGTGTTTATATATAAAATGATGTAGTATAAAAGGGATTTGAGGTTGAGTGTTTGACTAAACTTTCTCCCCTTTTCTCTCTCCATATGGGCCCACCACCACCACCATCACCAATCACAAGCAATCTCATTTTGGTCAAATGCATGACTAGGCTTTTTGCATGAGTAATGACGGGTTTTTGCATATGTGGTGAGTATATTATGTGAAGTAAGACTTCATTTCTTGTAAGCACTTGTGCTTGGGCTGATTTTTACACACTGTGACACCCGTCAAATTAGGACTAGTAATTAGTGCCTAATAATCCATAATACATGTAATTAGTTCTGTGTTAGGCTAATTAATATATCAAGTAATATATATATATTGTTGAATATATATAATTTTACGATTTGATTAAATCGTACACATCTCAAATCGAATGTAATTCAGTTCAAATAATACGGACGTTGGTGAACAAATTTATTAAATAATATAACATTATTTAATAACACTATTATATCCAAAATATTATGTTGATAATATTTCGTATTTATTCGTATCTTACAAATAAACGTCTACGCGATTAAAATATTAAACGCGCAAACAATCAAGACAAAGTTAAGTTATATTTATAACTCAAATATAAAGTATTTGATGAAATACTTCAACAAAAATATCGAATAAATATTCGTATTTTAAAATTTACATTTCAACGCGTATTAAATTAATTAAACGTTTAAACGATCGGGAAAACGAACACCGCACGGAGCACAAACGCAGGAAGCAAAAATTTGGGACACACCCACTTGGGGTGGGCCCCACAAAACCGGCCAAAGGGGTGAGAGGGTCAAACCTCACCCCATTCCTTTCTCCACTTTCATTTCATCATCACACCACACCTCATTTCTCTCTCTCTCTCTCTCTCTCTCTCTCACCATTCTTTCTACCACCACCACCTTTACCACCATAAAACCACCGTCAAACGGCCTCGAATCCCATTACTCATTTGAAGAAAAATGACCACGGCAACGAGATCTACAACCCTATCTTTTCGGATTTCTCTCGCGTTAACTTGTAAGATTCCCGACACTTTCGAAAACTTTTAGATTTTCGATTTATTTTACTTGTATGTTGTTCCTCTAGCTTTGTAGTGTCCAAATATGTGTTTAAATCTTGTTTTCGGAACATTGTCGAAAAAGTTCGATTTTGGCCATTTTAAAGAAAACGACTCTAGAAACGCAACCAACTCAAAGTAATGGTTTTTATAAGCTCAATGAACCAAAATAAGGGTTGGGTAAAAGATTCAGACCATGTGGTGGTCGTTAAACACGTTTTCGACAACTTTGGAAATCGACCAGTCGCCAGTGACGTACGGCCAGATCCAGTATAGCGTCACTTCCTTAAGTGTCGCCAAAAGACCTAATTTTGCGTCACTTGTCTATGTGCCGCTAAAAACCCTCTTTTTGCGTCACTTACCTAAGTGTCGCAAATTTAATACCCGTCACTTGAACCCGACACTTGCTCAAGTGTCGCCCCGAATCGATTTGCAATTTACCGACACTTACACCGACACTCATACCCGACACTTGCCTAGGTGTCGCCACTTATGCATCACTTCTCCAAGTGACGCTACTAATACATAATTTACCATTTTATGCGACACTTCTTGAGTGCCGCCTAAACCCCTAGTGTTGCTATAAGTGACGCTAAAAAATTAGAGAGTTGACAAACTATTTTTATACTAAGTGTCGTACTTGTATAAGCTCAAACCTTTATACGATACGACTTCTAAAACACATCGGAACATACTTTTAAGTATAACACTTCGAAATCATAATGATAATGTTGAGATTATTATTACAAACAATCACCAACGGACCGTACACGTTTTCAAATACTCAATCAAATCAACCAAATCGTAGTAATTTGGACATTCTAGTTGGACAAACAACTACAAAGGTAGTCATTATAGATACCTTCTCATACTAATAACCATCGCGTGTCGTGGACACCCTTAGGTTACAAGTCTTTGGACATCACTACTCGGCTAATCAACTCAAGTTTATTTAGTTAAACTCTCAAGACTCAGGGGAGTCTCATAGCCCCTATTTTACTGTTTTCATCAGGGGTGTGATACGTTGCTCGATTTATTTACATGTGAACGCAAGTACAATCAAATCAAATACTACATGAGTTGTTTTCAACTAATCAATTTAAAGCCCTCCACAAGCATAGTTTGGTAATACATCTGTAGCGTGAATGTTAGTATATGATATCATATAGGATTGACAATCCTCGTCCGGGTTAGCAAGCACTAACTGGTCAAACGGACGTATTAGCATTTGGATAGACGAGTGTAGATTAGGCACTCGTAGGAGGCACCTCGATCGGAATTCCTTCATTGGACCCGACCCTTAAGTTAAGCTCAGACTATGTGCTCATGGCTGTATAACTTTTATTTTGCTTTATTGCAACTTAAATTCAATTAAATCTTGCGGTTCATACTATATGTTTTGACATACAAACCTGTGAGCTCACCAGCGTTTCGCTGACCCATTTTAGCATGTATCACATGTACTCAGCAGTAGGTTGGACTGCCCGATCAGGATACTTAGCTCGTGTCAGCATACAAACATTCAGAGATTTAACTGCATTATTATATTTTGTATAAATTAATTATGTATGTAAATCTCTCAATTTCAAACCGAGCTAATGTAAACAATATTTTGATGCAAACTTTGGTTTTATCAATACAAGTTGTAAAACGACGCATATAGTGGTCGTTCATTGTATACCTTGTGTGCTGTGATTATTGATTAGTCGCGCCCCGACCCGATTCGCTTCCGCAACCCAAAATTGGGGGTGCGACACACACACACACACAAACATATATTTTCTCTCTAAAAGTTAGATAGAAAAGTTCAAGAAACAATACTCTCTTGAACACCATTCTTGTGTATGGTGGTTCAAGCTTAAGAGATTGTTTATACAATAGTGAACTAGCATTCAATAGTGTCATCAAAGCTTGTTAGTGGACTATCTTTAGACGAGCTCTTGCTTAGGTTCTTGTCATCAATCAACCACTATCAACCACCATAGAAGATTAAAGTCTACAAAGGTTGTAATTCTAACTTTCTACGATTAATAAATTCTTGTATGTTCATGTAAAGTGATCCTTTGTAAGTAACTTTTATTGTTCAAGTTTTTCAAACTAAAGTCTTCCCTTGCTACTCTCATAAATTGTTTATGAAACTCAAGTTTGAACACCTTAGTTTCCAACAAATCTAACATGACGTGATCAAACTTCTGACGCCATGATTTTGGAGCTTGTTTCAGTCCATACAATGACTTGAAAAGCTTACAGACTTTCCTTTCTTGACCCGGGGCTCCATGTAAATATCTTATTCTAGATTTCCGTTAAGGAAAGCTGTTTTGACATCCATTTGGTGAACTTCCAAATTTCTAATGGCGGCGATGGCAAGCACCATCCTTATACAAGTTATTCGGGTTACATGCGAGTAGGTATCACAATAATCGAGACCTTCTCGCTGCCTGTAACCCTTGATCACCAAGCTAGCCTTATATTTATCAATGGTGCCTTCGGCTTTCATTTTTTTCTTGCAGATCCATCGATAGCCTAATGGTTTGTAACCCGGAGGAAGATCCACTAGCTCCCGTGTGTGATTTTGTAAAATCGAGTCTATTTCACTTTTGATGGCTTCTTTCCATTGAGGTCCTTCTGAAGAAGTAATTGCCTCTTGGTATGTTTTCGGATCACTTTCTACCATGTAAGAGACAAAATCAGGACCAAAAGATATATCAATCCTAGCCCTTTTACTTCTTTCTAGGCTCAACTTCTTCTTCCTCGGTTTGATCTTTTCTTTCTAGACTATCTAGTCTATCATCATGATTAACCTCATTAGGTTTTTTAGATGAACTTAGACAAGGAAACACATTTTCAAAGAATGAAGCATTCCTTTATTCCATAATGGTATTCTTGTGTATATTGGGAATTTAGGCTCATGCACAAGAAACCTATATGCACTACTATGGTGAGCATATTCGATAATATGCAATCCACGGTCTTAGGTCCTGTTTTAAGTGCTTTAGGTGGTGGAACAACCACCTTGGCCAGGCACCCCCACACTTTCAGGTATCTATATGATGGTTTTCATCCCATCCACAACTTATATGGAGTTTCATCCTTCTTTTTACGGGGTATCCTATTTAAAAGAAAGTTAGCCGATAAGATGGCTTTCCCCCCACATGTGGTAGCTCAACCCTGAACTTATCAACATCACATTTACCATTCCTTTTAAGGTGCAGTTTTTCCTTCTAGCAATTCCATGTGGATGAGGCGAATATGGTGCGGTGAACTCATGTCTAATTCCATATTGTGAACAAAAATCAGCGAATGGAGATACATATAAACCTTCCCTATAGCTCCGAATGACCTTAATTTTCTTGTTGAGTTGGTTCTCAACTTCGATTTTGTACAAAACAAATTTGTCAATTGCTTCATCTTTACTTTTGAGTAAATACACATAGCAATACTTGGTACAATTATCAATAAATGTGATGAAATACTTATGTTCACCTTGTATTGGAATCAATTTTAAATCAAACACATCTGTGTGTATAATATCAAGGGGTTCGGTTTTTCTTTCAACCGAATGAAAGGATGATCTTGTCAAATTTTACTTGAACACATGTTGGGCATTTATAATTTGAGTCAATATGAAATGTTATTATGTAATTTTATTTAATCAAACGACGTATAGAATTAAGTTTAACATGTCCAAGTCGGCCATGCCAAACATTAGAGGACTCAAGCATATAAGCAAAACTAGTAGATGTTTTATTCATTTCATTCTTAGTCACCAATCTTTCACACCCCCTATTTCATGATTTGCGGAAGCGACGATTTGGGTGTGACTAATCAATAATCAAAGCGCAGAGGTACAAGCAAACGACTCTACATGAAACGTTTATACATTTTACAAAAGTAGTACAACGTTTAAGTCATAAGTTACAACATAATTGAGTTCGCATAAATTAATCTTGAAGATTTTAAAACATAACCGTTTTAACAAAAGATAATGTTATAAAATCTTCATATGTTTATAGATGCATGCGACTCGTACTATGTAACACCCCAATTTATTATCAGGAATTTAATTTCGTATACGAATATAATTTTATTATGAAATAATATGATATAAATAATAAGATATAGTGAAAAACGTAAAACGAATTATCAGTTCCAGACTGCGAAGTTAAAAAGAGAATGGAGTAAAATAGATAAATACGTATGTTACTTCCTGTTTATTCCTATTGTTTCTAAAAAGCTCCAGAGTGATAATACGTGAAGAACAAAAACCGACTTAGCCAATTTTCATTCTCAAATCATCAAACTAAGCTCTAATCTTGGAAGAATCAACCTCTAATCATCATCTTCTTCAATCCTTTAGTTTCTGTAAGTGATTTCTCATTCTTTTAACCTAGTTTTTGGGTTTTGAGGGATTTTCATGGGGTTTAGTTTAATTAGTGAAATTAACACGAAATTAGGGTTGGAAATTGTTGAAATCATTATTATTAAGTGAATTAGTGATGGGTACTAGCTATATTACACATTGAATATGATTAATTTGTGATAGATGTTCTTGAATAATTATGGGGTTTTAACTAAATATGTATGAATTAGTTCTAGTTAGTTTAAAGTATGATTTATGATGTAACTAGAGTATGAAATTGATAATAGAACATGAATTAAGTGAAGTTGTTCATAAATGGATTAGGTTAATCAAAGTGGGGGAGGGTTTAAGAGTGGTTATTAGTTTAGAGCTATGATTTCATTGAATTTAAATGTGTTGTTATGTGATATGTGTATAGGTACTAAGAAGTTGGAAGTGTTATGAAACGCCCGAAATTTTTTTTTTTTTTTTTTTTTTTTGTGAACAATACACTTTCAGATTTATAATAATGATACCTGTACTTATAATAACACTACAATGGTCCCAGAATTTACAAATAAGAAAATTCCTGAAAAACAGGCAGTACCCGCCGGGTACCACCTTTACCCGCCGGGTAAACGGGAGGACCCGCCGGGTCACCTATAGAATCCGCCGGTTGATTTAATGTTTTGGTAACAGAAACTATTCGTTCGTTTAAAGGATATATCAGCCGCCGGGTCGGGTTCTCATCCGCCGGCTCGTTCATATTCGAAAGGTACCCGCCGGGTACAGGGGTTACCCGCCGGGTAAACCCCCTACACAGCAGGTCCTGAACCTGTTTAGCTTATGACCAAAACACAAATTTCAAATCATCATATCTTTTAACTCAGACATTATTAAGACTTGAAATTTGGTACACACTTTCACAATAACATTATCTAACTTTCACTTTAGACACTTTCGCAATTTCTCGCAAAATGACCAAAATGACCTTATAACCAATTTTCGACACTTTTAGTGAACAACTTAAATTTTGTTCTACTCCAATTCAGGTCATATACATTTAAGCACTTTTTCATCATGTAATAATAGACTTAAGGCAATTGACCAAAGTTTCATAACTCTAGCCATTCACTTTTTAATCCTTTGGATCAATTCCGATCCATTTTGACACTTTTATCCAATTATGACCCAATTAGACACCCTTTTGACCCGTTCCTCTTTTTACCATACCTTGACACCATAACGACTCTATTTAACCCTATATACAAGATACAACTTAAAATCAACCGGATTACTTAATTTCCATAAGATTTCTTTACTTTAACCATAGTAATATTTACATCCATATATTTATAAGTTCACAAGTTCATAACACATAACGATTCGACCCGACACTAGAGTTGACCTTCAAAGTCAACCATCCGATAAACTATACATATATTGCTTAACATTCAAAAACCTTAGTTTGAGGGCGTATTATACAAGTTCATCAAAACGATACCAAAAGAGAAGGCTTGCACTTACAACTTGCAAACCAATCCACGCTATTCTTTCTTGATTTCCTTATCTTTTCCTTTCGAAGTATTACCTACAATACATTTAAATGATACGAAATAAGCATAAAATGCTTAGTGAATACATAGGAAATCAACTAAGCAATGCAATCACATAAGAACTCTTAAACTATCAAATAGCAAATATAGATAGTAATAGATACCAATTGGATCCGCGGCCCATAAGATACAATTGTGCAATGCACTTATTTCGCATTAGATATTATTTCGTGATCATAAACCTTTACTTCATCATTCAATTTCATAAACACAATAATAATAACAATAACATGATTATGCGAATTCTCTTGTTCGTAAACAATCCGAAATCACATAACCTTCACCTAATTGATTCACAATGTACTCACCTTAGTCTTGAATGATGAATTCACTTAGCACAGATTATAATTATTCCAATCCTTTATCACCTATACACATGATACATAATAACACATTTAGATTCTAAAATTCATTACAACTAGTTAGCAAATCACAATTCTTTCTCCCCCACTTTGATTAGTTCTAATAATCACTAATCAAAGTTCTTAACTAATTGATTTCTTATTAACATAACCTATTAATACTCCCATCATCATAATTAACTACTTATAATATTCATAAACTCAATTCAAGAGGATTTTAGCAAAACCCCTTAATTTCACCAAGAACACTAATGGCGAATTCATCACTTCCAGAGATTAGAAGGGTTAATACTAGTGATAATCATTCTAATAAACACCAATTGAGTCAATTTCATAATCTAATTTAACCCAATTGATGAAAATCTCCAAAACCCTTTAACCACTTAAACCCTAGATTATGATTTAAGAAGGAAAATACTTACAAAAGAGTTAGAGATGATACTAACAATGATTTCTTGAAGATTCTGAGCTTAATCACAAGTTGGAAGAAGAAGATTTATGGTGATGATGATTCTGGCGTTTTTGGTTCCTCATAGAGTAATTGTCTGGAGAGTTTTAGAAGAAGTAAGAATTATGTACGTATATTACATATTTATCCCATTCTTTTATTTAATTCACAGTCTAAAACTGTGAAATTCGATTGCGTTTTGTATCATATCTTTTTATTTACTTAATATTATTTTATAAGATGTATATTTCTGGATACACTAAAATAATACCTCGAATATTGGGGTGTTACAAGTCTCCCCCACTTATTCTGTTCGTGTCCTCACGAACCATTCATGATGTACTGCAGGGTAGTACACCATCATCCACTCTTCAGGTTCCCAAGTAAATTCAGAACCTTTACGATGTTGCCATTGAACTTTAACAATAGAAACCGTCTTATTACGTAATTGTTTAACTTTTTGATCAAGAATTTGGACGGGTTCTTCAACATAATTCAACTTCTCATTTATTTGGATTTCAGGAAGAGGTACATAAGAAGCTTCGTCAATAAGGCATTTTCGAAGCTGTGACACGTGAAATGTATCATGAATACCACTAAGCTCATCCGGTAATTGTAACCGATAAGCTACACGACCAACACGATCGAGTATTTCGAAAGGTCCAATATATCTTGGACTTAACTTTCCTCTCTTTCGAAAACGAATGATACCCTTCCAAGGAGAAACTTTTAACATTACTTTATCACCAACTTGGAATTCTATTGGTCGTCTACGTTTATCAGCATAAGATTTCTGTCGGTCTTGAGCCATTTTTAACCTTTCACGAATTTGATCAATCTTTTCAGTAGTCATTTGAACTACATCAGTACTGCCTAACTCACGTTGACCGACTTCTCCCCAACAAATGGGAGTACGACACTTTCGACCATAAAGCATTTGATACGGTGGCATTTTTATAGAAGAATGATAACTATTATTATATGAGAATTCCACCAATGGAAGATGGGAATCCCAGCTACCACCAAAATCAATGACACATGCTCGCAACATATCTTCTAGAGTTTGAATAGTACGTTCACTTTGTCCATCCGTTTGAGGATGAAAAGCCGTACTAATGTGTAGTTGAGTATCCAGATCTTCTTGAAATTTCTTCCAGAATCGAGAGGTAAAACGAGTATCCCTATCAGAAACAATAGAAACTGGTACTCCATGACGAGCAACAACTTCACGAATATAGATTTCTGCTAATACTTCAGAAGATGATGCTTCCTTGATAGGTATGAAAAGAGCACTTTTTGTTAAACGGTCCACAATCACCCAAATGGCATCATGCTGTCGAGGAGTTCTCGGCAGCTTTGTAACAAAATCCATGGTGATGTGTTCCCATTTCCAGACTGGAATATCCAATGGCTGGAGTTTTCCATATGGTTGTTGGTGTTCAGCTTTTACTTGCAGACAAGTGAGACAATTTTGAACATATTTAATGATATCACGCTTCATACCAGGCCACCAATAATCATATTTCAGATCACGATACATTTTGGTAGCACCTGGATGAACAGAATATTTCGATTTATGGGCTTCATTCAACAACAATTTCTTTACATCACTCGTTACTGGTATCCAAATTCTACCATAACGGGTTTTCAAGCCTCGAGAATCATCAACTAATTCAGAGATTTGACCCTTTAAACGTTGTTTATTCAGGTCATTAGAAGATAATGCATCGATTTGAGCAGCTTTTATAGAATCAAACAGCTGAGGAGATACAATCATACTAAAAGATTTCACAGAAAGAATACAATGAGTAGCCTTTCTGCTAAGAGCATCAGCTACAACATTGGCTTTACCAGGATGGTAAAGAATGTCACAGTTGTAATCTTTGACCAGATCGAGCCACCTTCTTTGCCGATTATTCAAATCCCGCTGATCAAAGAAATATTTCAAGCTTTTGTGGTCCGTATAAATGGTAGACTTGACTCCATATAAATAATGTCGCCAAATCTTCAATGCAAAGACCACTGCTGCAAATTCAAGATCGTGAGTAGGATAGTTTTGTTCATGAGATTTAAGTTGACGCGAAGCATAAGCTATAACCTTCCCACGTTGCATTAATACACAACCCAAGCCCAGCTTAGAAGCATCACAATAAACCACCATATCCTCATTACCTTCCGGTAAAACAAGGATAGGAGCCTGACTGAGCTTTTCCTTCAACAATTGAAACGCTTTAGTTTGTTCTTCACCCCATTTCCAAGATACACTCTTTCGAGTCAATTGAGTCAACGGGGTAGCAATTTTAGAAAAATCTTGAATAAAACGACGATAGTAACCCGCAAGACCAAGAAAACTTCTGACCTCAGTGGGGCTTGAAGGAGAATCCCACTTAAGAACTGCAACAACTTTAGATGAATCAACTTGAATACCATGGACATTAACCACATGTCCAAGAAACTGAACTTCACGTAACCAAAATTCACACTTGGAAAATTTAGCATAAAGCTTTTCATGTCGAAGCATTTCCAGAACTTGTCTCAAATGAATTGAATGATCACTCTCACTTTTAGAATAAATGAGAATGTCATCAATAAAAACAATCACAAACTTATCCAGCATAGGACGACATACACGGTTCATCAAGTCCATAAATGCAGCTGGAGCATTGGTTAAACCGAATGGCATGACAACGAATTCATAGTGACCATAACGAGTTCGAAAAGCAGTTTTAGAAATATCTTCTTCCTTTACCTTCAACTGATGGTAACCAGATCGAAGATCGATTTTTGAAAAGAAACTGGCACCTTGCAGTTGATCAAATAAATCATCGATTCTAGGTAAAGGATAACGATTCTTAATGGTCACTTTATTTAATTCACGATAATCGATACACATTCTGAGTGATCCATCTTTCTTTTTGACGAATAATACTGGAGCTCCCCAAGGCGAACTGCTAGGACGAATAAAACCTTTATCAAGGAGTTCCTGCAGTTGATTCATCATTTCTTGCATTTCAGTCGGAGCTAACCGATATGGGGTTTTAGCAATTGGAACAGCTCCAGGCATTAAATCAATTCTAAACTCCACTTGTCGCTCCGGAGGAAGACCAGGGAGTTCGTCAGGAAATACATCCGAGAATTCATTAACAATAGGGATATCAGAAAGAACAGCAACAGATTTAAAGTTATCAACCACGTGTGCCAAAAAGGCCCGACACCCGTGTGACAACAATCTCTTTGCTCGTGCATATGTGCATACAGGAATAGTTCGATTGATACGTTCACCATAAACAGTTATTTCCTGTCCGCTAGGTGCTTTCAAGAAAATAACTTTTTCATGACAATTGATTACACATTTATTTCGTCCTAACCAATCCATTCCTATTACTATGTTGAACTCCCCCATTTGCATTGGGATTAGATCAACATTAAATTTCTCACTCCCTATTTCGATAACACATCCCTTATATACATCAGAAACTATTACTAGCTTATTATCAGCTATTTCAACTTCTAAGGGATGATCCAATTTAGATACAGGAATATGCAAACAATTACAAAATGAAAGAGATACAAAGGATCTGGAAGCTCCGGAATCAAACAAAACATGGGCAGGTATAGAATTTATAATAAAGGTACCTGTCACCACATCATGTGATTCCTTAGCCTCCTCTGCTGTAATTTGAAAAGCACGAGGTTTGGCTCCTGATCCAGTAGTGGTCCCTTTCTTCTCAGAATCTTTCCTTTGTTGTTGCTGCTTTCTCTGCTCTTCTTTCTTAACGGGACAATCCGCTTGAATATGATCACTTTTGAAACAGGTATAACATAAACGGAAAGGACTAGGGCAATCCGGTGCCATATGTCCAGGCCTCCCGCATTTGAAACATTTACAATCGCCCAAATGTTTCTTTCCACATTTATTACATAAGGGCCACTCACGAAAATGAGTTTGAGATTGTTGTTGAGATTTCTGTGATGATTGTTGAGATGGTGATTTCGAATCAGTTCTGGTTTTCTTAAACGATGATGATTGAGATGGAGCCGATTGCTCAGCTTTTCTCTTACTAGCATACTCAGCACGCTTAGCTAGTAAATCTTTTTCTCTGACTAAAGCTCGATTCAATATAGTTGGAATATCCTTATAAAATGACTGATCAATAGTTTCACGGATTTCAAGATTCAGATGTCGATAAAAATGATCAGTCAACAACTTCTGATTAGAAGTATATTCCGGACAGAAACGAGATTTTTCATGGAAAGATTTAGAATACTCAGCTACAGACATTTTCCCTTGCTCAATAGAAAGAAATTCACCTTTCAGTTTCTCCATTTCCGCGGGTGGTGAATATTCGCTTTTGAACATTTCTTTGAACATGTCCCAAGAAAATTTGGAAGCTGTCTCGAAACCATATGCATCAGTCTTTGAATTCCACCATTCATGAGCACCACCTTTGAGTTGGTGTGCCGCGAATAACACTCTCAAATCATCGGGACATTTGGATAACATAAACGTTTCTTCTATTCTACTTAACCACCTAAGACTAGCAACGGGATTAAGTTCACCATCAAATTCTGGTGGTTTACAGCTTGAGAATTTCTTAAAGTCATAACTTTCAACCGACCCTTGAGCAGTCAAGAGTCCTGCAGTAACTGGAGGATTCGTCAAGATAGGATGTTGTTGTTCGAATTCTTTTAATTTATCACTCATTACTGCATTAACTTTAGAAGTCACTATGTTATCTACTTCGGCAATTATTGTTGGGCCAAACTCTTTAAGGGCTTGCCCAACGATTTGTTTAATCGTTGCCTCATCATCAGGATTTAGACTCCTATCACCTTGGTCCATTGATTCCATTTACTACAGAGATTAACAATTTAATCAACATATTCCAAATTTCGTATATTAATAGAAGTCTAAGCAATCCTATACAACCATTAAGAACAATCATTTACCAAAGCTAGTTTACATTCAAGGGTCTTGAATCACCCATGTGCAATAGTATAATACGACTACGTTGGCCAGACGTAGACATATTATTCTAATTACACATTTCTATTCATTTCTCTTGAACATATTCAACAAAGGCAATAATTGCACTTAAGGTTTAACACAATTTCACATAAAAGATTCTTACAAAAATACAATAAGAAACATAATAATAGATTCACAATAGTTTAAGATTATGCAATCCTAATGTGGATTACGTAATTCTCTTAAACTATCGCTTTGATACCAACTTGAAACGCCCGAATTTTTTTTTTTTTTTTTTTTTGTGAACAATACACTTTCAGATTTATAATAATGATACCTGTACTTATAATAACACTACAATGGTCCCAGAATTTACAAATAAGAAAATTCCTGAAAAACAGGCAGTACCCGCCGGGTACCACCTTTACCCGCCGGGTAAACGGGAGGACCCGCCGGGTCACCTATAGAATCCGCCGGTTGATTTAATGTTTTGGTAACAGAAACTATTCGTTCGTTTAAAGGATATATCAGCCGCCGGGTCGGGTTCTCATCCGCCGGCTCGTTCATATTCGAAAGGTACCCGCCGGGTACAGGGGTTACCCGCCGGGTAAACCCCCTGCACAGCAGGTCCTGAACCTGTTTAGCTTATGACCAAAACACAAATTTCAAATCATCATATCTTTTAACTCAGACATTATTAAGACTTGAAATTTGGTACACACTTTCACAATAACATTATCTAACTTTCACTTTAGACACTTTCGCAATTTCTCGCAAAATGACCAAAATGACCTTATAACCAATTTTCGACACTTTTAGTGAACAACTTAAATTTTGTTCTACTCCAATTCAGGTCATATACATTTAAGCACTTTTTCATCATGTAATAATAGACTTAAGGCAATTGACCAAAGTTTCATAACTCTAGCCATTCACTTTTTAATCCTTTGGATCAATTCCGATCCATTTTGACACTTTTATCCAATTATGACCCAATTAGACACCCTTTTGACCCGTTCCTCTTTTTACCATACCTTGACACCATAACAACTCTATTTAACCCTATATACAAGATACAACTTAAAATCAACCGGATTACTTAATTTCCATAAGATTTCTTTACTTTAACCATAGTAATATTTACATCCATATATTTATAAGTTCACAAGTTCATAACACATAACGATTCGACCCGACACTAGAGTTGACCTTCAAAGTCAACCATCCGATAAACTATACATATATTGCTTAACATTCAAAAACCTTAGTTTGAGGGCGTATTATACAAGTTCATCAAAACGATACCAAAAGAGAAGGCTTGCACTTACAACTTGCAAACCAATCCACGCTATTCTTTCTTGATTTCCTTATCTTTTCCTTTCGAAGTATTACCTACAATACATTTAAATGATACGAAATAAGCATAAAATGCTTAGTGAATACATAGGAAATCAACTAAGCAATGCAATCACATAAGAACTCTTAAACTATCAAATAGCAAATATAGATAGTAATAGATACCAATTGGATCCGCGGCCCATAAGATACAATTGTGCAATGCACTTATTTCGCATTAGATATTATTTCGTGATCATAAACCTTTACTTCATCATTCAATTTCATAAACACAATAATAATAACAATAACATGATTATGCGAATTCTCTTGTTCGTAAACAATCCGAAATCACATAACCTTCACCTAATTGATTCACAATGTACTCACCTTAGTCTTGAATGATGAATTCACTTAGCACAGATTATAATTATTCCAATCCTTTATCACCTATACACATGATACATAATAACACATTTAGATTCTAAAATTCATTACAACTAGTTAGCAAATCACAATTCTTTCTCCCCCACTTTGATTAGTTCTAATAATCACTAATCAAAGTTCTTAACTAATTGATTTCTTATTAACATAACCTATTAATACTCCCATCATCATAAATAACTACTTATAATATTCATAAACTCAATTCAAGAGGATTTTAGCAAAACCCCTTAATTTCACCAAGAACACTAATGGCGAATTCATCACTTCCAGAGATTAGAAGGGTTAATACTAGTGATAATCATTCTAATAAACACCAATTGAGTCAATTTCATAATCTAATTTAACCCAATTGATGAAAATCTCCAAAACCCTTTAACCACTTAAACCCTAGATTATGATTTAAGAAGGAAAATACTTACAAAAGAGTTAGAGATGATACTAACAATGATTTCTTGAAGATTCTGAGCTTAATCACAAGTTGGAAGAAGAAGATTTATGGTGATGATGATTCTGGCGTTTTTGGTTCCTCATAGAGTAATTGTCTGGAGAGTTTTAGAAGAAGTAAGAATTATGTACGTATATTACATATTTATCCCATTCTTTTATTTAATTCACAGTCTAAAACTGTGAAATTCGATTGCGTTTTGTATCATATCTTTTTATTTACTTAATATTATTTTATAAGATGTATATTTCTGGATACACTAAAATAATACCTCGAATATTGGGGTGTTACATGTTACCTTTGGTTTTATATTGTGAATCATCAAATCAAAGACAAGGTGAGTAATATAAGGATTTAATCAAGTATATGGTTGTATGTGTTTCCGGATTACTTCCGAGTAAGAGGATCATATAACCATGTGAAGTTAATTGTGACTAATTGTGATTATATGTTCCTCTAGCTTTGTAGTGTCCAAATATGTGTTTAAATCTTATTTTAGGAACATTGTCGAAAAAGTTTGGTTTTGGCCGTTTTAAAGAAAACGACTCTAGAAACGCAACAACTCAAAGTAATGGTTTTTATAAGCTCAATGAACCAAAATAAGGGTTGGGTAAAAGAATCAGACCATGTGGTGGTCGTTAAACACGTTTTCGACAACTTTGGAAATCGACCAGTCGCCAGTGACGCACGGCCAGATCCAGTATAGCGTCACTTCCTTAAGTGACGCCTTAAGTGTCGCCAAAAACCCTAATTTTGCGTCACTTGTCTAAGTACCGCTAAAAACCCTCTTTTTGCGTCACTTGCCTTAGTGTCTCACATTCAATACCCGTCACTTGAACCCGACACTTGCTCAAGTGTCGCCCCGAAATCGATTTGCAATTTACCGACACTTACACCGACACTCATACCCAACACTTGCCTAAGTGTCGCCCCTTATGCGTCACTTCTCCAAGTGACGCTACTAATACAGAATTTACCATTTTATGGGACACTTCTTGAGTGCCGCCTAAACTCCTAGTGTCGCTATAAGTGACGCTAAAAAAACAGAGAGTAGACAAACTATTTTTATACTAAGTGTCGAACTTGTATAACCCCAAACCTTTATACGATACGACTTCTAAAACAAATTGGAACATACTTTTAAGTATAACACTTCGAAATCATAATGATAATGTTGAGATTATTATTACAAACAATCACCAACGAACCGTACACGTTTTCAAATACTCAATAAAATCAACCAAATCGTAGTAATTTGGACATTCTAGTTGGACGAACAACTACAAAGGTAGTTTTTATAGATACCTACTCATATTAATAACCATCGCATGTCGTGGACACCCTCAGGTTACAAGTCATCGGATATCACTACTCGGCTAATCAACTCAAGTTTATTTAGTTAAACTCTCAAGACTCAGGTGAGTCTCATAGCCTCTATTTTACTGTTTTCATCAGGGGTGTGATACATTACTCGATTTATTTACATGTGAACGCAAGTACAATCAAATCAAATACTAAATGAGCTGTTTTCAACTAATCAATTTAAAGCCCTCCACAAGCATAGTTTGGTAATACATCTGTAGCGTGAATGTTAGTATATGATATCATATAGGATTGACAATCCTCGTCCGGGTTAGCAAGCACTAACTGGTCAAACGGATGTATTAGCATTTGGGTAGACGAGTGTAGATTAGGCACTCGTAGGAGGCACCTCGATCGGAATTCCTTCATTGGACCCGACCCTCAAGTTAAGCTCAGACTATGTGCTCATGGCTGTATAACTTTTATTTTGCTTTATTGCAACTTAAATTCAATTAAATCTTGCGGTTCATACTATATGTTTTGACATACAAACCTGTGAGCTCACCAGCGTTTCGCTGACCCATTTTAGCATGTATCACAGGTACTCAGCAGTAGGTTGGACTGCCCGATCAGGATACTTAGCTCGTGTCAGCATACAAACATTCAGAGATTTAGCTGCATTATTATATTTTGTATAAATTAATTATGTATGTAAATCTCTCAATTTAAACCGAGCTAATGTAAACAATATTTTGATGTAGACTTTGGTTTTATCAATACAAGTTGTAAAACGACGCATATAGTGGTCGTTCATTGTATACCTTTTGTGCTGTGATTATTGATTAGTCGCGCCCCGACCCGATTCGCTTCCACAACCCGATATTGGGGGTGCGACAGATTGGTATCAGAGCCTAAGGTTATAGTAAACTAGGTTGCATTTAGTGGGCCTAGACTATGACCGTTAGGCAGTATTTCCTTATTAGGCAGACTGGTTCAGGAATTACAGCATACGACTTTAATTTAACATAGCATGATCAACTATGTACAATTAAGGAAAGATGATGTGAGGTCTGAAATAGATATATTGAACGGGGATACACTAGTTGACTCTGACCTCGAGAGAACCGGGACTCAAACATGTCTGTGCTAGACACCCAATAGGCTATTATGTGATACTAAGTATACATAGATACGCCTCTCTACAATCTTAGGCTATATTATATATGTATTATATGAATATAGGCCTCATTCTCTATAACGCTTTGTCTTAGAAATGGCAAACACACCACCCAATTTATCACGCTCCCATCCGTATGGATCACGAAACTCAAGGGTAGCTAGGAGGGACACGAGGTTGCCTCGAGCTAGCCCATATCCCCCTCAAAACCAACTAAATGACCAGTCTCATAGGCAAGCAACAACTAGCCAATGGAGATGGTTATCAAATCGACTCAACACCTGGAGGGACGAGGAAGGAATCCAACTCCCCGCCTCAAACGGAGAATTTTTCAACATGGAAGTCTCTCCTTATACTTAAGAGCCTGCTCACTTCACTGTACCTGTCTTAGCTGCCAGGGTACACCGTCACGAACAACGACTTCGCGATATGGATATCGAACTACAGGAAACTAACGAAAACTGGAGACTCACATCATTCGAACGTATCAATCAAGTCTCAGAAGATCACGAGAACACTGTTAACAACATGGACATCTTCCGCAACCAAATTGGGGAAACCATTGAAACCATGGAGGTCGTCCACAACCAAGTGATTGGTGGTCGAAACGAAATCTCCATCCTACAATAAAGGTTGAATCAGTGCGAGACACGCCTGAGGGAAACCGAAGAGGCACTCAGAATGGTTAGCCGACTCGCAGAGTCCGTTGATCATCTCACCTTCTTACTGCCACAACTTAATTTACGTCAGAATTAGCTTAGGGCTGAAGCTGTACTCTATTATACCTTCGTATGACCTATGTAATTCGACTGGATGTAATAATTCCCGGTACTTTTGTAAAAACATCTAAGTCTGTAACTTTTGGAACTCATAACTCGGGATTGTCTACCATCTTTTGGGATTCGTAATATCAATTGACAATTCCACTCGATTATTACACATTATTGATTTTTACATTGTGATGTTGTATATTACCGCTTTTATATATATACATCTGTTGTAATTATCACTCTGGTACAATCTCTCATGTACCCTTTGTTTCTTTCTTGAAGAATCATGCCGCCAAAGAAGAAAAGTTACAGTGAAGCTCAACTTAATGCCCTCATCTCTCGAGCTATAACCGATGCCTTGGCTGCTCGGGACTCACAACTAACCAGTGATCAAACTGTCAATACCACCCCTGTGGTCAAACCCTGTTCATACAAGGATTTTCTTAGTTGCAAACCATTGAGTTTCAAGGGCACGGAAGGTGCCATTCGACTGATCCGATGGATGGAACGTATTGAATATGTCTTTAGTCTATGTAACTGCGCTGAAGATAGCAAAGTCGAGTTTGCTGCCTACACCTTTCAGGAAGGTGTCCTTACCTGGTGGAAAGCCCATACTAGTGCCGTGGGAATCGAGACTGCAAATCGATTGCCCTAGGCAGACCTGAAGAAAATGTTGAAGGATGAGTATTGCCCGAACGAAGAACTTCAACGTTTGGAAGAAGAATTCTAGAATCTAAGGGTACAGGGCACCGACATCATCAGTTACACCAACAAATTTCAACAGCTTGCCCTCCTCTGCCCGTCTATGGTAAACCCGTAGGAGAAACTCATCAAGTGGTATATCCGCGGACTCCCGGAAAATGTCCAGGGGAATGTCGCCTCATCCAAGCCAACCACCATCCAAAGTGCAATCCGCCTAGCACATGAACTCATGGCAATGATCGTCAGCCGTGAGGCATCCACCACACCTTCCAACAACAAACGCAAATCTACTGAACACCACGACCAACCAAACAAGAAACCCAATGCTATCCAGATGTACACCTCTAACTCTGAGCCCAAACGTGGCTACACTGGGAGCAAACCATAATGTTCCAAGTGTAACCACCACCACGATGGTCCATGTAGTACCCTTTGCAACAACTGTAAGAGGTACGGGCATCTGACCAAAGATTGTCGGGCTCCCAAAACCAACAACAACTCTTCCAGCAGTAACACCAGACAGCCCAAATCCTGTTATGAGTGTGGAAACACCGAGTATTTCAGGATTGAATGCTGATAAACGCTCAAAAGTACTATATTTCAGTAGTATTTTACCCCTATTCTCGAATGTTTTCATTGCATTTTGTTTAGAATAGATATTGATTTCGTTCATATTTGCAATTAGATGTGGAAATGGAGCGTTTATGAAGAAAGGAAGGAAAACAGTCAATAAAAGAGTTAAATGATGCGTATTTGAGAAATAAGTAAAGCCGAAGTCGAAGAAAAGAATAAAAGAAGAAAAAAAAAATTCGGCTGGAAAAGTCATCCATACGCCGTATGGAAATCCATACGCCGTATGGATTGCTACAGTGGAGGCCCAGGTTACGCGGACATAGGCTGGGCTTGAAATCAATCCATAAGCCGTATGGAAATCCATAAGCCGTATGGATCAAAAACCACAGAAGTATAAAATCGCGAAAAAACCCTAAATCGATAGTTTTTTCATAGTTTTCGTTTTCTTTCAGTTCCAGACGAATTTAGGGGTTTATATTTCGTAAATTAAGGTTAGTTTGGAGGTACGAAGGGTGAAGAACGAGGATAATTCATCTAAATCATTCGTAGTTCATCTTTATAACTCGGTATAATTTCTTTATTTCGATTTCATTGAAGTATTTGATGTTGAATGATCTGATTATTACTGATTTATGATGAATTGAGTATTTAAAGTGATTGTGTAGTTGATTTAACTTAGATTATGATTATTGAACGATTATAATTGCGTATTGAATAAGTTATTTGATTGAAAACGGTTATATTGCTCGTGGACACTTGTTTATTGGTAACTAGTTATTATTGTTGCTTCACGTGATTAATAATTTTAATGAGATTGAGTTCCTTTAAGATTATTGATTATTGCTAGTACTACCTTAGGGTTTTGGACTATCACTAAATACGTTGAGTCTGATAGGTCGAGTATACAATAATTATTTACTTTAAAATGAGCAAGACAATAAGTTTATTATTGGGTATTGTTGAGTCATACCATAGAGTTAATTATAACGAGTTGTGAATGTTTAATGCATAATTTAGGGAAAGGCACACAATTGACTGATCATCTTGTGACATTGGAACCAGTGTTTCATGTTGGACCCTAGATTATAGGAATTAGTTGGACCCGAAACGTTGGCTTGTTCATATTCAACTTAGTATTCATTGAAGAATTTGGTATTAAGTTGATCTAAAAGAATCACAATTAGATAATCAATACGTAATAAATCGGGAAATATGAATCTAAGTGACATTAACTATACAATTACTAATTCCTTCCAATTAGGATTTATTGTCATTATTTATTTATTATTTTAAATTTAAAGTTTTATTTAAGTTTGTTTATTTTAAATTAAATGTTTTCTAAAATGTTCATACGGAACTAAAACGCCCCCCATATTTACTGCTTTCTAGTTAATTGTTAGTTTCTATTTTAAATATTCCACCTTTTCCCTGTGTTCGAATCTGACTTACCAAATCTATATTTACAATTGATCGGGTATTCTTGCCTGGTTGCTTGAAAGTATTTATTAGGTATTTCTATTTATAAATTGTAAAACAAGACGTGCTTTCATAAGCTAACATCAAGTTTTTGGCGCCGCTGCCGGGGAAAAGCGGTTGTGATTATTGATTTGCGACATGTGCGGGATGAATCTCGGTACCTCACGAGTTTCTTCTTCATAGGCTGGCTCGTTCAGCTCATCAATTATTAGTTCAATGTGGTGCCCAATGGTGGATTGAATGACGATCCTGCAGTTCTCTGATGCTGTGAGGTGCTCTCCAATTTCGATGAGATCTAGAAGAGTTCTAAGATCTCCCACCATTCTGATGTCGGCATAACTTCTTGGGTTCCCTGTGGCTCTTTCTAGATTGGTTCCCATTGATGCAAGAATAGCTTTTTGACTTGATGAGTACGGAAAAGCTGACCCGGCTAAGGCACAATATACTTTTTGGTATATTCGTCTTTGGTTTCCGTAGAATTCAATTTCTCCCATTGGGTAGTTGGGTCTTTCTCGCTGTCGAGCTTCTCTGGTAAGTTGTTCTTGAAGCAGGTCAGAGAATGCTCGAATGTTTCTCCGAAGAGTGCTAGGTTCTGGTTCTCCATAATTGGCGAGGTATGAATCGTAGTCTCGTATGATTGCCCTTATCATGTGTCTCTGTGCGGTGTTGTAGTCGTTGGTTGACTCTTTGATAGCTTCTACGATGATTCGGACATCGTCGTATTCGTCAATCATCTCGATCATGTCTTGATGAGTATCTATCAGAGGAATTTCTAGTCTCTCAGTTGCGACAGCAGGGGAATTAGGGGGAGCAAGAGGAGATTGTGGAATAGAGCGTTCATCGAGAGTGATGTTGACGTAGTCGTCATCACATTCACTGTTGCAGTCGGAGTCCTTATCACGTGAATCGGGAAATTGGTGGAGTTCTTCGTCTGAGGGCGCGTTGTTGAAGGGTCGAGAACTATCGATTTCGATGGTTCGGACTTCGGTTGTTATGTCATGAATGTTCTCTTCGGCAAAGCTTCCTGGTTGACGTGCCTTATATGCCGAAATTCTTTGTAGTAGTTTGGCATACTGGTCTGGGTGTGGTGATGATCGGAGTCCTTCTTCAAAGATTTCTATGTCTCGGAGTCGAGTTCTGGTAAAGGGTTTTGATGGATCGAGATAGGAATTCAGGATGTTTCCCATTCTTTTAAGATGGGAGGATCTGAGTTCTTGGCGGATGACTCTGTAATCAACTGATTCTTCTGATGAAGAGCAGTCATCACAGTTTTGTATCCTCTTAACTTCGGCCATTTGTGGCGAATCAGTGTGATCTTCATCTTCTTCCATTTCTTCCTCTTCCTCTTCTTCTTCCTCTTCAGGGTCAGATTCAATTTCTTCATCTGCTTCTTCGTATTCTTCCTCTTCTGGGTCGTATTCAGTGTCAGAAATGAGAACTGATGATCGGGTGAATTGCGGTTCCTCCTCTGGTTCTGATTCATCATCGGAACAGACTTTTCCTGTGGATATAGCACAACATTCTTCCTCTTCTGGGGTGCATTCCGGTTGGTCGATCTTGTAAGTGATGCTTTCGCCATGCGATCGTAAAACAATCGTGTGGTTATACACATCAATCACTACTCTAGCTGTGTTCATGAATGGTCTTCCAAGGATAATTGGGATGTATATGTCCTCGTGGATATCCATTACCACGAAATCCGTTGGAAAGAAAAATTTGTCAACTTGAACAAGGACATTCTCAGCTATTCCCTTGGGGTATCTAACAGATTGGTCGGCTAGCTGGACGGTCATCTTAGTGGGTTTCAAGTTTTCAAGTTCTAGCCTTTTAAACAGGGAGTAGGGCATAAGGTTAATGCTGGCTCCTAAGTCGGCTAAAGCGCTCATATTTCCGGAATTGTAGATAGAACAAGGGAGTGTGAATCTACCAGTATCTCCTAGTTTTTCGGGAAGGCTATTTTTAAGTAGGGCTGAGGTTTCAGAACTAAGGGCAATGTTGTTCACTTCAGGCAATTTATCTTTGGTGGATAGCAATTTTCTAATATACTTATTACGACCAGGAACTCTAGACATGGTATCAAGGAATTTTCCGTCTAACTTAAAGGACGACAGTTTCTTAGGTTGAACTTTAAGTCTAGCGGGGTAAGGGATTCTAACCTCTTTGTTCATGGTTTGAGTGGTTTCCACAGCTGGTGTCTTGACCTTTGGTTCTTCCTTTACTGGAACAGCAGCAGGTGGAGTAGTGGCTGCTTCCTTTGGTGTTGTAAGTTGCTTTGCTTCCTCAATATGCGGATTTTGAACCGTGTTGCTGGGCAAACTTCCTCGGGGTCTATTCTCAAGACGTTGTGCCAATTGTCCAATTTGAGCTTCCAAATTCTTTAGCACAGCCAATTGATTTCTCATGAAGAGGTCGGCTTGATCTTGTCTAGCGGAAGTCTTTTGGTTGAGCAGGTGTTGACCTTGCATGAATTGAGTGAAGGCGTCGTCTGAACTTGAAGCTGGGGCATTTGTTTTGGTGGTTTGTTCAGTGGTTTGGTTTGTGTCGGAAGTGGGTGCAGGAAGTGCAAGGGGTTGATTATAAGGGAGTTGTGATTGTTGTTGGTAGGGTGGATATCTAGGTGGGTATCGAGGTTGGTATGGTTGTTGGTTGTTTCTCGGCGGAAAGGGAGGTCCTCTAGGTTGGTTGTTGTTCTGGTTGAAACCGGGTGGTCGAGCTGGAAACTGAGCATAGTAGACGGTGCCATCTGCTTCTTCGTATTCAACTTGGTATTCGCCAGATGGTTGCGGGTTGGTGCAGTGTTGACAGACTTGCACTTGGTGTACTTGGTGCTGTTGTTTCTTAAGTTCTCCAAACTGTTTGACGAGCGAGTCCATTTTCTCTGTCAGTGTCTTAATTGCTTCGACTGGAATCGGGTTTGCAGCAGCGATAGGTTTGGAAGATGTTGAGTGATCTCCAGAATTCCAATCGTGGTGGTGCATAGTCATGTTTTCGATAAGGTTCCATCCTTCTTCGTCGGTCTTTGCCATGAAGCTTCCTTGTGCAGCTGCATCGAGGGTAGTTCGGTGGTTAGGATCTAAACCATTGTAGAAAGTGCACAATTGTGCGGACTTGTCGAGTCGGTGATTAGGGCATTTCTTCAAGGCTCCTTTGAATCGTTCCCATGCGGTATATAATGACTCATCGAAAGCTTGTCGAAAGTTCATGATGTCATTTCGAAGCTTGGTTTGTTTAGAAGGCGGAAAGTACTTGGTTAGAAACTTTGTCGCCATCACAATCCATGAAGGGATAGAGCCGGTCTCTAAACCTTCAAACCATGTTTGCGCATGATGGGTGAGCAAATAAGGGAAAAGGTATAAACGGATTGTGTCTTGGCCAATTCCGTTTTGCTTGTAGGAGTTTGAGAGAGAGATGAACTTGTCGAGGTGAGAGTTTGGGTCATCACTGGGCAATCCGTGGAATTGACAGTGGTTTTGGATTAGTTGGATGATGTGGTGTTTAAGCTCGAAAGATTGACCAGGGGTTTCAGGGTAGAGAATTGGTCCTCCTCTTCCTTCGATAGAGGGTTTACTGTTGTCAGCGAGAGTGATGCGTTCAACCATTGCTTGCTTAAGTGCAGATTGCTTCTTTTCTCGTCGAATAGTGCGTATTATAAGTTCTGGATCAGGAAAGTTAAATAGTGGTGCAGATCTAGGGGAACAGGTCATAAACTAAAAGAAAAGACAATAAAGAAAATGAACAATAAAGGTAATTGTTGAGACCTGAGATACTGTTAGATTTGCTCAGAATACAAGTATCATGCCGCTGTTGGTATAAGAATTCAACCACTGTTAGAAGTCAACCACTGTTAGAAGAAGACAACCGCTGTTAGTACATTTGTCTAACAGGGCCACTGTTAGTATATAGTTTGTATTTTGTAAGTACTCAACCACTGTTGATAATATACGAGTACTACCCCTGTTAGTTATATACTCAACCACTGTTGGTTAGTCGGTTAGAGATAATTATGGAATAGATAGGATTTCCATAATAGTTTGATTTTGTAAAGGACTCTATGTGTTATAAATAGAGATTCTGTAAAACCCTAGAGAGAGATAGACGAATTCATTCTAGTTATTAGCTTCAAGGTTGTAAACCCTAACACAAATTGTGTGTTCGTATTATTAATAATATTGAAGCTTTTGGTTAGATATTCTGTTATATACAAGTTTGTTCTTCAAGTTATTAATAAACTATTCCGCAAGCTTATTAATAATCAATCAAAGTAATACATACTAAGATCTTTAGCTGGGATCATCAAGTGGTATCAGAGCTTGATATTACTTTGATCTTGAAGAAGGTAATTGAATTTCGCAGCTTTTTCAACAAATAACAAGATGTCTACTGAATCAATGGAAGGAATACAAGCTACAAAGATTCCCATGCTCAAACCTGATGAGTTTGAGTTATGGCAGACTAGGATTAGGCAATACATGTTGCTTACGGATTATATGATGTGGGAGGTGGTTACTAATGGACCAAACTATACTAAGGATGCAGATGGTAAAAAGGAAGAAAGACCACCACCAAAGTCTGATGCAGAGAGAAAAGAAAGAGCAACAGAGTGGAAGGCATTAAGTACTCTACTTTTGTCTATTCCTAATGAGTATCAAAGGAAGTTTGAAAACTGTGAAGATGCTCAGGTTCTTATGCAAGCAATTGTTAAGAGATTTGGTGGTAATGATAACACCAAGAAGAATAAGAGATCTCTTCTCAAACAACAGTTTGAAAACTTTGCAGGTGTAAAGTCTGAAACTCTGACTCAGACTTTTGATAGGTTTCAAAAACTTGTGGGTGATTTAGAAAATCACAATGTCAAGATTGATAAAGATGACTTGAACAGGAAGTTTCTAAGATCACTTGGTACAGATTGGAATATGTACACTGTGGGACTTAGACAAAGTCCAGATCTTGAAGAGAAAGAGATTGAAGACCTGTATAATGATCTGAGGAATTTTGAGCCTGAAGTTCTAGCATTGAAACAGTCCAATGGTAGCTCTAACAATGCTGCTTTTGTTTCTGTTGGTGAATCTGGTAGTTGTAGCACATCTGGTGCTAATGATAATGTATTGGAAGCATTCTTTGCAAGCCATGTGAATTCTTCATTAACTACAGAAGATTTGGAGCAGGTTAGTGAAGAGGACCTGGAAGAGATGGATTTAAGATGGCAAATGGCCATGATTACAATCAGGGCAAAGAGGTTTATGCAGAGGTCTGGGAACAGAAATTTTTCTTACAAGAGAGATGGTGTAGCTGGTTTTGACAAGAGCAAGGTGGAGTGTTTCAATTGTCACAAGATGGGACACTTTGCTAGAGAATGCAAGAGCACACAGGCTGGAGGATCTCAGAATGGTATTATGAGAAATAATTCTGCTCCACAAAGAAGATTGGTACCTGTTCAGAACACCACTTCAGATTCATTGGTTGCTCAAGATGGAATGGGAGGATTTGACTGGAGTGACCAAGAAGAGCTTGTAGTTCAGAATCAAGCTTTGATGGCTGTCACAGAAGAACCAGAGTCTTCAGACATTCCATATGAGGTACAATCTAAATTATGTTCTCCTGCATGTAAGAAAATGGTTAAATTTTATAGGGATCATAATATGGTTGTGTGTAATGAATTAAAAGCTTGTAAGGAAAAGAGTCAACATGCCACTTTAGCTATTGAAAACTTAGAAAATCAGATAAAAGCTTATGAAAAGAATGAATCTCAATTTCACTTAGATGTTAAGTATCTAAATTGGGAAAAGAAAGCTTTACAAACAAAAGTTGATATGCTAAGTGCTAAGTTGGCTGAGGCAATTTCTGATAAGGAGTCAATAAAATTGAAAGTTGATGAGTTGGAAAATGTTTCAAAAGGTGTTCAAAACTTAATCAAGTCTCAAATTCATGATAAATTAAAACTTGGATTAGGTTACAACCTTAATGCTGTTCCTCCACCTTATAATCATACTTATTTCCCACCTAAAAGTGATTTTGTTTTAGAAACACTTAAGGAAGGTGTGTCTGAGGAGGTTAAAAAGGTAGATCCAGTTGTTAATTGTGATGATTATGTAAATTTTGATAAAGTTGAGGTATCTGATTGGACTGAGGAAGATGAGAGTGATAGTGATAGCACATCTAGTGGTAATTCTGTGGATAAATGTGTTAAGCCTATTACTGGTCTAGTTTCTGAACTAAATAGTACTAAACTAGAAGAGGGTAAAAAGATGTTTGTTGAGAAGGCAAAGGCTCAGTTAGATCAAGTCAGGAAAACCAACAAGGCTAGTTCAGGTTTAGGGAATGTACACAAAAAGGTTAATACTGAATCAAAAGACAAGTTAAAATCTGAATGTGATAAGTGTACATGTAAATCAAAGAAGTCTGAGTTACATACTGCAAGTAATGTGAATAAATCCATTCCCAGGGGTAATCAAAGAAATTGGAACCAATTGGTTTCACAAAGGTTGGGTAATGGGTTTGAATGTGTGAAAAGAAAGTCATGTTTTATTTGTGGTAGATATAATCATCTTCAACAGGACTGTTTCCACAATCCTAAAAATAATAGGAACAGTGGTACAGGTCATGTGTTGATAAATAAGCCTAACAGAGGCAAGGCTGCAGCCCCTGTTAATGCTACAGCAGTGCCCCTGTCAACGGCTAACAGAGGCAAGACACGAACAGGGGAGGGTTTGACCACTGTCAGGCATGGTACCTCTGCTGGTATTAAACATTTCAAAAGAATGTATATACCAAGTAAAGCTACCACTGCCAGGGTAATCAATACAAACTTAAAGGTGACCACTGTCAGATCATTAACCCCTGTCAGGTCTAAAACAGATTGTTTTTGGAAACATAAAAATGAGTGTAAATCTGAAGTGTCCAAAACCAATGCAGCACTGAGATCAATCACTGTCAAAAGGGTTGATGTCAAAGGTGCTCATGGGAAACCCAAAGCCAAATTGGTTTGGGTTCCCAAGAAAAACTAATTGTTTTTCTTATATATGTGCAGGGCAAGCCACCAAGCTTATGGCATATTGATTCTGGCTGTTCAAGACACATGACTGGAGACAGGAAGAAGCTACAGGACTTTAAAGCGTTTGCTGGAGGAGATGTAGCATTTGGAAGCAATCCTAAAGGAGGTAAAATCACAGGTAAAGGTAAGGTAAAAAGCAGTAAGCTCACTTTCAATGATGTTTATTATGTTGAGCAATTGAGATACAATTTGCTTAGTGTGAGTCAAATCACAGATAAGCAAAATCCTGTATATTTCACTGACACAGAATGCCTTATACTTTCTGAAAAACTCAAAATACCTGAAGATAAGATTTTAATGAGAGTTCCAAGAAAGGATAACGTATACTGTAGTGATTTAAACAAGATGGAATCTCAAAATGTTAACTGTCTCATTTCTAAAGCTACTGTATCTGAATCTGAACTATGGCATAGGAGGATGTGTCACTTGAATTTCAAGACCATGAATAAACTTGTTAGGAATAAGCTAGTGAGAGGCTTACCTGAAAAGTTATTTGAATGTAGTGACCACTGTGTAGCATGTCTCAAAGGCAAGCAACACAAGACCTCTTATAAGACCAAGTTTGTAAATACCAATACCACTCCCTTACACCTGTTACATATGGATTTGTTTGGCCCTACCAATGTAGCTAGTCAAGGGAAGAAATCTTACTGTTTGGTAATAACTGATGATTACTCTAGAATGAGTTGGGTGTTCTTTCTTAGGACTAAGGATGAGACAGGTGAAATACTTAGATCATTCATAACTAGGATTGAGAATTCAACTAATCAAAAGGTTAAGATCATCAGGTGTGATAATGGGACAGAATTTAAGAATCATGAGATGAATAAGTTCTGTGAAGATAAAGGTATAGAAAGACAGTATAGTGCACCTAGGACTCCACAACAAAATGGAGTAGCTGAGAGGAGGAATAGGACACTAATTGAGGCTGCTAGAAGCATGCTAGCAGATGCTAAACTACCAATGTCCTTTTGGGCAGAGGCAGTTAGCACTGCTTGTTATGTTTTGAATAGGATTTTGATTATTAAACCTCATAACAAGACACCCTATGAGTTATTCTTTAAGAGAAAACCTTTGGTTAGCTTTTTAAAATCATTTGGATGTCCTTGTACTGTCTTAAATACCAGAGATCATCTAGGTAAGTTTCAGAGTAAGGTAGATGAGGGTGTATTTGTTGGATACTCTATTCAAAGCAAGGCTTATAGAGTATTTAACAAAAGGACTAGGATCATAGAAGAGACCATGGATGTGACCTTTAATGAACATACATCAAATGTAGAAGGAAAAGGTCCAGAAGTTTTGTTTGATATTGATGCACTAACCCATGCTTTTAGATATCCAGATTTGTCTATTAGTGCAGATACAGATGCAGGTACAGATGCAGGTAATGATGCAGGTACAGATGGGCATTCAATCTCAAGTCAAACTAAAAAGGATGACTTGAAGTATGTCTTGTTTCCTATTTGGACTCCAGATCCACCAGAAGTATTTCAACAGGATCAGGATCAACCAGAGAAAGATGCTTCTTCTGATGATTTAAATGGTTCACCTGGTAAAACTGGTGCAAGCAAGGGTCCAGATGATTCAACTTCACCAGATCATCAACCATACACTTCAAAGGGATCTCATACAGATCCACAGCATGAGTCAGAGGAAGAGCATGATTCTCCAAAATTTGTTGAACAAAGTCCTCCATTTCAAGTTTTGGAAAGGACTTCTTTGTCAGATTCTGAAGCAACTCCAAAGCCATCAAAGGAAAGAGAGGAAAGAGAGTCTTTTTCAGACTCTGAGATAGATAATCTTTTGGGTTCTAATTTGGAAAGAGAACTACTTGATCCTTCTACCTCTAAATATGTGGTTCATAAAGATCATTCCTTGGATTTGATTATTGGTGATATTATGACTCCTGTTCAGACTAGACATCAAACCAAGGTAAGAGAAGAAGATGTACATACTTCATTATATGTATGTTTTCTTTCACAGATGGAACCGAAGAAGGCAGTGGAGGCTCTCAAAGATCCAAGCTGGATTGAATCTATGCAGGAAGAATTGTTGCAATTCAAACTGCAAGATGTGTGGGATTTGGTTGATCTTCCAAAAGGAAAGAAAGCTATAGGCACAAGATGGATCTTCAAGAACAAGAGAGATGAAAGAGGAATAGTGATCAAGAATAAGGCTCGGTTGGTAGCACAGGGGTACACACAGGAAGAAGGCATAGATTATGATGATGTCTTTGCCCCTGTTGCTAGAATAGAAGCTATTAGATTATTTTTAGCTTATGCATCTCATCAGGATTTCAAAGTCTATCAAATGGATGTGAAGAGTGCTTTTCTTCATGGTCTAATTGATGATGAGGTGTATGTTTGCCAACCACCAGGGTTTGAAGATCCAACATATCCAGATAGAGTGTGCAGATTGAAGAAAGCATTGTATGGATTACATCAAGCTCCAAGAGCTTGGTATGATACTCTATCTGAGTACTTACTCAAGAATGGATTCAAGAGAGGTACTATTGACAAGACATTGTTTACCAAGAGGGTTCAAAGAGATATA
Organism: Helichrysum umbraculigerum; assembly: GCA_949592205.1. Classification (NCBI taxonomy): domain Eukaryota; kingdom Viridiplantae; phylum Streptophyta; class Magnoliopsida; order Asterales; family Asteraceae; genus Helichrysum; species Helichrysum umbraculigerum. The sequence goes on from CATIUR010000002.1 coordinate 131,088,414, forward strand.
TTGTTGGTACAGGTGTATGTTGATGATATTATTTTCGGGTCTACAAGGGATTCATTGTGCAAAGAGTTTGAGGATTTAATGCATAAGAAGTTCAAGATGAGTTCAATGGGTGAACTCACATTCTTTTTAGGACTGCAGGTCAAGCAGAAGTTAGATGGAATCTTTATTAACCAAGGGAAGTATGTGAAAGATATTTTGAATAAATTTGGTTATAAAGATGTGAAGGTAGCTAGCACTCCCATGGAGGCACATAAACATCTTAATTCTGATCCTGAGGGGGAGGAAGTAGATGTGCACTTATACAGGTCAATGATTGGTTCATTGATGTATTTAACTTCATCTAGACCTGATATAATGTTTGCAGTGTGTCTTTGTGCTAGATATCAGACCAATCCAAAGCAGTCACACATGTATGCTGTGAAGAGGATATTTAGATACTTAAAAGGTCAACCAGACTTGGGCCTTTGGTATGCTAAAGGATCAGATTTTGAGCTAAAGGCATTCACAGATAGTGACTATGGTGGTGAGAATATGGATAGGAAATCGACTAGTGGAGGTTGTCAATTTCTTGGAAATAGGTTAGTGTCATGGCAATGCAAGAAGCAAACCACAGTTTCCACTTCTACAGCAGAAGCAGAATATGTTGCAGCATCAAGTTGCTGTGCACAGGTTCTTTGGATTCAGAATCAGATGATGGATTATGGTTTGACTTTCATGAACACTCCTATTTATATTGATAATACTTCTGCTATTAGTATCATTCAGAATCCAGTTAAGCATTCAAAAACCAAACACATTGAAATCAGATATCATTTTATAAGAGATTGTTATGATAAAAGATTGATTCATATTTTTAAAATTCATACTGATAATCAACTTGCAGATCTTTTTACAAAAGCATTTGATGTAGGAAGATTTACATTTTTGATAACTAATATTGGTATGATCAATCTCACGTAGTGTTTTGGTCTGGATTTGATACTAACAGGGGTAAAATATATTGTATGTGACAGGGTCAGGTGTTGCCACTGTTAGCTTCATTATGATAACAGATGGTGCCACTGTTAGTTTACCTGTGCCACTGTCAATGTAGTTTAAACCCCTGCTGTATATGTGTGTAGTTTAAACCCCTGCTAGTTGTTTTTCTTAGTTTAATATTGCAGGTTTCAGCCACTGTCAAGAGACATCACTTGCGATGGAATTTAATGTTTTATTTGTTTCTTCTTATTTGTTTTGGTTAAAAAAAAAAAAAAAAAAAAAAAAAAAAAAAAAAAAAAAAAATTTTCGTTGTCTAACTAAGCTAAGTTTATGCCCCTGTTAGTTCTAAGTTGGTGTTTCCTTGGTCGGATGCCCCTGCTAGACTATCAGCCGCTGCTAGCTTTGTTAGATGGTTAGAAAGGGTTGACTATAAATTGGTCAAGTGAAGTACCCCTGTTGGGTATAACCAGCAGTGCCACTGCTAGTTCTATTTTTAGGGCTTGGCACTGTCGTCAAATAAATACTCACATACTTCACTTTTTCAATTACGCTTTCAAACTTTTCAAAACCCTTCAATATTCGCTCTCGATTTGAGTTGTTTATTGTAATTCACACTTCATTCGTTCATCAATTTCTTCAATGGCATCGTCATCTTCGTCTGATTCTGGTACTTCTACGCTCAGTGTTCATTCTGAACACAACATGAGGGCTTTCTTGAATAAAGAACTTGCCGATGAGTATTTTCATCCTATCATCGATTTCTTGAGTAATTGTCCAGTTACTTATGCCCTTACTGTCGCTCCACGATTGATTCGATCACATATTCAGGAGTTCTGGCAGAATGCAAAGGAGGGGAATGTTAATGGCATTACTCACATTCATTCCACTGTCAAGGGTCAGAAGGTAATGGTTACTGAGATTGTTCTAAGAGAACTATTACAGTTTGATGATGAAGGTGGAATTCTGGAATTATCGAGGGAAGATTTGGTTAAAGGCATTATGGATATGGGGTATGAAGGTTCAGGAAAGACAAGATCCGAATATACTTTCTTGAAGTCTTGGTTTTGTCCTCAATGGAAGTTCTACATTCATACTTTTCTGGTATGTTTGTCTCAAAAGAGAACTAGTTTTAATGAATTTAGTTCTACGATTGCATATCCTATTATCTGCTTGGCACAGAGTATTAAATTTAATATGTCTAGATTTATCTTAGATAATATGATTAGGAATGTAAAGGGTGATACATTCGTTATGTACCCTAGATTTGTTCAGCTTTTGTTAAATAATCAATTGTCAAATCTGCCAGCAGAGGATAGTGTCATTGTTAGTTCTACTCTATCTTTGAGGACTATTCAGGCTATGAATAAATATCAGAATGCTTTTTCTAAGAAGGAAACTGCATTGTTTTCTACAATGCTAGTTACTCCTTCTGCTACTGGTGGTGTATTACCAACACCATCTGGACCAAATGATGACAGACCAACAACACAAGTTGGTTCTGAACACACATCAAGAGGTGGCATCAAAAGAAAACAAGGGAACAAACAGCCTACCCAATCTAAAGCCAAGAAATCCAAGAAGGCTTCACAGGCTATGGAGATTCCTGTTTCTCCACAGTCTCAGTCAACTGTTCCAACACAACAGGTGAACATACTTGATGAAAATGTTCATTCTGGAAGGGCTGCCACTACTGTTTCTAGCCCACTGGCAGGGCAGGATAGTGGTAACATTAATCAGACCCAACCAGAGGCAACTATGTTTGATGAGCCTATGGGTGATGATTCAAATGTAGGTCCCAGTACCAATAACCAAGGGACATCTGCAGTGGCAGATGTGGGCAAGGATTCAACTAAGAGGTCACACTCTAATGTTGATGAGCCTAGTGATACTGATGAATTGACGATTTCTTATCTTGTACATGATATCAATAAACTATGGAGCAAATATGAGAGGGAAAGGGCTTACAGAAAAGATGCTCAACAGAAAATTCAAGCTCAGGATGAGTACATTGCTAAACAGAAGGAGCTCATTGATCATCAGAAGGAAGAGTTGCTTGATATGAAGAATAGGTTGTTAGTGATTGAGGAGGTTGTCAATAATATTCTTCTACCTGCAAATAGGTTAAAAGAATCTTCAGGCAAGGGGGAGAAGAAAGCAGATGATGATATTATGCCTGAAGATGATGGTTCAACAAAAGCAGGTGATGATGATGATGATGATTCATATGGACCTCATGATGATATGGGTGGAGCAATGATAAATGATGATGAGATGAATGATGATTCTGCAGCTACAGAGGTGCTTGAGCTTGATAATGAAACAGCTACAGAGGTGTTTGAGTTTGATGACAATACAGTTGAGATGAATATATGTGGTAGTGATAAGGCACAATCAGAAGACACTGTGGAGTTAGTGTTTGATGATAAAGATGATGATTATGTGCAGAGCAGGGATAAGGCTGAGGAGGAGCTAAATGTATCTGATTATGTGATACATGAAAGTTTAGATGATGAGGTGGTTGATGGTGCAGGAGCAGAGCAGACTGATGAAACAGTTTATCAGGTATTTCCATTGAATAAAGGATTGCCTGAGAAAGCTGCACTTAGATTATATGTTTGGGATGTGATGGGTGCTAATCTGGATGATAAGAAAAGAGTTAGTTTCAGTGATAGGTCAGTGTATGAGGTGGTTGATGATGTTGAAAAAGAAATGAAAGGAGAAGTTGAGATTAAGGGGGAGCAATCAAAGTCAATTGATGAAGAGAAGAAGTTGCAGACTTTTACAAGAAAGAAGTCTATTCCAAGAAGAAAGCCAACTAAAAGATTATCCCCTGTCAAAACTTCAACCTCTGTTGTCACAATTTCAACCTCTGTCAACATTAACACAACCACTGTTACATCTACCTCTGTTAGTACACCAACTCCTACCACTGTTAATACACCAATCACCACTACTGTCATATCAACCCCTGCCACAACTACAACAACAACAAGACCAAGAGAGGTACCTGTTACAATCAGAGAACCAACTTCACCACTCAAACCTAAGTCTAAATTGCCTGTGATTGATGCAAAAGACAAAGGTAAAGGAAAGTTAAAAGAAAAATCAAAAGTGAAAGAAGTTAAAGAACCTCATATTGAGTCTCATGATATGCTGAGGATGCAAGTAGAAGAAAGAGAGAGGTTGATAAGGAGAGCTGCAGAAGCTAAAGCTGAAGAAGAAGGAGATAATATGAGAATGATTTTGGATGATCTGAGTGTAGTGACTATTACACAGAAGGCTGCAGAGGTTGTTAAAGAAAAGACTGCACAAGGATTAAAGCTTCCTGCTCAGAGAGTTCATGATTATTTAAAGAAAAAGAAAGATAATGAAGAGGAAGAGTTATCTTCTGGATTTTTGTTGATGAAAAAGTCGAATGAGGAAAGAGCTAGGAAGAAAAAGCAAGATGAGTTAGCCAAGAAAAGGAGTAAACCTTTACCATATGCTGAAAGGAGAAGACAAATGATTAATGCTTTGTCTGAAAATTATGCTCCAGCTAAAATTGTTAGAGGATGGAATATGCAGAAGCTGCAACAGGCATATGATAGGTATATGGGAAGAGATGAGGAGTGGACAAAGAAAATGGAAGAGAATAGGCATTTGAATGCGTTGATGAAGGAGAAGAAAGAAAAGGCAGATAAGGAAATGGCAAAGTTTTTAAAAGAAGAAGAAGAAAGAAAAGAAAAGGCAGCTGCTGAGGCAGCAGAGAAAGCCTTAGAGGATAAGCAGAATGAAGTTAGAAGAAATTCATGGAAAAATCAGATTTCTAAAGATAATGTTATTCCTGATATTCCAAGATTTGATCCAGAACTGAAAAAGAGAATCAAGATTCTGACTGATAGCAAGGAGATTTCTGAAGGACCAAGAAAGGCTAGAATTATAAATTGGGAAGGAGTAGCAATTGATTATGGTTTCAGAAAAATGATCCTTGAGATCAAGATTGAAAGGGAAAGAGGATTTGATGATCATGTTGGAAGTATGGTTGATTTGCTCAGAATTTGTACAAGAGATGATCTTTTGGAATTGTATCAAGTGAGCAGAATCAGGAATAGAAAGAACTCTGAAGCAGTGATTGAAAGACAAATGATGGAGTTATTGCAGAGCCTGTTTGAACCAGCCAGCTTGTATCACTTATTCTTTCATTGTTATCAAAGGGTTATAACCTGGAGATATTTTGCCAGAGCTGGAGTACACATGGTAGTATTCAACAATGGGCAGGTGATCTACATGTTTGATGATCGACATTATGTGCTGGGAACAGGGTTGCTGAATAGATTGATTGATTTGAAGTTATTTACAACCATCATTACTGAAGGAGTTTACAGAGCTTTATACATGGTGTTTAATCAACTGCATAAGCGGCAAACAATGAAGGAGAAAGAAGAAGAAAAGAAGGATTGAAACTTGAATCATTACTCTGAATGATCAAGTTTAGGGGGAGATTGTTGAGACCTGAGATACTGTTAGATTTGCTCAGAATACAAGTATCATGCCGCTGTTGGTATAAGAATTCAACCACTGTTAGAAGTCAACCACTGTTAGAAGAAGACAACCGCTGTTAGTACATTTGTCTAACAGGGCCACTGTTAGTATATAGTTTGTATTTTGTAAGTACTCAACCACTGTTGATAATATACGAGTACTACCCCTGTTAGTTATATACTCAACCACTGTTGGTTAGTCGGTTAGAGATAATTATGGAATAGATAGGATTTCCATAATAGTTTGATTTTGTAAAGGACTCTATGTGTTATAAATAGAGATTCTGTAAAACCCTAGAGAGAGATAGACGAATTCATTCTAGTTATTAGCTTCAAGGTTGTAAACCCTAACACAAATTGTGTGTTCGTATTATTAATAATATTGAAGCTTTTGGTTAGATATTCTGTTATATACAAGTTTGTTCTTCAAGTTATTAATAAACTATTCCGCAAGCTTATTAATAATCAATCAAAGTAATACATACTAAGATCTTTAGCTGGGATCATCAGTAATGTTTTTTTTTGTTTTTTTTTTTTGAAGGTTTTATCCTAAGGGTTTACTAGAATTGGGATTGGTTGGGCCTCTGGATCGGACAGTTAGTCTCCCCGGCAGCGGCGCCAAAAACTTGTTGCTCGTGAAAACAACGGGTGGTTTTATAATTTATAATTGCTGGGGTCTAAGTGTGACTTACTAGTACTGAACCAAAAGGTTAGTAGGCGGTAAGTTGGACCTAGAGTCGTTCTTAAAGAGAAACTGAATTGAAACGGAGGTGATCCAATCAATCTTTCTTTTCTAGTAAATGTTTTAAAAGAGTGCGTTGGGGGTTTTGGTTCAGTTAACTAAATAAACTAAATAAAGCGGATAAAATGTAATAGGATATCAGATATGCAAAGTAGTATTTGTTATGAGTTCGTCAGTTAATAATTATGGGATGATAACTCTTACGGGAAAACGATTAACTAAATTGGGTTGCTTATGAGATTCATTAACTTGTGGTATAACCAATAGATTCCTTATTAGTCGGTTATCAACTAATATGTCACGAGGAACTAAGGTATCATGATTCTGACCAGACAGACAATGCTCAACTCTCCACACTCTCCTGTGACGGAGTCAGTGGCCCATATTATTGAACGTATTCGCTCGTGGGCGAAGGAATAGAGTAGCAAGTCCATAACATGTCTAGCCGTTCTTAATACCACAATGATTATGAATCCATTAAACAACTAACTTAGAACTTGTGTCCGGACTTATTTAATCAATTTCTACCAATGAAACTTAAGCGTGATAAACGAGGGAAAGCATTTAGGTTTCTTGCGTACCGTACTTTAGGGTTCATGGTTTTAATAAAAGGTATCGGTTTAAGTTGGATTTTAAACTTGCCTTTCTCAATACAATTAACAAATCCCTAGGTTTTCATAAATGGTCATTTAGCCTTTAGCCTACCTAATCTAATCTAATTTAAACTAAAACAACTAATTAAAATGCTGACGGCTTTTTACAGAAAGTTAAACCCAGACCATGTCGGAAAATACTATGGTAGCTCACGACGTATTGAATTGTTTACCAACGTTTCCGTTGTGAGTTTAATTGCTTCACGATGTTTACATGATAAGTACATTGTGATTGGAAGTGTACAATACTCATGGCAAGTCCACGTAATCACATTGCATTTTATAATGCTTGCATGACGTTACAATTAAAAACATAGTTTTTACACAGATAACTATTGACCGAGTATTGAGGTTCGCGACTCCTCTTTACAAGGTTACAATCACGTTTGTTAATCGAAAGGCGAATATAAGTTTTAGGTTTAAAATCACAAGATAAGTCCGTTCACAAAGTTTCCAATTTTATAACGTCGATCAATAATACAACTACCTTCGGTCGTTACTGGCTTCCATATATTTGTACTATGCTTAAAAGCATTTCCAATACTATACCGAGTAATCAGTCGAATAGGGGCCGTCATATTATCTCACGACGTATTCAAAGTCATCCCACAATTATATACTAACTACATCACAACAAATACAATAGTAATCTACTCGCTAATCATGGCAATAACGATCGCAAACATAATTAAAGCAAACATGTTTAATTAAGATAGATAAGGATAGAGATAACCGAGATTAATATGCGAGAAGGAATAGACTTGAATTAATGAGCGTAACTCCAAGCGTACACCAAAGATTACAACACGTTCCTAGCTTTCTTTCTACTTTAAACAAAATGCTAAACTAACCTAATGCTAATTTAAAGAAAGTAGAATGAGAAAGTGAGAAAGTAACTAGTGCATATGTGATATGTGAAGGTATGTTACAAATGAACCAAGAGCCTCCTATTTATAGGTGAGCTTTGGCTCACATTAGCACATGTTGTCCTTGAGGTGCATGTTAGAAAGCTTACCAAAAGCGGTATGTACCATACGAAAAGTAGGCGAACCAGGTACCGTACAACACGAAAAGTGGCCGCACCAGGTACGAAAAGTTACCAAAAACGGAAACCGGGATGGGGGCAGGGTGGCCGGCGCCGCCTTTGGTGTGGCCGGCGGCGGTGGTGGTGCTGCCGGTGGCGGTGGGCCCACCCCCGCCCCGTTGCGTTGTTTGTTGCTTTGTTTCTTGATTCGTGCGTGTTTTCTTCGTTATACGTCCGTTTGAGTTGATTCTTTTTTTATTGGATTCGTAATTCAAAAACGAAGATTTTGACATAGAATAGGCCCTGAGATGAGGTCCCTAGCTCCATATATTGCGTACGGATCATTTGGATCTTCCGACGGGCGCGAAATCTTCATTTTTTACCCGTTTCAGTTGATTCTTCTTCTGTTGGATCCGAATTTTGAAAACGAACATCTTGGAAATAATGGATGTTGGTGAAGGGCATTTTGGTCTTGAAATCTCGTTTTTATGCCTTGAATCTTCAAACGTGTGTGGAATCTTCGTTTCACATCCGTTTTACTTGATTTTTATCGTGCAACCTCATACTGATTTGTGCTATATTTGAGTTAATATGCCAAGAATCGTTCCTGAATGAGAGAGATATCGGTAGTAAAAACGTGACTTTTTACGCGATATCAGTTTGTCCAATGGCGAGGAGTTTTGAAAGTGATGCAAATGATAATAACATGGTTAAGAGGGATCAGTCTGCTAATTCGGATGCTAGTTCCGCCGAGAGGGTGCCTCCTTATACCCAATTAGGCCATATTCCTGTTCCTATTACTTCATCTTGTCAGGGGTTGCTATCGGCACTTGAGGAGTTTAGAGGGGATATCCCTTTCAGTTATGAGATTATTAGCATGTCCACTGTGGATTTTTCTGATAGTCAGAGGGTTTTGGTAAATGATGTGTTAGAGGCAGCTTTGATTGAGAGTCAGTATGGGATTGATAGGCAATTCTATATTGCCCTCACTACTTTTAGGGAATCTCTAGAAACCAGGATTAAAGAGGAAGAGAAATTCTACATTACTCAGAAGAAAAGATACACGGAGATTTATGAGATTCTGAGGCATTCTGCATTTCCTTATTCGGCAAATCAGACCGCGTGTCTTGGCCATATGCTTAGGGCTCTATACGAGGTTACTGGTCATCCAAAGGCAGAAGCAGACAAGGAATTTAGGTTTGGTTTAAGAGAATTGGTTCGATTGCTACATTCAGATGACCATTTGACGGATATTACACCTCATCGGTTCATTGTTACGAGTACTATTCATTACTATCTTCATGAAATGGTGACAAAAATGGATCGCTTTGCTAAGGAAGAGGAAGAAAGGCCTAACCCGGATTTCATTCATCCTCATTTTGATATTGATTTGGCTAATTATGTGGTACTGAACTTGGATGTTTTAGTTGATAACAATAAGGTTCTAACTATGAGGGAGCATTTCCACTATGGGATGGTGGAAATGTATACTAAATTGGTTGAAATCTTCAAAGATTCAGAATTAGAACTGACTTGTGTTCTGAATGGGGTAATTGCAGGGATTGAAACTAGAATAAGAAGTTTAAGGAAAGAACCGTTTCTGAGTTAGCATGCTGGGATAGTGGCAGATTGTTTGGAGTTTATGAGTGAGTTTGAGAAGAATCATCCCGACCGTGAGTACAAGCTGGTAGGTGATAAGTTAGTATTGGCACCTGAGGGAGTAAATAATAAGGTGATAAAGGGAATCAGCTGGGACTTGGTCTATCTTCAGCATGTTGCCAATGGACACTTAGAAAGTTTTGCGACTTTTGGTAATGGGGTTGAAAATGTAGTCACTGAAATGATGAAGAGCTTCCTTGTCCTCTATCCATTGAACTAATTTCGTCGTTTCATCCCTTTTATATTTCTTATGCTATTGGATTTTTTCTAACATTTTGGTTTGTTTTGGATTATGTTATACTTTTGTTTGTTTTGGATTTTTGTTTTTGAATGTGTGATTTGAATATTAAGTATTATTTTGAATATTATTCTTTTTAACGTTTGTTAATTATTGTTATTTATTTTATAGTGTGGAATTGTGAAGATTTTGAAGTCGTGATTATCCTCCAGGTTTGAGATTTAATTATATAAAGTTAGTGATGAATTTGGGTTAAAAATGGGTTTGAAAATCGTTTTTGAAAAATTCTGAATTTTCAATCCATACGCCGTATGGATTGATTGGGCCGCTGGACCGGGCCGTTGACTGGGTTTAATGAGTTGACCTGGGCCTGTTTAATCCATACGCCGTATGGAATCCATACGCCGTATGGATCAAAAATGCAGAAAACCGCCAGCAGCCTCTTTCTTCCTCATTTTTCACTCCAAAACCTTTTTCTTAAAAACCACCTACGGCTTTCACACCTACAACCCCCAAACGGAAATTCCGGCCATGCATTCATCGCCATTTTTGCATATTCGTGTTACACGCACTTTCCTCTACAAGGTATAACTTCCCGTTTTCATTTTAATTGGTTAAATCACTCGTTTGGAAGTTAGGGTTTATTGTAGATTTTTGGGTATTTCGGATATGCGTATGATTATTAGCATATTTTGATTGATTTATGTTCTAGTTGTTATATACATTGCAATGTCATGCTCGTTTTTCAATTGTATTGCATATTTTGTGTTAGTCGAATTATTCGTTCGTAATGATGAAATGTGAATATGAGAAACTCAATTATGCTATGTTTTAATTTAGTGCTTATTAATTTTCTGACCACATGATGATTAATGCAAATATTTGTTTGGTACACAAGTGTTTGTGATTACGGTTATGCGATAAGTTGTTATTTTGATTAATTGTGTTACAATAATTCATTTTGAGATTGTATGGATGTTTGCTAGTTGTTAATACTCGAGTTTAGTGATTATGCAATTTCGTATATTCAAAGTGGTACCAAGTTATTATAATGCATTTGATTAGGCAATTGTCATGAATATTTAATTAAGTATATAAATGTATGCAATTTGAGTGATTTTTGTTTAAAAAATTGCAATTTAGGTTAATGAAATTGGTTGTTGCGGTAGTTTTAGGCTAAACCTTTATGGTGGATTATTCAATTTTAAGCCGAAATGCTACCGAAAATTTTAGTGACCTTTTTTGCAATTAACTGCTTATTTAGTATTATTAACAATTGTTTTGTTTAGCAGTTATCATGTCTAACAGGAGAGCACGAGGAGGTGAAACTTTGGGAAACCCGTTGATTAGAGCCCATAGATACCTCACTTTTCATGGGTCGTATTCTGAGACTGCTAGGATGCAGTTTAGAGATCGTATGGCTTCCAATATTGGCCAGTCAATTGAGGTTTTTGATGCTGTTAACTGGAATGTTTTGGAGCATGTGATTGCTAGAGAGGGGTTTACTAATGGTGCTGAGGCCATTAGGAATTTACTTGCTGTTCCATATGTACTAGAGGATGAAAACATTGGATTTGTTTCCTATGCTTGGTCCCGGTTATTCAGTATCAGGGAGGATATCTACAGAGAGCTGGTTGTTGAGTTTTACAGCACTTTTAGGTTTGATGCCAGGTCGACTCAATGGACTGAGAACTCCATTTTCTTCCAGCTAGGGGGACAACCAAGACAGATGACCTTGGTTCAGTTTGCTTTGGGATTGGGGCTTTATGAGCCCAATGAGCTGGATAATCCTCACTTTTTAAACCACATTTCTGCAGGTGCTGTGAAGAAGCTCACTGATTTGGAAATTGAGCAGGAGTGGCAGTTTATTGCCCAGGGTAGTTATGGTAGTTCGACACCTTCTTACACGCGTATTCGAGATCCTCGTCATCGACTCATTCACAGATTGTTGACTTACACCATTGTTGGTCGCAAGGAGGGGCCTGAGAAAGTTTCGAGGCCTGACTTGTTTTATTTGAGCTCGATTATCAGGAAGAGGTTAGTGAATGTACCTTGGAGGTTAGCTAAGTGGATGTCGAAGAGAACTACTGGTACTAGGGATGGTAGTAGTTTGTGTGGAGGTCACTTTGTTACTCGATTGGCTAGATATTTTGGTTTGGCTACTCAGGATGAGATGGGGTCATGCACGATTGTTCAGCCTAGTATGGGATGGTTGACTGCACGCCGGTTGGAGGCGTTTGCTCTCATTGAGCCATGCATTACCTATGGTGGTCCTGCAGAGATGTATTACTGGGTTCCGATTACTCCGGTAGGACAGACTTTGCAGTCGAGGCAGGGTAGAGCCAGAGGAGATACGAGTGGCAGTGATAGAGGTCGAGGTACGGCACGAGGCCGTAACAGAGGTTATGCTACGGAGTTTGATCAGTTGTCTCAGCAGATGCACCAGATGCAGTTACATCAGACCCAGAGGTTTGATCAGATAGATTGTATGCAGAGACAGCATTTCCATCAGACCAGTGCACACTTGGATTACCAGGATGGCTTGTTTGAGCAGCTGTTTGGTCAGTTCCCCTCTGGACCCGCGTATCAGCCATTCCAGTACCAGATGCCACCAGAGTTCATGCCACGACCACCACCACCACAGTCAGAGTATGGAGCGCCTTCTCACCAGTACTAGTACCGCCAGGACGATGACAGTGACTAGGATGATGTTCATCCTATTTGGTTGATGATTCCAGACACTATTATTATTATTGTTTTATTATTATTATTATGACTGTTTTTATTTGTAGGTTTTATTAATTGTGTTGGATTGGTAGTTTTAGGATTTGATAGTAGTTATTTTTAATTAGAATGTTTTAATCTGGTATTATTTAATTATGTTTGTTGATTGATCCCTCAGAATTGTGTTGTGAGTACGTGTCATGCTGGCAGTAAGTTCAGCGCAACGAAAATTTGAATCGAGAGGATGTGGGAAATTCGCATCATCTTTGTCATTAAACTGCACACTATTCCAGGGGAGTTTTTCTGTTCTAAGTTGTTTTCTCTTTTTCCCGTTTTAAGTATTTCATTATTTGTACAATGAGGGCATTATACATCTTTTAGTGGGGGATGGGAGAGAAAAGAAGTTTAATTTCCGCATAATTGTTCTGTTAAGTAGTAGATGATTATGTAATTTGGTTAATAGTTATTTTATTAAGGTAAGTAACTAGGAGGTTATGAGTTGCCTATTTTTCAACCAAATTTTTGCATTAAAATTTTTGTTTTCTAGAGATAATTATTTTGTAACTATGTAGGTTAAATTTAAAATTTTCTACACTTTTAATTAAATACTAAAACTATTAAAGAGGTTATTTAGCTTCATTATATGATGTATTGATTGGCGATTTATATGAGAATGTTTGAGCTGTTAAGAAATGATAATTAAGGAGTAAATGTTTCTTTTAGATGAACTTTAGCTATGTATGACATATGTCTTAATTTTCATATTAGTAATGTGTGATATGCCATATTTTTGGGAATTTAATTAACATCATTTGGGGATATACTGGGTGTTGTTTCCTCTGTTGTACGAAAGTACAGACCTGGTCTCCGTCAGTATATCTAATGAAAAAGAGCAAAAGAGTTTAATAACTCATAATTTTAAAATGTGGTCAAATTAAGTCGCTTTGTTGTACTGAGGCACAGACCTGTCAACAATGGTTTGACTAAAAACATTATTGCTAAACCAAAATCAAGTTATGTTGCTTTGTTGTGTTGAGGCACAGACCTGTCACCTCTGTCTTGATTTGAAAAATGATTGTTTTGATTAAATTTCAAGATATGTAATATTGGCACATTATGAGTATGAAAGTATATAGTTTTTGGGAGTCTAAGGGAATATTTACACGAATAATAATAAATTGAGCTCGAGTATTCAAATATAGATTGTTTAAGTGGATAACAATATCAGTAATCATTGTGAACTATTTGATGTTTAAGAATAATAACTCTATGTGTAGATCAGTTTTTGTAAATCTCATAGTTTCTTAATAATTGTTTTTAGAATTAACAGATTTTTAAATTTAAGCATTTGAGTTGAAGATGGGTGATGTTGTGTAATTCCTATTCTAGTTATTTAGATTAATAGAGATGACTGTTTTCTTAAGAATTTGATTTTTGAATCGATAGTCTACTTGAGGACAAGTAGGATTCAAGTGGGGGATGTTTGATAAACGCTCAAAAGTACTATATTTCAGTAGTATTTTACCCCTATTCTCGAATGTTTTCATTGCATTTTGTTTAGAATAGATATTGATTTCGTTCATATTTGCAATTAGATGTGGAAATGGAGCGTTTATGAAGAAAGGAAGGAAAACAGTCAATAAAAGAGTTAAATGATGCGTATTTGAAGAAATAAGTAAAGCCGAAGTCTAAGAAAAGAATAAAAGAAGAAAAATCAAAAATTCGGCTGGAAAAGTCATCCATACGCCGTATGGAAATCCATACGCCGTATGGATTGCTGCAGTGGAGGCCCAGGTTACGCGGACATGGGCTGGGCTTGAAATCAATCCATACGCCGTATGGAAATCCATACGCCGTATGGATCAAAAACCACAGAAGTATAAAATCGCGAAAAAACCCTAAATCGATAGTTTTTTCATAGTTTTCGTTTTCTTTCAGTTTCAGACGACTTTAGGGGTTTATATTTTGTAAATTAAGGTTAGTTTGGAGGTACGAAGGGTGAAGAACGAGGATAATTCATCTAAATCATTCGTAGTTCGTCTTTATAACTCGGTATAATTTCTTTATAACGATTTCATTGAAGTATTTGATGTTGAATGATCTGATTATTACTGATTTATGATGAATTGAGTATTTAAAGTGATTGTGTAGTTGATTTAACTTAGATTATGATTATTGAACGATTATAATTGCGTATTGAATAAGTTATTTGATTGAAAACGGTTATATTGCTCGTGGACACTTGTTTATTGGTAACTAGTTATTATTGTTGCTTCACGTGATTAATAATTTTAATGAGATTGAGTTCCTTTAAGATTATTGATTATTGCTAGTACTACCTTAGGGTTTTGGACTATCACTAAATACGTTGAGTCTGATAGGTCGAGTATACAATAATTATCTACTTTAAAATGAGCAAGACAATAAGTTTATTATTGGGTATTGTTGAGTCATACCATAGAGTTAGTTATAACGAGTTGTGAATGTTTAATGCATAATTTAGGGAAAGGCACACAATTGACTGATCATCTTGTGACATTGGAACCAGTGTTTCATGTTGGACCCTAGATTATAGGAATTAGTTGAACCCGAAACGTTGGCTAGTTCATATTCAACTTAGTATTCATTGAAGAATTTGGTATTACGTTGATCTAAAAGAATCACAATTAGATAATCAATACGTAATAAATCGGGAATTATGAATCTAAGTGACATTAACTATACAATTACTTATTCCTTCCAATTAGGATTTATTGTCATTATTTATTTATTATTTTAAATTTAAAGTTTTATTTAAGTTTGTTTATTTTAAATTAAATGTTTTCTAAAATGTTCATACGGAACTAAAACGCCCCCTATATTTACTGCTTTCTAGTTAATTGTTAGTTTCTATTTTAAATATTCCACCTTTTCCCTGTGTTCGAATCTGACTTACCAAATCTATATTTACAATTGATCGGGTATTCTTGCCAAATGCTTGAAAGTATTTATTAGGTATTTCTATTTATAAATTGTAAAACAAGACGTGCTTTCATAAGCTAACATCAAATGCCCTAAACTGAAGAACAAGGGTAACAACAACAACAACAACACAAGAGGTAGAGCCTTCGTACTCAACTCTGGGGACGCCCGTCAAGACCCGAATGTGGTCTCGGGTATGTTCCACCTCAACAAATTTTCTGCTTCTGTTCTATTTGATACTGGTGCCGATAGAAGCTTTATTTCGGATGAATTTTATCCACTGCTTGACATCACCCCTGTTTCTCTAGATGTTAAGTACACTGTAGAACTAGCGAACGGTAAACTCATAGAAACCAATAGTGTGATACCTAATTGCACTTTAAACCTAACCGACGAATCTTTCTCGATCGATCTTATGCCTGTTGAAATTGGAAGTTTCGACGTCATCATTGGTATGGACTGGTTGTCCAAACACCGCGCCGAAATCATTTGTTATGACAAAGTCGTTCGCATTCCTCTCATCGCCGGTAGAACTTTGGTCATACAGGGGAAGACCGGTGGGACGAGACTGAATATCATCTCTTGTTTGAAAACTCGTAAATTTCTGAGAAAGGGTTATCCGGCAATCCTCGCGCACATCATGGAGAAAAAGTCGGAGGAGAAGCGACTTGAGGATGTGTCAATCGTTCGAAACTTTCCAGAAGTCTTTCCCGAAGAACTGCCTAGCCTACCACCACCTAGACAGGTTGAGTTCTCAATCGATCTCGTACCAGGTGCTGCACCTGTGGCCCGAGCACCATACCGTTTAGCCCCATCCAAACTTCAGGAGTTGTCCACCCAATTACAGGAACTCCTGAAAAGAGGATTCATCAGACCGAGTTCTTCTCCTTGGGGAGCTCCGGTCTTATTCGTGAAAAAGAAAGACGGCTCATTCAGAATGTGTATCGACTACTGAGAGTTGAACAAGTTGACCGTCAAGAACCGATATCCAGTTCCTCGTATCGATGACCTGTTTGACCAACTTCAAGGGTCGAGTTTTTATTCAAAGATCGATCTTCGGTCAGGTTATCACCAACTGCGTGTTCGCGACACCGATATTCTGAAAACTGCCTTCAGAACCCGTTATGGGCATTACGAATTCCAGGTGATGCCATTTGGTTTAACCAATGCACCGGCTGTATTCATGGATCTTGTGAATCGGGTGTGCAAACCTTATCTCGACAAGTTTGTCACTGTCTTCATTGACGACATTCTCAACTCTACTCGCGCAACGAACAAGAACATGCGCAACATCTCAAAACCGTCCTAGAACTACTTAGACACGAGGAGCTATACGCTAAATTTTCTAAGTGTGAGTTCTGGATGCAAATCGTTCAATTCCTTGGACTCGTTATCGATAGTCAGGGAATTCATGTTGACCCATCAAAAATCGAAGCTATCAAGTGCTGGCAAGCACCTACCACACCGGTCGAAGTACGACAATTCTTAGGACTTGCTGGGTAATATCGGTGATTCATTGAAAACTTCTCTAAAATAGCTCAACCACTCACGACACTGACTCAGAAAGACAAAAAGTTCGATTGGACTAATAAACAAGAGTCAGCATTCCAACTTTTAAAACAAAAGCTTTGCAGTGCTCCTATTCTATCATTACCCGAAGGCACCGACGACTTCGTGGTATACTGCGATGCTTCTCATCAAGGTCTCGGTTGTGTGTTGATGCAACGAGACAAGGTCATTGCCTACGCCTCCCGACAGCTAAAAATTCATGAAAAGAACTACACTACCCATGACCTCGAACTTGGAGCAGTCGTTTTTGCTCTCAAAATCTGGAGACATTATCTTTACGGCACTAAGTGCACAATCTTTACCGAGCACAAAAGTCTTCAACACATATTCGATCAGAAGGATCTCAACATGAGGCAACGGCGATGGGTCGAGTTGCTTACCGATTACGATTGCGAAATCAAATACCACCCAGGGAAGGCAAACGTTGTTGCTGATGCCCTCAGTCGAATAGAATGATCGAAACATCTTCGAGTCCGAGCCCTCAGTATTATTCATAACGATCTAAACATTCAGATCCTCACTGCTCAACTCGAAGCCTTGAAACCTGAAAACATCAAGGATGAAGCCTTGCGAGGTATGGATAAACAATTCGAAATCAAACCTAACGGAGTTAGGTACTTCTCTAATCGAATCTGGTTGCCTAGTTTTGGGAACCTGCGAGACTTGGTGATGGATGAAGCTCACAAGTCCAAATATTCTATCCATCCGGGATCTGACAAAATGTATCACGGCATCAAGGAATTTTATTGGTGGCCTAACATGAAAGCCGAAATCGCCACATACGTCAGCAAGTGTCTTACTTGCTCAAAACTCAAAGCCGAATACCAAAAACCTTCTGGTTTACTTCAACAACCCGAGATTCCTCAATGGAAATGGGAACAAATCGCAATGGATTTCATAACCAAACTACCAAAGTCATCGAGCGGTTGCGATACCATTTGGGTGATGGTTGATCGTCTCACGAAATCTGCTCATTTCCTTGCAATCAAGGAAACCGACAAAATGGAACGCCTCACTCGAATCTATCTTAAAGAAATCATAACCCGTCATGGTGTTCCAATCTTGATTATCTCTGATAGGGATAGTCGCTTCACATCTCACTTTTGGCAATCTCTTCAGAAATCATTGGGTACCCGTCTTGATATGAGTACCGCATACCACCCTCAAACCGACGGCCAAAGTGAACGAACAATCCAAACACTGGAAGACATGCTACGAGCTTGCGTAGTTGACTTCGGTGCAAACTGGGAAAAACATTTACCTTTGTGCGAGTTTTCGTACAACAACAGTTATCACTCCAGCATTAAGGCTGCACCTTTCGAGGCACTGTACGGTCATAAGTGCTGCTCACCTATTTGTTGGACCGAAGTGGGAGACAGTCAACTCACAAGTCCCGAACTCATACACGAAACCACAGAAAAGATTTTCGAAATTCTAAACAAACTCAAAGCCGCACGTGATCGTCAGAAAAGTTATGCTAACGTGAGACGCAAACCACTCAAGTTCCAGGTTGGAGACCGAGTACTCTTGAAAGTATCGCCTTGGAAAGGCGTAATCCGATTCGGTAAACGCGGGAAGTTAAATCCCAGGTACATTGGACCATTCGAGATCCTCGAAAGGATTGGTCTAGTGGCATATCGATTGTAGCTGCCACCCGAACTCAGCAGCGTGCATCCCACCTTTCACATTTCTAACTTGAAAAAATGCCTGTCTGATGAGACACTTATTATTCCACTCGATGAAATTCGTATTGACGACAAGCTTCACTTTGTTGAAGAACCCGCCGAAATCATGGACCGTGAGGTCAAACAACTCAAACAAAGTCGTATTTCCATCGTTAAGGTCAGGTGGAATTCGCGGCGTGATCCGGAATCCACTTGGGAATGGGAAGACCAAATGCGACTTAAGTATTCTCAGTTATTCACTGACGCCACTTCAAACACGACTTCGAGCTAAATTTCGGGACGAAATTCTTCTAACAGGGGGAGAATGTGACACCCGTCAAATTAGGACTAGTAATTAGTGCCTAATCATCCATAATACATGTAATTAGTTCTGTGTTAGGCTAATTAATGTATCAAGTAATATATATATATATATATATATATATATATATATATATATATATATATATTGTTGAATATATATAATTTTGCGATTTGATTAAATCGTACACATCTCAAATCGAATGTAATTCGGTTCAAATAATACGGACGTTGGTGAACAAATTTATTAAATCATATAACATTATTTAATAACACTATTATATCCAAAATGTTATGTTGATAATATTTCGTATTTATTCATATCGTACAAATAAACGTCCACACGATTAAAATATTAAACGCGTAAACAATCAAGACAAGGTTAAGTTATATTTATAACTCAAATATAAAGTATTTGATGAAATACTTCAACAAAAATTCGAATAAATATTCGTATTTTAAAATTTACATTTAAACGCGTATTAAATTAATTAAACGTTTAAACAATCGGGAAAACGAACACCGCACGGAGCGTAATCGCAGGAAGCGAAAATTTGGGACACACCCACTTGGGGTGGGCCCCACAAAACCAGCCAAAGGGATGAGAGGGTCAAACCCCACCCCATTCCTTTCTCCACTTTCATTTCATCATCACACCACACCTCATTTCTCTCTCTCTCTCTCACCATTCTTTATACCACCACACCACCACCACCACCTTTACCACCATAAAACCACCATCAAACGGCCTCGAATCCCATTACTCATTTGAAGAAAAACGACCACGGCAACAAGATCTACAACCCTATCTTTTCGGATTTCTCTCGCGTTAACTTGTAAGATTCCCGATACTTTCAAAAACTTTTAGATTTTCGATTTATTTTACTTGTATGTTGTTCCTCTAGCTTTGTAGTGTCCAAATATGTGTTTAAATCATGTTTTCGGAACATTGTCGGAAAAGTTCGGTTTTGGCCATTTTAAAGAAAACGACTCTAAAAACGCAACCAACTCAAAGTAATGGTTTTTATAAGCTCAATGAACCAAAATAAGGGTTAGGTAAAAGATTCAGACCATGTGGTGGTCCTTAAACACATTTTCGACAAATTTGGAAATCGACCAGTCGCCAGTGACGCACGGCCAGATCCAGTATAGCGTCACTTCCTTAAGTGACGCCTTAAGTGTCGCCAAAAGCCCTAATTTTGCGTCACTTGTCTAAGTGCCGCTAAAAACCCTCTTTTTGCGTCACTTACCTAAGTGTCGCAAATTCAATACCCATCACTTGAACCCGACACTTGCTCAAGTGTCGCCCGAATCGATTTGCAATTTACCGACACTTACACTGACACTCATACCCGACACTTGCCTAAGTGTCACCACTTATGCATCACTTCTCCAAGTGACGCTACAAATACAGAATTTACCATTTTATGCGACACTTCTTGAGTGCCGCCTAAACCCCTAGTGTCGCTATAAGTGACGCTAAAAAAATAGAGAGTTGACAAACTATTTTTATACTAAGTGTCGAACTTGTATAAGCTCAAACATTAATACGATAGACTTCTAAAACACATTGGAACATACTTTTAAGTATAACACTTCGAAATCATAATGATAATGTTGAGATTATTATTACAAACAATCACCAACGGACCGTACACGTTTTCAAATACTCAATCAAATCAACCAAATCGTAGTAATTTGGACATTCTAGTTGGACGAACAACTACAAAGATAGTCTTTATAGATACCTACTCATACTAATAACCATCGCTTGTCGTGGACACCCTCAGGTTACAAGTCTTCGGACATCACTACTCGGCTAATCAACTCAAGTTTATTTAGTTAAACTCTCAAGACTCAGGTGAGTCTCATAGCCCCTATTTTACTGTTTTCATCAGGGGTGTGATACATTGCTCGATTTATTTACATGTGAACGCAAGTACAATCAAATCAAATACTACAGGAGTTGTTTTCTACTAATCAATTTAAAGCCCTCCACAAGCATAGTTTGGTAATACATCTGGAGCGTGAATGTTAGTATATGATATCATATAGGATTGACAATCCTCGTCCGGGTTAGCAAGCACTAACTGGTCAAACGGACGTATTAGCATGTGGGTAGACGAGTGTAGATTAGGCACTCGTAGGAGGCACCTCGATCGTAATTCCTTCATTGGACCTGACCCTCAATTTAAGCTCAGACTATGTGCTCATGGCTGTATAACTTTTATTTTGCTTTATTGCAACTTAAATTCAATTAAATCTTGCGGTTCATACTATATGTTTTGACATACAAACCTGTGAGCTCACCAGCGTTTCGCTGACCCATTTTAGCATGTATCACAGGTACTCAGCAGTAGGTTGGACTGCCCGATCAGGATACTTAGCTCGTGTCAGCATACAAACATTCACAGATTTAGCTGCATTTTTATATTTTGTATAAATTAATTATGTATGTAAATCTCTCAATTTCAAACCGAGCTAATGTAAACAATATTTTGATGCAAACTTTGGTTTTATCAATACAAGTTGTAAAACGACGCATATAGTGGTCGTTCAATGTATACCTTGTGTGATGTGATTATTGATTAGTTGCGCCCCGACCCGATTCGCTTCCGCTACCCGAAATTGGGGGTGCGACACACACACACACAAACATATATTTTCTCTCTAAAAGTTAGATAGAAAAGTTCAAGAAACAATACTCTCTTGAATACCATTCTTGTGTATGGTAGTTCAAGCTTAAGAGATTGTTTATACAATAGTGAACTAGCATTCAATAGTGTCATCAAAGCTTGTTAGTGGACTATCTTTAGATGAGCTCTTGCTTGGGTTCTTGTCATCAATCAACCACTATCAACCACCATAGAAGATTAAAGTCTACAAAGGTTGTAATTCTAACTTTCTACGTTTGATAAATTCTTGTATGTTCATGTAAAGTGATCCTTTGTAAGTAACTTTTATTGTTCAAGTTTTTCAAACTAAAGTCTTCCCTTGCTACTCTCATAAATTGTTTATGAAACTCAAGTTTGAACACCTTAGTTTCCAACAATTCTAACATGACGTGATCAAACTTCTGACGCCATAATTTTGGAGCTTGTTTCAATCCATACAATGACTTGAGAAGCTTACAGACTTTCCTTTCTTGACCCGGGGCTCCATGTAAATATCTTATTCTAGATTTCCGTTAAGGAAAGCTGTTTTGACATCCATTTGGTGAACTTCCAAATTTCTAATGGCGGCGATGGCAAGCACCATCCATATACAAGTTATTCGGGTTACATGCGAGTAGGTATCACAATAATCGAGACCTTCTCGCTGCCTGTAACCCTTGATCACCAAGCTAGCCTTATATTTATCAATGGTGCCTTCGGCTTTCATTTTTTTCTTGAAGATCCATCGATAGCCTAATGGTTTGTAACCCGGAGGAAGATCCACTAGCTCCCGTGTGTGATTTTGTAAAATCGAGTCTATTTCACTTTCGATGGCTTCTTTCCATTGAGGTCCTTCTGAAGAAGTAATTGCCTCTTGGTAAGTTTTCGGATCACTTTCTACCATGTAAGAGATAAAATCAGGACCAAAAGATATATCAATCCTAGCCCTTTTACTTCTTTCTAGGCTCAACTTCTTCTTCCTCGGTTTGATCTTTTCTTTCTAGACTATCTAGTCTATCATCATGATTAACCTCATTAGGTTTTTTATATGAACTTAGACAAGGAAACACATTTTCAAAGAATGAAGCATTCCTTTATTCCATAATGGTATTCTTGTGTATATTGGGAATTTAGGCACATGCACAAGAAACCTATATGCACTACTATGGTGAGCATATTCGATAATATGCAACCCACAGTCTTAGGTCCTGTTTTAAGTGCTTTAGGTGGTGGAACAACACCTTGGCCAGGCACCCCCACACTTTCAGGTATCTATATGATGGTTTTCATCCCATCCACAACTTATATGGAGTTTCATCCTTCTTTTTACGGGGTATCCTATTTAGAAGATAGTTAGCCGATAAGATAGCTTTCCCCCCACATGTGGTAGCTCAACCCTGAACTTATCAACATCACATTTACCATTCCTTTTAAGGTGCAGTTTTTCCTTCCAGCAATTCCATGTGGATGAGGCGAATAGGGTGCGGTGAACTCATGTCTAATTCCATATTGTGAACAAAAATCAGCGAATGGAGATACATATAAACCTTCCCTATAGCTCCGAATGACCTTAATTTTCTTGTTGAGTTGGTTCTCAACTTCGATTTTGTACAAAACAAATTTGTCAATTGCTTCATCTTTACTTTTGAGTAAATACACATAGCAATACTTGGTACAATTATCAATAAATGTGATGAAATACTTATGTTCACCTTGTATTGGAATCAATTTTAAATCAAACACATCTGTGTGTATAATATCAAGGGGTTCGGTTTTTCTTTCAACCGAATGAAAGGATGATCTTGTCAAATTTTACTTGAACACATGTTGGGCATTTATAATTTGAGTCAATATGAAATGTTATTATGTAATTTTATTTAATCAAACGACGTATAGAATTAAGTTTAACATGTCCAAGTCGGCCATGCCAAACATTAGAGGACTCAAGCATATAAGCAAAACTAGTAGATGTTTTATTCATTTCATTATTAGTCACCAATCTTTCACACCCCCTATTTCATGATTTGAGGAAGCGACGATTTGGGTGTGACTAATCAATAATCAAAGCGCAGAGGTACAAGCAAACGAATCTACATGAAACGTTTATACATTTTACAAAAGTAGTACAACGTTTAAGTCATAAGTTACAACATAATTGAGTTCGCATAAATTAATCTTGAAGATTTTAATACATAACCGTTTTAACAAAAGATAATGCTATAAAATCTTCATATGTTTATAGATGCATGCGACTCGTACTATGTAACACCCCAATTTATTATCAGGAATTTAATTTCGTATACGAATATAATTTTATTATGAAATAATATGATATAAATAATAAGATATAGTGAAAAACGTAAAACAAATTATCAGTTCCAGACTGCGAAGTTAAAAAGAGAATGGAGTAAAATAGATAAATACGTATGTTACTTCCTGTTTATTCCTATTGTTTCTAAAAAGCTCCAGAGTGATAATACGTGAAGAACAAAAACCGACTTAGCCAATTTTCATTCTCAAATCATCAAACTAAGCTCTAATCTTGGAAGAATCAACCTCTAATCATCATCTTCTTCAATCCTTTAGTTTCTGTAAGTGATTTCTCATTCTTTTAACCTAGTTTTTGGGTTTTGAGGGATTTTCATGGGGTTTAGTTTAATTAGTGAAATTAACAAGAAATTAGGGTTGGAAATTGTTAAAATCATTATTATTAAGTGAATTAGTGATGGGTACTAGCTATATTACACCTTGAATATGATTAATTTGTGATAGATGTTCTTGAATAATTATGGGGTTTTAACTAAATATGTATGAATTAGTGCTAGTTAGTTTAAAGTATGATTTATGATGTAACTAGAGTATGAAATTGAAAATAGAACATGAATTAAGTGAAGTTGTTCATAAATGGATTAGGTTAATCAAAGTGGGAGAGGGTTTAAGAGTGGTTATTAGTTTAGAGCTATGATTTCATTGAATTTAAATGTGTTGTTATGTGATATGTGTATAGGTACTAAGAAGTTGGAAGTGTTACCTTTGGTTTTATATTGTGAATCATCAAATCAAAGACAAGGTGAGTAATATAAGGATTTAATCAAGTATATGGTTGTATGTGTTTCCGGATTACTTCCGAGTAAGAGGATCATATAACCATGTGAAGTTAATTGTGATTAATTGTTTTAAATTGTTACTTGTGAATGGTTATGACCTGAATTGATTGTACATGTTACCGGATAGCTTCCGAGCTAGAGGTGGGTACAATCAAGTGGAGGTTAATTGTAATACTTGTATATGATTATAGTGATATGAATTATAATTGTACATGTTACCGGATAGCTTCTGAGCTAGAGGTGGGTACAATCATAAGTTAGTGATATGAAGCTTATGAAGTTTATGATGTACAGTTGCTAGTTTCACTAGCATAGTGTTTATGTAGCCATGTTATGTATTATTTGGTTAAGTTTCTTATATGCTCACTAAGCAAGAGTGCTTATTGTTTAAGTGTTTTATGTTTTAGGTGGAAGTGGGCAAGGAAAGGGGAAGGCGGTTAAAGAGGATTAGTGTGGATTGCTTGATGTTAGAGTATGGAAAGTTTTCTCTTTAATATCGTTTTGGGTATAACTTGTATAAAATCGCCCTTTTAGACATGTTTTTAAAAAGTAAGTCATGGTGAGCCATGAAATAAGTATTTTTGGAATAGGTTGACTTTGAAAGTCAACGACTCATGTAAATGATGTATATTATGGTTATGGAGTTTTAAAGTTAGTGTTTGAATATAACTAGTGTTTATGAAATGAGTGTATGGTTGAAAATAGTCAAATTGTGTTTTCATTGGATGTGGAGTGTTGACATGTAGTCAATCATTCTATTGGTCAGTTATGGGTTGTGATTGGCTAGTCAATGAGTCAAAATAGCTTTTATGGGCCAACGGGTCAAAAAGGGGCAATTTGGGTCTCTAAGTGTACCTATGGTCTAAAACGAATTAGAGAAAGGTTAAAGGTGTGGTAAAGAGTCTTACAACTTTGTATTGATGTATATGATATGTGGTTAAAAGCATAAGATCTCAGCCTTCATGGTTTGAGATTTAGTATGCTCACTAAATGGTCATTTTAGTGTCAAAATGAGTCACAAGTCCAAATTACGTGTTATTGTGAAATTTGTAAAAGTGTAAAAAGGGAAGTCTTTGTTTTGAACATATGTTTTGAACGTGCCTGCAAAATTTCATAACCTAACTCTTTGTCGTGTGCGAGATATGATCGTTCAAAGTTTGTATTTTGGTAATTTGGAAATCTGATCTGAAAGTGCAGGCTGGGGGCCTCTACCCGGCGGGTAGAGGGCTTACCCGACGGGTAACCGAGCTGAGTCGGCGGCTCCCCTAACCCACCCGGCTGTTCTCAGAGTCTTTAAACTTCGATTAAGTTCTGTTCTCACTTTTTGCATTTTACCCGACATGTTGAAGGGGTGACCAGGCGGGTGTGCATGTTTGCCCGGCGGGTAAGACATGTACCCGACGGGTAAGGGTTATTTTCTGGTGATTTTTAGTTTGAGTCTTTTATGTTCAGTAAATTATGTTATAGTATATAAGATACGTAAATACGGATAATGGGACCAAATGTATTATGTCTTCAATTTTATAAGTGAGTAAAAAAAAATGTTTCGTGAAATCGGGGCGTTTCAAGTTGGTATCAGAGCGATAGTTTAAGAGAATTATGTAATCCACTGTAGGATTGCGTAGTCTAAAACTATTATGAATGCATGATTATGTTTTACAATAGTTTTCTTATTATGTTGTTATGTGTATGATTATAAGATTTGTTTTGTTATGACTGATTGTGTTTAAGGGTAATGAATAGAAGTGTGTGGTAAGTCTAATATGATTTCGTCTGGCCAACGAAATTAATATTATACTATTGCACATGGGTTATTCAGAGCACTTAAACATAATGCAGATTAGGGGAGAATTGTTTTGATAAATTGAGCATGAAGTTTAATTGTTGCCTATATTATGTAGAGATTTAATGTATTAACTGAATTGTTGATGTTGTGTTAGATGGATGCTACTAAGAATACCAGTGAACGTTCTCCCCCGCGTGAGAAGGAT
Organism: Helichrysum umbraculigerum; assembly: GCA_949592205.1. Taxonomy (NCBI): domain Eukaryota; kingdom Viridiplantae; phylum Streptophyta; class Magnoliopsida; order Asterales; family Asteraceae; genus Helichrysum; species Helichrysum umbraculigerum. The sequence goes on from CATIUR010000002.1 coordinate 131,115,219, forward strand.
GTAGGAGACCGACACTTAGCTCACGAGGAGGAAGTAATTATAAAAAGGATAATTGGACAATCTTTAGAAGCTTTTACCCCAACTTTGATTACTAGAGTGGAGAACATTTTGACAGAGAGATTTAATGGGTTTGAGAGACAGTATGTAGCTCCTTTACGAAATATTGGAACTTCCTCAACCCATGTAGAGACGAATAAAGAGAAAGAAAAGTTTGAGTATAAGAATTTGCTACGTGTAACCCACCTGAATTTCGTGGAGAGTTAAACCCAGTTATTAGTAATCGTTGGATTAGTGAACTTGAGGAGACGTTTTTGTTGTGTAAGTGTCCGGATGAGTCAAAAGTGATATTTGCAGCCCATCAACTTAAGGCAGATGCTCATGAGTGGTGGAATTCACAGTTAGAGACGTATGGTTTTGAGGTAGCGTCAAAGTTTACCTGGGATAAGTTTAAGGAGATATTTAGGGAGGAATTTTCACCACCTGCAGAGATAGAGAAGTTAAAGGGAGAGTTTTTAATGATTGAGCATGGAAGTAAGTCAGTTGCAGAATATTCTAAGGTATTCCATGAGAAAGCTAGGTTTTGTCCTGAGTACACCTCAAATCCTAAGTTGTTGACCGACCATTTCTATCGTCATCTCAACCTTGAGATTCGTGAATCCATTGACCCACTTGTTTATAATACCATTGCCAAAATCTTGAATAGAGCATTAGTGCGTGAGAAGGACTTGCAAGCTAGAGTTGCTAAAACACTGAGTAAGAGAATGGTAGAACACACCACTTCACCATCTTCTGTGTCTAAGAAAATACGTTTTGAGGAGACTTTACCACAACCACAACCATTACAGCAAATTAGTTCCCAAACTCAACCAAGAGAGATACCCCCATGTGAGAAATGTGGTAGGAAGCATACAGGGGAATGTAAATATTTTAAGTGTGGGAGACCGGGGCATATGGCATCGAATTGCCCAAGCCCTCTTCGTTTGTGTTATTATGGTTTTAAGGAAGATCATCTTCAAGCTGACTGTCCGGACAAAGCTAGAGATAAGCGTAAGAGGATGGAAGAGAAAGTAGCAATGACGGTTCCAAAGCCTAAAACTCGTGCTTACCAGATAACTGCTGGAGAGGTGAAAGAGTCAGCTGAAGTGAAGTCAGGTACCTACTTCTCAATTCTATACCTGCATACATTTTGACTCTGACGCCGTTGAATCTCTAGCATTCATGTTGTTATGTGTGTTTAAGTATTCTTAAGACTGATTATGATATTAGCGTGTGTTTAGGAATGTTCGTGAGGACACGAACAGTTTAAGTGGGGGAGAGTTGTAACACCCCAATTTATTATCAGGAATTTAATTTCGTATACGAATATAATTTTATTATGAAATAACATGATATAAATAATAAGATATAGTGAAAAACGTAAAACAAATTATCAGTTCCAGACTGCGAAGTTAAAAAGAGAATGGAGTAAAATAGATAAATACGTATGTTACTTCCTATTTATTCCTATTGTTTCTAAAAAGCTCCAGAGTGATAATACGTGAAGAACAAAAACTGACTTAGCCCATTTTCATTCTCAAATCATCAAATTAAGCTCTAATCTTGGAAGAATCAACCTCTAATCATCATCTTCTTCAATCCTTTAGTTTCTGTAAGTGATTTCTCATTCTTTTAACCTAGTTTTTGGGTTTTGAGGGATTTTCATGGGGTTTAGTTTAATTAGTGAAATTAACACGAAATTAGGGTTGGAAATTGTTAAAATCATTATTATTAAGTGAATTAGTGATGGGTACTAGCTATATTACACCTTGAATATGATTAATTTGTGATAGATTGTGACACCCCCAAATTTAATGATTTGCGGAAGCTTGATTTGGGTGCCACTAATCAATATACAAAGCACAAAGATAATAATGAACGACCACTATATGCGTCGTTTTAAACTTGTATTAATAAAGTGAACGTTTACATCAAAAATAATATAGCACTAGCTCGGTTCCTGAAATTGAGAGATTACATGGCATAATTACTTTTACAAAATATAATAATGCAGTCCAATCTCTAATTGTATGTATGCTGACTCGAGCTAGAAATCCCTGCTTGTGCAGTCAACCTACTGCTGGGTACCTGTGATATATACTAAAATGGGTCAGCGAAAACGCTGGTGAGCTCACAGGTTTGTAAGTCAATGTATAATTGTCAGAACCGCAAGATTTATAATGAATTTAAAATGCAATTAAGCAAAATAAAAGTTATACTGTCCATGAGCACATAGTCTGAGCTTAACTGATTTGTCAGGCCCAATTAAGGAAACCTAACTGATTTGCCTCCTACGAGTGCCTAATCAACACTCGTCTTCCCAAATGCTAATACATCCGTTTGACCGATTAGTGCGTGCTAACCCGGATGAGGATTGTCAATCCCATATGATATCATATACTAACATTCACGCTATAAAATACTAGAGACTATGCTTATGGAGGACTTTAAATTGATTAGCTTGAAACTCATGTAGTATTTGAAGTTTGGCACTTGCGTTCTACTTGTAAAACAAAATCGAGTAGTAATACCACACCCCTAGTTGTAAAGCAGTGAAAATGGGGCTATGAAACTCACCTGATTCCTGATGTGTTTAACTTAATAAACTTGAAGTAATTAGCAGTGTGTTGGTGTCCAAAGACTTGAAACCTGAATGTGTCCACGACACTTGAATTGTTATTAATTGTATTGGTATCTCGAAAGACTACCATTGAAATTGTTTGTCTAACTTAATGTCCAAATTTCCCCGATTTGGTTGATTGTATTGTTACAAGTTACTACGACTTGTTTGAGTGTTGAAGTATGTTTTGAAAATGCGTACGGCCCGTTGGTGACGGTTGTAACAATAGTTCAAAAGGTTATTATATAGTTGCTACAGTGAATTGCTACCGTAACTTTGACTTTGAAAATTTCGAGTTTTGAAGGTTCTGTTTTTAGCGACGTAGCCTGCGACGTAGGCTGCGACGTAAGAGTTTTGCGACGTAAAGGGTTACGTCGCTAAGGTCAACAGTGCTAAGTCAATAGCGACGTAGGGTGCTACGTCGCTTATGCGACGTAGGTTCGTTTTTGCGACGTTAAGGTCTGCGTCGCTATGTGCGACGTTCGCAAGTCAATGCGACGTAGTAGGCTGCGTCGCTGTATGCGACGTTGGGGATATAATGCGACGTAGGTCGCTACGTCGCATCTGCTCCAGACCAAATGCGACGTACGGGGTCTGATCGGAGTTTCAACTCCAAAAACGCGTTTTCCGGCCATCGATCGGCCTAATATTTTTACCCAACCCATTTTAGGACATTACAAGGTTATACAAACAGCTAGCAAGTTATAAAACTTAAAAACGAGAGTTTTCGGAGTCGTGTCGGAAACTTACAAATCGCCGAAATGAAATTCCGGAAAGGTAGAAGTGTAGATCGTCGCGAGGTGGTCGTTTATTGTAAAAGGGGTTTGAAGATCCGAGGTCGTTTGAGGTGTTTATTTTGCGATTTTGATGATTTTTGTTTGGTGGTTTGTTTGAGAGAAATAAGAGAGGAGAGAGAGATAGAAAATGGAAAATGAAAGAAAGTGAAAAAGGTGGGGAGGTGGTTAAGGGATCACCTCCCATTTCCAGTCCGCGCACTGCGCTCCGTGCGGTGTTCGTTTACTCCGTCGTTTATACGTTAAATGTTTATTTTCTTTGTTTTAATATACGTTTTAGAATACGAATAATTACTCAGTATTTTTGTTAGAGTATTTTACTAACTTTTAATAATCACATTATAAAAGGTAATTTGTTTTGTTTGATTTGCGCGTTTACATTTTATTCGCGTTTATATAATTTGTGTGATAAAACTTGTCTACAAAATATTATGGACATAATATTTTTAAGTACAAAAATGTTATTAAAAATCTTTGTATTACTTAAATCAATTGTTCACCAACGTCCGTATTTATTTAATCGAATTACATTTGATTTGAACTCGTACGATTTAAACAAATCGCATAATTGTAGATATATATTCAACAATATATATGAAAATTGATACATTAATTAGCCTATCACAGAACTAATTACATGTACTAAAACTTGATTAGGCACTAATTATAGTCCTAAATTGACGGTTGTCACATTCTCCCCCTGTTAGAAGAATTTCGTCCCGAAATTTAAGCCGAAGTTGTGTTTGACGTTGAATCAGTGAAGAGTTGAGGATACTTGAGTCGCATCTGGTCTTCCCGTTCCCAGGTAAATTCCGGACCGCGCCGCGAATTCCACCTAACCTTGACAATGGGAATACGACTTTGTTTAAGTTGTTTGACCTCACGGTCCATGATTTCAGCGGGTTCCTCAACAAAGTGAAGTTTTTCGTCAACACGAATTTCATCTAGTGGAATGATAAGTGTCTCATCAGACAGACACTTCTTCAGATTTGAAACATGAAAAGTGGGATGCACGCTGCTGAGTTCAGATGGCAGCTGCAATCGGTAAGCCACTGGACCAATCCTTTCGAGGATCTCGAATGGTCCAATGTATCTGGGATTCAACTTCCCTCGTTTGCCAAATCGGATGACGCCTTTCCAAGGCGATACTTTGAGTAGAACTCGATCCCCAACCTGGAACTCGAGTGGTTTGCGTCTCACATCAGCATAACTTTTCTGACGATCACGCGCGGCTTTGAGTTTGTTTTGAATTTCTACGATCCTCTCGGTTGTTTCGTGTATGATTTCTGGACCCGTGAGTTGGCTATCCCCAACTTCGGTCCAACAGATAGGTGAACGGCACTTACGACCGTACAGTGCCTCGAAGGGAGCAGCTTTGATGCTGGTATGATAACTGTTGTTGTACGAGAACTCGCACAATGGTAGATGTTTTTCCCAGTTTACACCGAAGTCTACTACGCAGGCCCGTAGCATGTCTTCCAGTGTTTGAATGGTTCGTTCACTTTGGCCGTCGGTTTGAGGATGGTATGCGGTACTCATATCCAGTCGAGTACCCAGAGATTTTTGAAGTGATTGCCAAAATTGTGAAGTGAAACGACTATCTCTATCGGAGATAATGGAGATTGGAACACCGTGTTTGGTCACGATTTCTTTCAGATAAATGTTGGTGAGGCGTTCCATTTTGTCGGATTCCTTGATTGCTAGGAAGTGAGCAGACTTGGTGAGACGATCCACGATCACCCAAATGGTATCGCAACCGTTCGAGGATCGAGGTAGTTTGGTTATGAAGTCCATGGCAATTTGTTCCCATTTCCATTCAGGAAGACTGGGTTGTTGAAGTAAACCAGAAGGTTTTTGATATTCGATTTTGACTTTGGAGCAAGTAAGGCACTTGCTGACATAGGTGGCAATTTCAGATTTCATGTTTGGCCACCAGTAAAAGTCCTTGATACCGTGGTACATTTTATCGGATCCCGGATGGATAGAGTATTTGGACTTGTGAGCTTCATCCATCACTAAGTCTCGTAGGTTCCCGAATTTAGGCAACCAGATTCGGTTTGAGAAATACCTAATCCCGTTAGGTCTGATTTCAAGCTGTTTATCCATGCCCCGCAAGGCTTCATCTTTGACATGTTCGGGTTTTAAGGCTTCGAGTTGAGCAGTGAGAATTTGAATGTTTAAATTGTTGTGAATGGTCATACTGAGGGCTCGAACCCGAAGTGGTTTCACTCGCTCTTTTCGACTGAGGGCGTCAGCAACAACATTTGCTTTGCCTGGATGATATTTGAGTTCACAATCGTAATCGGTAAGCAACTCGACCCATCGACGTTGCCTCATGTTGAGATCCTTCTGATCGAATATGTGTTGAAGGCTTTTATGGTCGGTGAAAATTGTACATCTGGTACCGTAAAGGTAATGTCTCCAGATTTTGAGGGCAAAAACGACAGCTCCTAGCTCGAGGTCGTGGGTGGTGTAATTCTTTTCATGAATCTTGAGCTGTCGGGAAGCATAAGCTATGACTTTGTCTCGTTGCATGAGCACACAACCGAGACCTTGATGAGAAGCATCGCAGTATACCACGAAATCATCGGTGCCTTCGGGTAATGATAGGATAGGAGCACTGCAAAGCTTTTGCTTTAAGAGTTGAAATGCCGACTCTTGTTTCTCAGTCCAGTCAAACTTTTTGTCTTTCTGGGTCAGAGTCGTGAGTGGTATGGCTATCTTGGAGAAATTTTCAATGAAGCGTCGATAGTACCCGGCAAGTCCCAAAAACTGCCGTACTTCGGTTGGAGTGGTTGGCGATTGCCAATCTTTGATAGCCTCGATTTTTGACGGGTCAACGTGAATCCCCTGACTGTCAATCACGTGGCCAAGGAATTGAACGGTTTTGATCCAGAACTCACACTTAGAGAACTTGGCATAGAGCTCCTCGTGTTTAAGCAGTTCAAGGATGGTTTTGAGGTGTTGCGCGTGTTCTTCTTTGTTTCGTGAATATATAAGGATGTCGTCGATGAAGACAATGACAAATTTGTCAAGATAAGGCTTGCACACCCGATTCATAAGATCCATGAATACCGCCGGTGCGTTGGTTAGGCCAAATGGCATCACTTGGAATTCGTAATGCCCATAACGGGTTCTGAAAGCGGTTTTTGGAATATCGGCATCGCGAACACGCAATTGGTGATAACCGGATCGGAGATCAATCTTTGAATAACGACTCGACCCTTGAAGTTGGTCGAACAAATCATCGATTCGAGGGAGTGGATACCGGTTCTTGACAGTTAACTTGTTCAACTCTCGATAGTCGATACACATTCGAAAAGAACCATCTTTCTTCTTAACAAATAGGACCGGAGCTCCCCAAGGTGAAGAACTCGGCCTGATAAACCCTCGTTCCAGGAGTTCCTGTAACTGGGTGGACAACTCCTGAAGTTCGGATGGAGCTAAACGGTATGGTGCTCGGGCCACAGGCGCAGCACCTGGTACAAGATCGATTGAGAACTCAACCTGTCTTGGTGGTGGTAGACCAGGTAGTTCTTCAGGAAAGACTTCTGGAAAGTCTCGAACAATTGGAACATCCTCAGGTCGCTTCTCCTCCGACTTTTTCTCCATGATGTGCGCGAGGATTGCAGGATAACCCTTTCTCAGAAATTTTCGGGTTTTTAAACAAGATATGAGGTTGAGCCTCGTCCCTCCGGTCTCCCCCTGTATGACTAGGGTTCTACCGACAGTGAGAGGTATGCGAACAATTTTGTCGTAGCAGATGATTTCGGCTCGATGTTTGGACAACCAGTCCATGCCTACGATGACATCGAAACTTCCTATCTCAATAGGCATAAGATCTATGGGGAAGGTTTCGTCGGCTAGATTTAAAGTGCAATTAGGTATCACACTATCGGTTTCTATCAGCTTGCCATTTGCTAGCTCTACGGTGTACTTAACGTCTAAAGCAACAGGTGTAATGTCAAGTAGAGGGCAAAATTCATCGGAAATAAAACTCCTATCGGCACCAGTATCAAACAGAATGGAAGCAGTTAAATTGTTGAGGAGGAACATACCCGTGACCACATTCGGGTCCAGACGGGCGTCCCCTGAGTTGATCACGAAAGCAGTACTTTTGGCGTTGTTGTTGTTGCGGGAGTTGTTGTTGTTGTTGCCCTTATTCTTCAACTTTGGGCAAGAATCCCTGAAGTGTCCTGGGTTTCCACATTCATAGCAGGACCTAGGTTGTCGGGTATTTCTGTCAGAGGGGTTGTTGTTGGATTTGGGGGATCGGCAATCCTTAGTCAAATGCCCTTGCCTCCTGCAGTTGTTGCAAGGAGTACCGCACTGACCAAAATGATGGTAGTTACACTTGGGACAATAAGGTCTGCCCCCGGTGTAGCTGTGGGTGGTTTCAGAGTTGGAGGTGTAGACTTGGATGGCGTTGTTTTTCTTGTTTGAGTTGTGGTGGTGTTCAGTGGATTTGCGTTTGTTGGAGGATGAGGTGTTGGAGGTCTCACGGCTGACAACTAGGGCCATGAGTTCGTGGGCCAATCGAATGGCACTCTCAGTAGTGGTTGGTTTGGATGAGGCGACGTTTCCCTGGATGTTCTCGGGGAGTCCACGAATGTATTTCTTGATGCCCTTACTTTCTGGTTCGACCAAACCCGGGCATAATAAGGCAAACTGCTGAAACTTGGTGGTATAATCAGCGACATCATTTCCCTGCACCTCCAAATGCCAGAATTCTTCTTCCAGCCTGTGCAATTCCTCTTCAGGACAGTATTTCTCTGTCAGTTTCTTCTTCAGTTCGGTCCAAGGAAGTCGGTTTGCAACCTCAAGGCCTACAGAGTTTGCGTGGGTTTTCCACCACGTGGATGCACCTTCCTGGAAGGTGTAAACAGCGAATTTGACCTTGTTGTTCTCAGTGCAGTCGCAGAGACTGAAAACAGATTCCATGCGCTCAATCCAACGGATCAAGCCAATGGCACCTTCCGTGCCCTTGAAGTATAGTGGTTTACAGCTAAGGAAATCCTTATAGGAGCAGGGTTTGGGTGGTGGAGTATTGGTTGCGGTGTCCTCACTAGTGGGTGGTGTTCGGGTAGCCAAGGCTTCAGTCACACTGCGGGCAATTATTCCCGCGATCTCAGCTTCGCTAAGGGTAATTTGACGACGTGGAGGCATGATGCTGAGTAAGAAAGAACAAGGAAATGAAATAAGATACTAGTCCGAGTATGATGAACTAGTGGTGTGTTTGTCATTCCGAGACAAAACGTTTGAAAGAAAGAGGCCTATAATCATATAATATAATATAATATAGCCTAAAGTTGTAATGAGGTCTATTCATGTAAATATATGTATATCACATAATAACCTATTGAGTGTCTAGCACAGAAGTGTTTTTGAGTCCCGTTTCTCTCGAGGTCAGAGTCAACTAATGCATTCCTGTTCAACATAGCTCTTTCAGATTTCACATCATCTTTCTTTAATTGTACATAGTTGATCAGGCTATGTTAAATTAAAGTCGTGTGATGTAATCCCTGAACTAGTCATAACTAATAAGGAATACTGCCTAACGGTCATAGTCTAGGCCCACTAAATGCAACCTAGTTCACTATAACCTTAGGCTCTGATACCAATCTGTGACACCCCCAAATTTAATGATTTGCGGAAGCTTGATTTGGGTGCCACTAATCAATATACAAAGCACAAAGATAATAATGAACGACCACTATATGCGTCGTTTTAAACTTGTATTAATAAAGTGAACGTTTACATCAAAAATAATATAGCACTAGCTCGGTTCCTGAAATTGAGAGATTACATGGCATAATTACTTTTACAAAATATAATAATGCAGTCCAATCTCTAATTGTATGTATGCTGACTCGAGCTAGAAATCCCTGCTTGTGCAGTCAACCTACTGCTGGGTACCTGTGATATATACTAAAATGGGTCAGCGAAAACGCTGGTGAGCTCACAGGTTTGTAAGTCAATGTATAATTGTCAGAACCGCAAGATTTATAATGAATTTAAAATGCAATTAAGCAAAATAAAAGTTATACTGTCCATGAGCACATAGTCTGAGCTTAACTGATTTGTCAGGCCCAATTAAGGAAACCTAACTGATTTGCCTCCTACGAGTGCCTAATCAACACTCGTCTTCCCAAATGCTAATACATCCGTTTGACCGATTAGTGCGTGCTAACCCGGATGAGGATTGTCAATCCCATATGATATCATATACTAACATTCACGCTATAAAATACTAGAGACTATGCTTATGGAGGACTTTAAATTGATTAGCTTGAAACTCATGTAGTATTTGAAGTTTGGCACTTGCGTTCTACTTGTAAAACAAAATCGAGTAGTAATACCACACCCCTAGTTGTAAAGCAGTGAAAATGGGGCTATGAAACTCACCTGATTCCTGATGTGTTTAACTTAATAAACTTGAAGTAATTAGCAGTGTGTTGGTGTCCAAAGACTTAAAACCTGAATGTGTCCACGACACTTGAATTGTTATTAATTGTATTGGTATCTCGAAAGACTACCATTGAAATTGTTTGTCTAACTTAATGTCCAAATTTCCCCGATTTGGTTGATTGTATTGTTACAAGTTACTACGACTTGTTTGAGTGTTGAAGTATGTTTTGAAAATGCGTACGGCCCGTTGGTGACGGTTGTAACAATAGTTCAAAAGGTTATTATATAGTTGCTACAGTGAATTGCTACCGTAACTTTGACTTTGAAAATTTCGAGTTTTGAAGGTTCTGTTTTTAGCGACGTAGCCTGCGACGTAGGCTGCGACGTAAGAGTTTTGCGACGTAAAGGGTTACGTCGCTAAGGTCAACAGTGCTAAGTCAATAGCGACGTAGGGTGCTACGTCGCTTATGCGACGTAGGTTCGTTTTTGCGACGTTAAGGTCTGCGTCGCTATGTGCGACGTTCGCAAGTCAATGCGACGTAGTAGGCTGCGTCGCTGTATGCGACGTTGGGGATATAATGCGACGTAGGTCGCTACGTCGCATCTGCTCCAGACCAAATGCGACGTACGGGGTCTGATCGGAGTTTCAACTCCAAAAACGCGTTTTCCGGCCATCGATCGGCCTAATATTTTTACCCAACCCATTTTAGGACATTACAAGGTTATACAAACAGCTAGCAAGTTATAAAACTTAAAAACGAGAGTTTTCGGAGTCGTGTCGGAAACTTACAAATCGCCGAAATGAAATTCCGGAAAGGTAGAAGTGTAGATCGTCGCGAGGTGGTCGTTTATTGTAAAAGGGGTTTGAAGATCCGAGGTCGTTTGAGGTGTTTATTTTGCGATTTTGATGATTTTTGTTTGGTGGTTTGTTTGAGAGAAATAAGAGAGGAGAGAGAGATAGAAAATGGAAAATGAAAGAAAGTGAAAAAGGTGGGGAGGTGGTTAAGGGATCACCTCCCATTTCCAGTCCGCGCACTGCGCTCCGTGCGGTGTTCGTTTACTCCGTCGTTTATACGTTAAATGTTTATTTTCTTTGTTTTAATATACGTTTTAGAATACGAATAATTACTCAGTATTTTTGTTAGAGTATTTTACTAACTTTTAATAATCACATTATAAAAGGTAATTTGTTTTGTTTGATTTGCGCGTTTACATTTTATTCGCGTTTATATAATTTGTGTGATAAAACTTGTCTACAAAATATTATGGACATAATATTTTTAAGTACAAAAATGTTATTAAAAATCTTTGTATTACTTAAATCAATTGTTCACCAACGTCCGTATTTATTTAATCGAATTACATTTGATTTGAACTCGTACGATTTAAACAAATCGCATAATTGTAGATATATATTCAACAATATATATGAAAATTGATACATTAATTAGCCTATCACAGAACTAATTACATGTACTAAAACTTGATTAGGCACTAATTATAGTCCTAAATTGACGGTTGTCACATTCTCCCCCTGTTAGAAGAATTTCGTCCCGAAATTTAAGCCGAAGTTGTGTTTGACGTTGAATCAGTGAAGAGTTGAGGATACTTGAGTCGCATCTGGTCTTCCCGTTCCCAGGTAAATTCCGGACCGCGCCGCGAATTCCACCTAACCTTGACAATGGGAATACGACTTTGTTTAAGTTGTTTGACCTCACGGTCCATGATTTCAGCGGGTTCCTCAACAAAGTGAAGTTTTTCGTCAACACGAATTTCATCTAGTGGAATGATAAGTGTCTCATCAGACAGACACTTCTTCAGATTTGAAACATGAAAAGTGGGATGCACGCTGCTGAGTTCAGATGGCAGCTGCAATCGGTAAGCCACTGGACCAATCCTTTCGAGGATCTCGAATGGTCCAATGTATCTGGGATTCAACTTCCCTCGTTTGCCAAATCGGATGACGCCTTTCCAAGGCGATACTTTGAGTAGAACTCGATCCCCAACCTGGAACTCGAGTGGTTTGCGTCTCACATCAGCATAACTTTTCTGACGATCACGCGCGGCTTTGAGTTTGTTTTGAATTTCTACGATCCTCTCGGTTGTTTCGTGTATGATTTCTGGACCCGTGAGTTGGCTATCCCCAACTTCGGTCCAACAGATAGGTGAACGGCACTTACGACCGTACAGTGCCTCGAAGGGAGCAGCTTTGATGCTGGTATGATAACTGTTGTTGTACGAGAACTCGCACAATGGTAGATGTTTTTCCCAGTTTACACCGAAGTCTACTACGCAGGCCCGTAGCATGTCTTCCAGTGTTTGAATGGTTCGTTCACTTTGGCCGTCGGTTTGAGGATGGTATGCGGTACTCATATCCAGTCGAGTACCCAGAGATTTTTGAAGTGATTGCCAAAATTGTGAAGTGAAACGACTATCTCTATCGGAGATAATGGAGATTGGAACACCGTGTTTGGTCACGATTTCTTTCAGATAAATGTTGGTGAGGCGTTCCATTTTGTCGGATTCCTTGATTGCTAGGAAGTGAGCAGACTTGGTGAGACGATCCACGATCACCCAAATGGTATCGCAACCGTTCGAGGATCGAGGTAGTTTGGTTATGAAGTCCATGGCAATTTGTTCCCATTTCCATTCAGGAAGACTGGGTTGTTGAAGTAAACCAGAAGGTTTTTGATATTCGATTTTGACTTTGGAGCAAGTAAGGCACTTGCTGACATAGGTGGCGATTTCAGATTTCATGTTTGGCCACCAGTAAAAGTCCTTGATACCGTGGTACATTTTATCGGATCCCGGATGGATAGAGTATTTGGACTTGTGAGCTTCATCCATCACTAAGTCTCGTAGGTTCCCGAATTTAGGCAACCAGATTCGGTTTGAGAAATACCTAATCCCGTTAGGTCTGATTTCAAGCTGTTTATCCATGCCCCGCAAGGCTTCATCTTTGACATGTTCAGGTTTTAAGGCTTCGAGTTGAGCAGTGAGAATTTGAATGTTTAAATTGTTGTGAATGGTCATACTGAGGGCTCGAACCCGAAGTGGTTTCACTCGCTCTTTTCGACTGAGGGCGTCAGCAACAACATTTGCTTTGCCTGGATGATATTTGAGTTCACAATCGTAATCGGTAAGCAACTCGACCCATCGACGTTGCCTCATGTTGAGATCCTTCTGATCGAATATGTGTTGAAGGCTTTTATGGTCGGTGAAAATTGTACATCTGGTACCGTAAAGGTAATGTCTCCAGATTTTGAGGGCAAAAACGACAGCTCCTAGCTCGAGGTCGTGGGTGGTGTAATTCTTTTCATGAATCTTGAGCTGTCGGGAAGCATAAGCTATGACTTTGTCTCGTTGCATGAGCACACAACCGAGACCTTGATGAGAAGCATCGCAGTATACCACGAAATCATCGGTGCCTTCGGGTAATGATAGGATAGGAGCACTGCAAAGCTTTTGCTTTAAGAGTTGAAATGCCGACTCTTGTTTCTCAGTCCAGTCAAACTTTTTGTCTTTCTGGGTCAGAGTCGTGAGTGGTATGGCTATCTTGGAGAAATTTTCAATGAAGCGTCGATAGTACCCGGCAAGTCCCAAAAACTGCCGTACTTCGGTTGGAGTGGTTGGCGATTGCCAATCTTTGATAGCCTCGATTTTTGACGGGTCAACGTGAATCCCCTGACTGTCAATCACGTGGCCAAGGAATTGAACGGTTTTGATCCAGAACTCACACTTAGAGAACTTGGCATAGAGCTCCTCGTGTTTAAGCAGTTCAAGGATGGTTTTGAGGTGTTGCGCGTGTTCTTCTTTGTTTCGTGAATATATAAGGATGTCGTCGATGAAGACAATGACAAATTTGTCAAGATAAGGCTTGCACACCCGATTCATAAGATCCATGAATACCGCCGGTGCGTTGGTTAGGCCAAATGGCATCACTTGGAATTCGTAATGCCCATAACGGGTTCTGAAAGCGGTTTTTGGAATATCGGCATCGCGAACACGCAATTGGTGATAACCGGATCGGAGATCAATCTTTGAATAACGACTCGACCCTTGAAGTTGGTCGAACAAATCATCGATTCGAGGGAGTGGATACCGGTTCTTGACAGTTAACTTGTTCAACTCTCGATAGTCGATACACATTCGAAAAGAACCATCTTTCTTCTTAACAAATAGGACCGGAGCTCCCCAAGGTGAAGAACTCGGCCTGATAAACCCTCGTTCCAGGAGTTCCTGTAACTGGGTGGACAACTCCTGAAGTTCGGATGGAGCTAAACGGTATGGTGCTCGGGCCACAGGCGCAGCACCTGGTACAAGATCGATTGAGAACTCAACCTGTCTTGGTGGTGGTAGACCAGGTAGTTCTTCAGGAAAGACTTCTGGAAAGTCTCGAACAATTGGAACATCCTCAGGTCGCTTCTCCTCCGACTTTTTCTCCATGATGTGCGCGAGGATTGCAGGATAACCCTTTCTCAGAAATTTTCGGGTTTTTAAACAAGATATGAGGTTGAGCCTCGTCCCTCCGGTCTCCCCCTGTATGACTAGGGTTCTACCGACAGTGAGAGGTATGCGAACAATTTTGTCGTAGCAGATGATTTCGGCTCGATGTTTGGACAACCAGTCCATGCCTACGATGACATCGAAACTTCCTATCTCAATAGGCATAAGATCTATGGGGAAGGTTTCGTCGGCTAGATTTAAAGTGCAATTAGGTATCACACTATCGGTTTCTATCAGCTTGCCATTTGCTAGCTCTACGGTGTACTTAACGTCTAAAGCAACAGGTGTAATGTCAAGTAGAGGGCAAAATTCATCGGAAATAAAACTCCTATCGGCACCAGTATCAAACAGAATGGAAGCAGTTAAATTGTTGAGGAGGAACATACCCGTGACCACATTCGGGTCCAGACGGGCGTCCCCTGAGTTGATCACGAAAGCAGTACTTTTGGCGTTGTTGTTGTTGCGGGAGTTGTTGTTGTTGTTGCCCTTATTCTTCAACTTTGGGCAAGAATCCCTGAAGTGTCCTGGGTTTCCACATTCATAGCAGGACCTAGGTTGTCGGGTATTTCTGTCAGAGGGGTTGTTGTTGGATTTGGGGGATCGGCAATCCTTAGTCAAATGCCCTTGCCTCCTGCAGTTGTTGCAAGGAGTACCGCACTGACCAAAATGATGGTAGTTACACTTGGGACAATAAGGTCTGCCCCCGGTGTAGCTGTGGGTGGTTTCAGAGTTGGAGGTGTAGACTTGGATGGCGTTGTTTTTCTTGTTTGAGTTGTGGTGGTGTTCAGTGGATTTGCGTTTGTTGGAGGATGAGGTGTTGGAGGTCTCACGGCTGACAACTAGGGCCATGAGTTCGTGGGCCAATCGAATGGCACTCTCAGTAGTGGTTGGTTTGGATGAGGCGACGTTTCCCTGGATGTTCTCGGGGAGTCCACGAATGTATTTCTTGATGCCCTTACTTTCTGGTTCGACCAAACCCGGGCATAATAAGGCAAACTGCTGAAACTTGGTGGTATAATCAGCGACATCATTTCCCTGCACCTCCAAATGCCAGAATTCTTCTTCCAGCCTGTGCAATTCCTCTTCAGGACAGTATTTCTCTGTCAGTTTCTTCTTCAGTTCGGTCCAAGGAAGTCGGTTTGCAACCTCAAGGCCTACAGAGTTTGCGTGGGTTTTCCACCACGTGGATGCACCTTCCTGGAAGGTGTAAACAGCGAATTTGACCTTGTTGTTCTCAGTGCAGTCGCAGAGACTGAAAACAGATTCCATGCGCTCAATCCAACGGATCAAGCCAATGGCACCTTCCGTGCCCTTGAAGTATAGTGGTTTACAGCTAAGGAAATCCTTATAGGAGCAGGGTTTGGGTGGTGGAGTATTGGTTGCGGTGTCCTCACTAGTGGGTGGTGTTCGGGTAGCCAAGGCTTCAGTCACACTGCGGGCAATTATTCCCGCGATCTCAGCTTCGCTAAGGGTAATTTGACGACGTGGAGGCATGATGCTGAGTAAGAAAGAACAAGGAAATGAAATAAGATACTAGTCCGAGTATGATGAACTAGTGGTGTGTTTGTCATTCCGAGACAAAACGTTTGAAAGAAAGAGGCCTATAATCATATAATATAATATAATATAGCCTAAAGTTGTAATGAGGTCTATTCATGTAAATATATGTATATCACATAATAACCTATTGAGTGTCTAGCACAGAAGTGTTTTTGAGTCCCGTTTCTCTCGAGGTCAGAGTCAACTAATGCATTCCTGTTCAACATAGCTCTTTCAGATTTCACATCATCTTTCTTTAATTGTACATAGTTGATCAGGCTATGTTAAATTAAAGTCGTGTGATGTAATCCCTGAACTAGTCATAACTAATAAGGAATACTGCCTAACGGTCATAGTCTAGGCCCACTAAATGCAACCTAGTTCACTATAACCTTAGGCTCTGATACCAATCTGTGACACCCCCAAATTTAATGATTTGCGGAAGCTTGATTTGGGTGCCACTAATCAATATACAAAGCACAAAGATAATAATGAACGACCACTATATGCGTCGTTTTAAACTTGTATTAATAAAGTGAACGTTTACATCAAAAATAATATAGCACTAGCTCGGTTCCTGAAATTGAGAGATTACATGGCATAATTACTTTTACAAAATATAATAATGCAGTCCAATCTCTAATTGTATGTATGCTGACTCGAGCTAGAAATCCCTGCTTGTGCAGTCAACCTACTGCTGGGTACCTGTGATATATACTAAAATGGGTCAGCGAAAACGCTGGTGAGCTCACAGGTTTGTAAGTCAATGTATAATTGTCAGAACCGCAAGATTTATAATGAATTTAAAATGCAATTAAGCAAAATAAAAGTTATACTGTCCATGAGCACATAGTCTGAGCTTAACTGATTTGTCAGGCCCAATTAAGGAAACCTAACTGATTTGCCTCCTACGAGTGCCTAATCAACACTCGTCTTCCCAAATGCTAATACATCCGTTTGACCGATTAGTGCGTGCTAACCCGGATGAGGATTGTCAATCCCATATGATATCATATACTAACATTCACGCTATAAAATACTAGAGACTATGCTTATGGAGGACTTTAAATTGATTAGCTTGAAACTCATGTAGTATTTGAAGTTTGGCACTTGCGTTCTACTTGTAAAACAAAATCGAGTAGTAATACCACACCCCTAGTTGTAAAGCAGTGAAAATGGGGCTATGAAACTCACCTGATTCCTGATGTGTTTAACTTAATAAACTTGAAGTAATTAGCAGTGTGTTGGTGTCCAAAGACTTAAAACCTGAATGTGTCCACGACACTTGAATTGTTATTAATTGTATTGGTATCTCGAAAGACTACCATTGAAATTGTTTGTCTAACTTAATGTCCAAATTTCCCCGATTTGGTTGATTGTATTGTTACAAGTTACTACGACTTGTTTGAGTGTTGAAGTATGTTTTGAAAATGCGTACGGCCCGTTGGTGACGGTTGTAACAATAGTTCAAAAGGTTATTATATAGTTGCTACAGTGAATTGCTACCGTAACTTTGACTTTGAAAATTTCGAGTTTTGAAGGTTCTGTTTTTAGCGACGTAGCCTGCGACGTAGGCTGCGACGTAAGAGTTTTGCGACGTAAAGGGTTACGTCGCTAAGGTCAACAGTGCTAAGTCAATAGCGACGTAGGGTGCTACGTCGCTTATGCGACGTAGGTTCGTTTTTGCGACGTTAAGGTCTGCGTCGCTATGTGCGACGTTCGCAAGTCAATGCGACGTAGTAGGCTGCGTCGCTGTATGCGACGTTGGGGATATAATGCGACGTAGGTCGCTACGTCGCATCTGCTCCAGACCAAATGCGACGTACGGGGTCTGATCGGAGTTTCAACTCCAAAAACGCGTTTTCCGGCCATCGATCGGCCTAATATTTTTACCCAACCCATTTTAGGACATTACAAGGTTATACAAACAGCTAGCAAGTTATAAAACTTAAAAACGAGAGTTTTCGGAGTCGTGTCGGAAACTTACAAATCGCCGAAATGAAATTCCGGAAAGGTAGAAGTGTAGATCGTCGCGAGGTGGTCGTTTATTGTAAAAGGGGTTTGAAGATCCGAGGTCGTTTGAGGTGTTTATTTTGCGATTTTGATGATTTTTGTTTGGTGGTTTGTTTGAGAGAAATAAGAGAGGAGAGAGAGATAGAAAATGGAAAATGAAAGAAAGTGAAAAAGGTGGGGAGGTGGTTAAGGGATCACCTCCCATTTCCAGTCCGCGCACTGCGCTCCGTGCGGTGTTCGTTTACTCCGTCGTTTATACGTTAAATGTTTATTTTCTTTGTTTTAATATACGTTTTAGAATACGAATAATTACTCAGTATTTTTGTTAGAGTATTTTACTAACTTTTAATAATCACATTATAAAAGGTAATTTGTTTTGTTTGATTTGCGCGTTTACATTTTATTCGCGTTTATATAATTTGTGTGATAAAACTTGTCTACAAAATATTATGGACATAATATTTTTAAGTACAAAAATGTTATTAAAAATCTTTGTATTACTTAAATCAATTGTTCACCAACGTCCGTATTTATTTAATCGAATTACATTTGATTTGAACTCGTACGATTTAAACAAATCGCATAATTGTAGATATATATTCAACAATATATATGAAAATTGATACATTAATTAGCCTATCACAGAACTAATTACATGTACTAAAACTTGATTAGGCACTAATTATAGTCCTAAATTGACGGTTGTCACATAGATGTTCTTGAATAATTATGGGGTTTTAACTAAATATGTATGAATTAGTGCTAGTTAGTTTAAAGTATGATTTATGATGCAACTAGAGTATGAAATTGATAATAGAACATGAATTAAGTGAAGTTGTTCATAAATGGATTAGGTTAATCAAAGTGGGGGAGGGTTTAAGAGTGGTTATTAGTTTAGAGCTATGATTTCACTGAATTTAAATGTGTTGTTATGTGATATGTGTATAGGTACTAAGAAGTTGGAAGTGTTACCTTTGGTTTTATATTGTGAATCATTAAATCAAAGACAAGATGAGTAATATAAGGATTTAATCAAGTATATGGTTGTATGTGTTTCCGGATTACTTTCGAGTAAGAGGATCATATAACCATGTGAAGTTAATTGTGATTAATTGTTTTAAATTGTTACTTGTGAATGGTTATGACCTGAATTGATTGTACATGTTACCGGATAGCTTCCGAGCTAGAGGTGGGTACAATCAAGTGGATGTTAATTGTAATACTTGTATATGATTATAGTGATATGAATTATAATTGTACATGTTACCGGATAGCTTCCGAGCTAGAGGTGGGTACAATCATAAGTTAGTGATATGAAGTTTATGATGTACAGTTGCTAGTTTCACTAGCATAGTGTTTATGTAGCCATGTTATGTATTATTTGGTTAAGTTTCTTATATGCTCACTAAGCAAGAGTGCTTATTGTTTAAGTGATTTATGTTTTAGGTGGAAGTGGGCAAGGAAAGGGGAAGGCGGTTAAAGAGGATTAGTGTGGATTGCTTGATGTTAGAGTATGGAAAGTTTTCTCTTTAATATCGTTTTGGGTATAACTTGTGTAAAATCGCCCTTTTAGACATGTTTTTAAAAAGTAAGTCATGGTGAGCCATGAAATAAGTATTTTTGGAATAGTTGACTTTGAAAGTCAACGACTCATGTAAATGATGTATTGTAACATCCCCAAATCGGGCCTAGGAGAAAAAGGTATTTTCTTTAAATTATTTATGCAATTTATAATTTTTACCTGTGTTTAAATTTTTAAATTTAATAGGTAAATGAGCCTCAGGAAATATTGTGACTATTGAAATGTTAGCTGTTTTAGATAATTTTAGGTGACGGTAAAATAAAATAATTTTCGCGCATTTGAAATTGAGGTTCCAGACAATAGATTTAGGACGGGTATAATATTTCACTGTATATGAGTTAGGTTGAAATGTTGGTCGACCTTTATTCCTTCATTTCCTGATTCTGGTTAAAAATCTTCAAGAACACACACTTATAAACAAATTGAAAAAAAATCTGAACTTGATCATAACTGGAGCTGTGAATTTGTTGAAGCAACTGAATTCATCTTCTTCTTCTTCTTCTTGTTCATCTAGTTTTCTCCATTTCCATTGTAGGTAATTGTTTTGTGTTCTTGAGCTCAATTGGTGAAATTAAGTAGAAAACTTATGCATGTATGATCAATTGTACTTGAATGGATTGTAGTTACTGAAATTGACATCATCATCTTCTTGTTCTTGATTTAAATGCAAATTTCTTAGGTTTCAAGTATAAAAGTGGGTTCTTGTTAAATCTAAATGAATGAATTAGGTTATATGTGAATTTAGTTGAATTAGATGGATTTGATACTTGAATGCTTGTTGTATGATACTATTAGATGATATTGGAAGTTTATGTAACCTTTGGAATAACTCAAATCTGAGTTTGATGATGATATTGTGGTAAAAATGGAGTTAGGGTTCGTGCAGGTTGGTGCAGGTGATTTTGGGCATGTGAACGCGATCCCACCACCTTGAGCTGGATCGCGTTACATAGTTATAAACTGATTTTTTCACATTTTTCTTGTGAACGCGATCCTGACCCATTAACCGGATCGCGTTGCTCAGTGGTTTTCGGTAACAGAAAATTTTGTGAAGGGGAACGCGATCCCGAACCCCTGACCCGGATCGCGTTTGTCTTTGTTATTTTGACGAATTTGATGTTTTGTGAAATTGTCAGAATTCAATACTTATATCATTTATCCATTGATATTTCTTGATTATTGATGTAAGTATTTAAGTATAGATATAATTTGAATTATGAAACAAGTTATTAACTTGTGTTTTGATTGTGTTTACAGAGGCACCGAAGACTCAATAAAATAAGATCTTTGAGTTGGAGTCTGAAACGAGACAGGTGAGTGGACTGGTTCTCATAATTTAATCTTGGTGTTAACAGTTAGTTGCATCAACTTTTAAGTTGCTGGTATTGACTGATTTATCGTTACAATAATGATAGGATTGTTGATTTAACTTGTAGTTTGATAGATTGATTGTTTGCTAGTGAATAATTCCATGATAGGTTGGAATGATAGAGGTCAATTTTGGGTTTAGTTGCTATAGGTTAATCCTTATGGGTCGGATGAACATTCGTTGTGAATTAACCCATATTGGTTAAAGATAGCAATAAACTATCGGTAAAAATCTCTGTATTGGCCTGCAGTTGATTATTAAGTGTTCTTGGAGTGCCACCGCGGACTGAGGGTATCTCAAGAACCACCGATCCTCTGTTTGATTGTTTATTTAGATGATTGTTGTGAATTGATTGTTATACTAAGTTAGATTGTTAGATTTAGTTCATTCACTTAGCTTTGTGCTAATTCCCCACCTACTCTTGCAGGTTAACTTTTGGGATATGATTAGGCAATGGTGTTGTTTTGAAGAAATGTTCGACAATGGGAACTCTGATCGTTTTGGATAAATCATGTTTTGTTAATATAACACCCAGTTATTGTATTAGCATTGTAATTATACTTAATACTTATGAACTTGTAATGTTTTGGTATAACTAAATGTCATATATATAATATTATATCTATATTGGTATGAATGGGATTTACGCTTCCGAAATAAAAAAAAAAAAAAAAAAAAATTTGAGTCTTAAATTGTGGGGTGTTATAAGTTGGTATCAGAGCAACTCATGTGCCGTCGGGATGATGGGGCAAACCTCATCGAGGACGATGAGTCCCTAAGGGGGGTGAGTTGTAACACCCTAGGCTGATCCCACATCGCCCATGGACATGAGGGATCCAGGGATTATAAGGGTAACAAGGCGCTTAAATGACACAACGCGTTTTGGGACCACAGGTGGCAGATTGTCGCAAGAGCACGGTAGTTAAGCGTGCTCGAGCGAGGGCAGATCCAGGATGGGTGACCATCCTGGGAAGTATGTGGTCGCCAAGAACAAATCCGTGAGCCTGCGGGCAAAGCGGACAATATTGTGTCATGGTAAGCGGGTTGTTACAGTTATGGTATCAGAGCGTAAGTTTAGGTGAATTGAATATTTAAAGTGTTCAATCCTAAACTTAGTCATGTTGGTCAAACATTTCTTGTGGTGGGGATTAGTTATGATAGTTGATTTGGTTAGTTGCTAGTACTAACAATTAACGAATGTTGAGATGTGATGTGATGACAGGTATGGCGGATAATGAGCCACCTTCCCATACTCTCAATAATACTACGCGAACAGATGCACCACCAGAGAACCAGGGTCATAATGGTACATCTAATTTAGCCGGTGGAGAAACTGAAACTGACCAGGAGTATATTATGAGATTGGAGAATAGAGTGTTGGAACTTCAGAGAGAACGAGCTGGATCTTCACAACATCCAGTTTCTACTCGTCCCCACATTGTGACTAATGTACCACCTATTGTATCTTCTACACGGATTCCGGTATCTAATCCTTTTATTTCACAACAGCAGCAACAGGGTTATACTTATCAGGCCTCGGGTCCTTTTCCTTCGTCTGGTTATACTACTTATCAAATACCTATTCCACCTTTTCAACAGTTGAAGAAAGGTTGTTCTCTTAAAACCTTTATGTCTTGCAATCCTTCAACTTATTCTGGAAGTACCGATCCTACGGTCACTCTTGACTGGCTTCGAGATGTAGAGAGAAAACTAAATGTATGTCATTGTGAGGAGGAGGATAAGGTACCTTATGCGGTTCAATTATTAAAGGGTCAAGCCATGTCATGGTGGGATTCAATTACTGCACCATTATCTCCACAACAGTTGAATGATATAAGATGGTCAGATTTTCATGCTGAGATTTGCAAGCAATTTTGCTCGGAGTATAATCTTTCCAGGATTAGGCAAGAGTTTCTTGACTTACAAAAGACTGATCAAATGACGATTGATGAATTAATTAAGCAGTTTTCAGATAAATTGCGGTTTGTGCAACAGTGGGTTCCAACTGACCGGACCAAAATTGATCACTTTGTGAAAACATTACCTCCTGATTACCGTACCACAGTGAGACTAGCAGGTTCACTTCCTCAAGCTTATGATTTAGCTCGTTCGGTTGATGGGGATATTATGGCTAAAAGAGTGTTGAATAAAGAAAAGTATTCACAGAAAAACAAGGAGATTCTTCGAGTAAACAGAAAGGACAAGGTAGTCAACAAAACAGAAGATCGAATCCTGGTATTCCAACGGATAGTAACTATTGTAATAGATGTCGAGCTAGACATAATGGTCCTTGTACTCCCCAGACATCTAGATGTGTTAAGTGTGGAATTTTTGGTCACGCTGCAAAGGATTGTACCTACCCAAATAGCGTGTGTTGGAATTGCCATAAAGAAGGGCATCGTGCAGGGGATTGTCCTGAGGCGAAGAGACAGAGTATGGGTACGGGTAAAGGTTCGCCATCATCTGGTCAAAAGAGGAAAAATCCACCAGTAGCTGCTAGCCGAGCTTTCCGAATGACAGTTGATGATGCTGTCGCCACTGAATATGTCATCACTGGTACATTTCTCATAAATTCTATATCAGCTCGTGTATTGTTTGATTCTGGTGCCAATTGTTCGTTTATATCTGTGAACTTTTGTGATAGACTGAAATTGATCCCCTCTTTGATTGTTAAACCTTTAGAAGTTGAAATTGCTGACGGTAAATTAGTTCCTGTTACCACATCGGTAGCTGGAGCTAGTATACTTATTGAGGGTCATAATTTCTTAGTCTCCTTTTTGTTAATGCCAATTCCTAGTTTCGATGTAGTTATTGGTATGGATTGGTTAAGTTTGAATAAGGCCAACATTGATTGTCATAAAAAGATTATAAGAATTCCGATTTCTGATGGGTCATACGTCATGGCTCGAGGAGAACGAGTAAAGGGTAGTCTACCATTGATTTCCTTGTTGAAAGCTAGGAAATCTCTATCTAAGGGATGTGATTCTTATTTGGCATATGTGATAGATAGCAAGTTAGAAAAGAAATCTTTGACAAATTTTCCGGTGGTTTCTGAATACCCGGAAGTTTTTCCGGATGAATTGCCTGGTTTACCCCTGTAAGAGATGTAGAATTTCAGATTGATTTGATTCCTGGTTCGACTCCTGTAGCTAAGTCTCCTTATAGATTAGCTCCTTCTGAAATCCGTGAGATGATGGGTCAAATTCAGGAACTGTTAGATAAAGGGTTTATTCGACCGAGTTCTTCCCCGTGGGGTGCTCCGGTATTGTTTGTTAAGAAAAAGGATGGTACTCTTCGAATGTGTATTGATTATAGAGAGCTCAATAAAAGAACAGTGAAAAACAAATATCCATTGCCCAGAATTGATGAGTTATTTGATCAGTTACAGGGATCATCCTATTTTTCTAAGATCGATTTGAGATCCGGTTATCATCAGGTACGAGTTCGCGAGGAAGATGTTCCTAAGACTGCTTTTCGTACCCGTTATGGTCATTACGAGTTTTTAGTTATGCCTTTTGGATTGACTAATGCTCCTGCTATTTTTATGGACTTAATGAATCGTGTATGTCGACCTTTTCTAGACAAGTTTGTGATTGTATTTATTGACGATATCTTGGTTTATTCTAAGTCTGAGGCTGAACATGAACATCATTTAAGATTGATTCTTGAGATGTTGAAAAGAGAGCATCTTTTTGCAAAATTTTCCAAGTGTGAATTTTGGCTTCGAGAGGTACAGTTTCTTGGTCATATTATTTGTAAAGATGGAGTCAAAGTGGATCCTTCTAAAGTGGAAGCCGTTATGAATTGGAATGCTCCTAAAACTCCTTCTGAGATTAAAAGTTTCCTAGGTTTAGCGGGTTATTATCGAAAATTTATCAAGGATTTCTCCAAAATTGCTGGCCCGTTAACCAAGCTAACTAGGAAGGATATTAAATTTCAGTGGGGAGATCAACAAGAAACATCTTTTCAGACTCTTAAACAGTTGTTATGTCAGGCGCCAGTGTTAGCATTACCTGATGGTTCCGAGGGTTTTGTGGTTTATTGTGATGCTTCTCATGCTGGTTTGGGTGCTGTCTTAATGCAACATGATCGTGTTATTGCTTACGCTTCTCGCCAGCTTAAAACTCACGAAAGAAATTACCCCACACACGATTTAGAGCTTGCAGCTGTGGTATTTGCGTTGAAAATCTGGAGACACTATTTGTACGGAACTAAATGTGTCGTATGCACGGATCATAAAAGCCTCCAGTACATGTTTTCTCAGAAAGAACTTAATATGAGACAGCGCCGATGGTTGGAGTTGATTAAGGATTATGACTGTGAAATCCGATATCATCCGGGTAAAGCTAATGTGGTTGCCGATGCTTTAAGCCGAAATGTACCTTCCGACCGAATTTATTTTATGCGTTTGGAAATATCTTCTGATTTGATTTCTCAGTTAAAAGCTGCACAGTTAGAGGCATTGTTGGATCAAAATTTAAAATCTGAGATTTTGTTGAAACGGAAAGATTTATTGATTGATGATTCTCGAGGATTGAAAACTTTCCAGTCACGGGTTTGGGTTCCATTGATTGGGGGACTTCGGGATTTGATATTGTCTGAGGCACACAAATCGAGGTTATCTGTTCATCCAGGGAGTACGAAAATGTACAATGATTTGAAACCATTGTACTGGTGGCCAACTATGAAAACCGATGTTGCTCGAATAGTGGAGACTTGTCATATATGTTCCCAGGTTAAAGCAGAACATCAGAAGCCCTATGGTTCATTGAAACAGTTAGATATTCCGGAATGGAAATGGGAGCACATTACTATGGATTTCGTTACCAAATTTCCCCGCACTCAGAAAGGTAATGATATGATATGGGTGATAGTTGATAGATTAACCAAGAGTGCACATTTTCTAGCCACCAGTGAGACGGCATCATTGACTCGACTTGCTCAATTGTACATTCATGAGATTGTTGTTAGACATGGTATTCCTTTATCCATTGTTTCCGATAGAGATTCTAGGTTTGTTTCTGGTTTTTGGCAGAGTTTGCAACGTGAATTAGGTACCAGAGTTAATCTTAGCACAGCGTATCATCCTCAGACAGACGGGCAGTCAGAGCGTACTATTCAGACACTCGAGGATATGTTGAGAGCTTGTGTACTTGAGTATGGCGGTTCTTGGGATTCACACTTACCATTGATAGAGTTTGCTTATAATAATTCTTATCATTCTAGCATTGGTATGCCGCCGTATGAGATGTTGTATGGGCGCCGTTGTCGAACACCTACATGTTGGTTAGAAGCGGGAGATAAATAGTTTGCGGGCCCCGATATAGTTCAGATTACAGCTGACAAAGTTAAGATTGCTCGTGAGAAACTGAAAGCGGCACGTGATAGACAGAAACAGTATGCTGACCCACGTAGGCGACCTGTTGTATTTGTTGAAGGTGAATTAGTTTATTTAAAGGTTTCTCCGTGGAAGGGTGTTATTAGATTTGGTAAACGTGGGAAGTTAGCTCCCCGATATATTGGCCCATTTAGAATCCGTCAGGTGATTAATGAACAATCGGTTTCTTTAGATCTTCCGCCTGAATTAGCTGGTATTCACGATACATTTAATGTTTGCTATTTAAGAAAGTGCAATGTGGAGGATCAATCCCAAATCCTTCCTTTGCAAGATCTTCGGGTTGACTCAAGTAAGAAATTGGTAGAAGAACCTGTCGAGCTTTTAGATAGGAAAGTGACCAAATTACGTAGAAAAGAAATTCCTATGGTTTTGGTTAAGTGGAAACATAGTTTGGGTGCGGATCTCACTTGGGAAACGGAGGAGAGTATGCGGGTTAGATATCCTAATTTATTTGTGTCTAGTTAGATTTCGGGACGAAATCTTTCTAAGGAGGGGTGATTTGTAACATCCCCAAATCGGGCCTAGGAGAAAAAGGTATTTTCTTTAAATTATTTATGCAATTTATAATTTTTACCTGTGTTTAAATTTTTAAATTTAATAGGTAAATGAGCCTCAGGAAATATTGTGACTATTGAAATGTTAGCTGTTTTAGATAATTTTAGGTGACGGTAAAATAAAATAATTTTCGCGCATTTGAAATTGAGGTTCCAGACAATAGATTTAGGACGGGTATAATATTTCACTGTATATGAGTTAGGTTGAAATGTTGGTCGACCTTTATTCCTTCATTTCCTGATTCTGGTTAAAAATCTTCAAGAACACACACTTATAAACAAATTGAAAAAAAATCTGAACTTGATCATAACTGGAGCTGTGAATTTGTTGAAGCAACTGAATTCATCTTCTTCTTCTTCTTCTTGTTCATCTAGTTTTCTCCATTTCCATTGTAGGTAATTGTTTTGTGTTCTTGAGCTCAATTGGTGAAATTAAGTAGAAAACTTATGCATGTATGATCAATTGTACTTGAATGGATTGTAGTTACTGAAATTGACATCATCATCTTCTTGTTCTTGATTTAAATGCAAATTTCTTAGGTTTCAAGTATAAAAGTGGGTTCTTGTTAAATCTAAATGAATGAATTAGGTTATATGTGAATTTAGTTGAATTAGATGGATTTGATACTTGAATGCTTGTTGTATGATACTATTAGATGATATTGGAAGTTTATGTAACCTTTGGAATAACTCAAATCTGAGTTTGATGATGATATTGTGGTAAAAATGGAGTTAGGGTTCGTGCAGGTTGGTGCAGGTGATTTTGGGCATGTGAACGCGATCCCACCACCTTGAGCTGGATCGCGTTACATAGTTATAAACTGATTTTTTCACATTTTTCTTGTGAACGCGATCCTGACCCATTAACCGGATCGCGTTGCTCAGTGGTTTTCGGTAACAGAAAATTTTGTGAAGGGGAACGCGATCCCGAACCCCTGACCCGGATCGCGTTTGTCTTTGTTATTTTGACGAATTTGATGTTTTGTGAAATTGTCAGAATTCAATACTTATATCATTTATCCATTGATATTTCTTGATTATTGATGTAAGTATTTAAGTATAGATATAATTTGAATTATGAAACAAGTTATTAACTTGTGTTTTGATTGTGTTTACAGAGGCACCGAAGACTCAATAAAATAAGATCTTTGAGTTGGAGTCTGAAACGAGACAGGTGAGTGGACTGGTTCTCATAATTTAATCTTGGTGTTAACAGTTAGTTGCATCAACTTTTAAGTTGCTGGTATTGACTGATTTATCGTTACAATAATGATAGGATTGTTGATTTAACTTGTAGTTTGATAGATTGATTGTTTGCTAGTGAATAATTCCATGATAGGTTGGAATGATAGAGGTCAATTTTGGGTTTAGTTGCTATAGGTTAATCCTTATGGGTCGGATGAACATTCGTTGTGAATTAACCCATATTGGTTAAAGATAGCAATAAACTATCGGTAAAAATCTCTGTATTGGCCTGCAGTTGATTATTAAGTGTTCTTGGAGTGCCACCGCGGACTGAGGGTATCTCAAGAACCACCGATCCTCTGTTTGATTGTTTATTTAGATGATTGTTGTGAATTGATTGTTATACTAAGTTAGATTGTTAGATTTAGTTCATTCACTTAGCTTTGTGCTAATTCCCCACCTACTCTTGCAGGTTAACTTTTGGGATATGATTAGGCAATGGTGTTGTTTTGAAGAAATGTTCGACAATGGGAACTCTGATCGTTTTGGATAAATCATGTTTTGTTAATATAACACCCAGTTATTGTATTAGCATTGTAATTATACTTAATACTTATGAACTTGTAATGTTTTGGTATAACTAAATGTCATATATATAATATTATATCTATATTGGTATGAATGGGATTTACGCTTCCGAAATAAAAATAAAAAAAAAAAAAAAAATTTGTGTCTTAAATTGTGGGGTGTTATAAGTTGGTATCAGAGCAACTCATGTGCCGTCGGGATGATGGGGCAAACCTCATCGAGGACGATGAGTCCCTAAGGGGGGTGAGTTGTAACACCCTAGGCTGATCCCACATCGCCCATGGACATGAGGGATCCAGGGATTATAAGGGTAACAAGGCGCTTAAATGACACAACGCGTTTTGGGACCACAGGTGGCAGATTGTCGCAAGAGCACGGTAGTTAAGCGTCCTCGAGCGAGGGCAGATCCAGGATGGGTGACCATCCTGGGAAGTATGTGGTCGCCAAGAACAAATCCGTGAGCCTGCGGGCAAAGCGGACAATATTGTGTCATGGTAAGCGGGTTGTTACAGTTATGGTATCAGAGCGTAAGTTTAGGTGAATTGAATATTTAAAGTGTTCAATCCTAAACTTAGTCATGTTGGTCAAACATTTCTTGTGGTGGGGATTAGTTATGATAGTTGATTTGGTTAGTTGCTAGTACTAACAATTAACGAATGTTGAGATGTGATGTGATGACAGGTATGGCGGATAATGAGCCACCTTCCCATACTCTCAATAATACTACGCGAACAGATGCACCACCAGAGAACCAGGGTCATAATGGTACATCTAATTTAGCCGGTGGAGAAACTGAAACTGATCAGGAGTATATTATGAGATTGGAGAATAGAGTGTTGGAACTTCAGAGAGAACGAGCTGGATCTTCACAACATCCAGTTTCTACTCGTCCCCACATTGTGACTAATGTACCACCTATTGTATCTTCTACACGGATTCCGGTATCTAATCCTTTTATTTCACAACAGCAGCAACAGGGTTATACTTATCAGGCCTCGGGTCCTTTTCCTTCGTCTGGTTATACTACTTATCAAATACCTATTCCACCTTTTCAACAGTTGAAGAAAGGTTGTTCTCTTAAAACCTTTATGTCTTGCAATCCTTCAACTTATTCTGGAAGTACCGATCCTACGGTCACTCTTGACTGGCTTCGAGATGTAGAGAGAAAACTAAATGTATGTCATTGTGAGGAGGAGGATAAGGTACCTTATGCGGTTCAATTATTAAAGGGTCAAGCCATGTCATGGTGGGATTCAATTACTGCACCATTATCTCCACAACAGTTGAATGATATAAGATGGTCAGATTTTCATGCTGAGATTTGCAAGCAATTTTGCTCGGAGTATAATCTTTCCAGGATTAGGCAAGAGTTTCTTGACTTACAAAAGACTGATCAAATGACGATTGATGAATTAATTAAGCAGTTTTCAGATAAATTGCGGTTTGTGCAACAGTGGGTTCCAACTGACCGGACCAAAATTGATCACTTTGTGAAAACATTAACTCCTGATTACCGTACCACAGTGAGACTAGCAGGTTCACTTCCTCAAGCTTATGATTTAGCTCGTTCGGTTGATGGGGATATTATGGCTAAAAGAGTGTTGAATAAAGAAAAGTATTCACAGAAAAACAAAGGAGATTCTTCGAGTAAACAGAAAGGACAAGGTAGTCAACAAAACAGGAGATCGAATCCTGGTATTCCAACGGATAGTAACTATTGTAATAGATGTCGAGGTAGACATAATGGTCCTTGTACTCCCCAGACATCTAGATGTGTTAAGTGTGGAATTTTTGGTCACGCTGCAAAGGATTGTACCTACCCAAATAGCGTGTGTTGGAATTGCCATAAAGAAGGGCATCGTGCAGGGGATTGTCCTGAGGCGAAGAGACAGAGTATGGGTACGGGTAAAGGTTCGCCATCATCTGGTCAAAAGAGGAAAAATCCACCAGTAGCTGCTAGCCGAGCTTTCCGAATGACAGTTGATGATGCTGTCGCCACTGAATATGTCATCACTGGTACATTTCTCATAAATTCTATATCAGCTCGTGTATTGTTTGATTCTGGTGCCAATTGTTCGTTTATATCTGTGAACTTTTGTGATAGTCTGAAATTGATCCCCTCTTTGATTGTTAAACCTTTAGAAGTTGAAATTGCTGACGGTAAATTAGTTCCTGTTACCACATCGGTAGCTGGAGCTAGTATACTTATTGAGGGTCATAATTTCTTAGTCTCCTTTTTGTTAATGCCAATTCCTAGTTTCGATGTAGTTATTGGTATGGATTGGTTAAGTTTGAATAAGGCCAACATTGATTGTCATAAAAAGATTATAAGAATTCCGATTTCTGATGGGTCATACGTCATGGCTCGAGGAGAACGAGTAAAGGGTAGTCTACCATTGATTTCCTTGTTGAAAGCTAGGAAATCTCTATCTAAGGGATGTGATTCTTATTTGGCATATGTGATAGATAGCAAGTTAGAAAAGAAATCTTTGACAAATTTTCCGGTGGTTTCTGAATACCCGGAAGTTTTTCCGGATGAATTGCCTGGTTTACCCCCTGTAAGAGATGTAGAATTTCAGATTGATTTGATTCCTGGTTCGACTCCTGTAGCTAAGTCTCCTTATAGATTAGCTCCTTCTGAAATCCGTGAGATGATGGGTCAAATTCAGTGTTAGTACATGTTTAGTGTCTGTCAGTTGGTCTAGCTCGTAGTTTGTATTTAGATTAGCATTTCTGACTCCTGCGACGTAGCGCACTACGTCGCAGGTGCGACGTCAGGTATTGGGCCTGCGACGTAGCAGACGTCGCATGGGCTTGGGCCTGCGACGTAGCGTGCTACGTCGCAGGTGCCAGATTTTGTATAAAATCGTTTTGTGTTTTCTGTTTTAGGGTTGACGAAACCCTAAACGCAATTTGTCGAAATTCTCTGTAATCTGATCGACTATAAGCAATAATATTACGTTCGTTTGGTATTGATTGTTCGTGTGATTATTCGTGATCTAATTGTTATTTCCGCTAGCAATTAGAGTGACTCGGTTCGTTCTAGATCCAAAGTAAGGGACAAACAACTGGTATCAGAGCAGTGACACTTCTGACACTTCTGACAAAGCTGCACCGTATCGTCAGATGATCGCGTTTTTGAGACGCTCAAGGGTATTTCACGCCATTTCTGATAACACTATGGCGTTTGGGAATCTGATCAACCCTTTTTGGAGAAACGCAACTGTCGTTACTGAAAACGACGTTACACGATTGGTCTCTACTATTCTGGGTACGGAGATTACTATTACAGAACAAAGCATTCGGGAACTTTTACAGCTGAATGATCAACCGGATATGCCTGTCGGTTTTGATCATATTTTTGTTACCGGAGCTATGCAACGGTTAGGATATCCCGGGATTCCCTCTGATCAATATCGAAAAGCGAATCTCACACGCGTCTGGAGATATTTGATGCACGTGATCATTGTGTGCTTGGGGAATAGGAAAGGTGGAACGGATGGGATGAGCCGAAGTCTGGCTTCTGCTATGCTAGCATTGGTATATAACAAGCCGTTCAATTTCTCGGGATTTATCTTCAGGGCTATGGTTGATAATGCGAATGCGGGGGATCAGAAATGGATTTTATATCCAAGATTTGTACAGTTGCACATCAATCGTCATCATCCGGAGCTTCAGGCACAGGGTGATATCGATCATCCGCTAAAGATTTCGCCGATGATGAGTCGGATTTTTACTATCTGTGCAGGGTTTGAGAAAGGGGTCGAGGCACCAAGGGATGTTCCTTTATTCGGTGCTATTATTGATGAAAATTATGTTCCGCCCCCAGATCCTCAGTATATGGATGTTCCAGCACCTCAGCAACCGCAGCAACCGTTTGTGAACATTCCAGTTCAAGCTGCGGGGGAGAACATTCCTGCTCAAGCTGCAGGGGAGAACGTGGATGCTCTTTTGGAGAACATTGAGCAGTTCGGGCATGTGGATTCGGACAATCCAGCATCGCATGATACGGTTGAGAATTCCGATTCTGAAGATACTGCGAATGTAGGACCTCAGGATGGGGGTCCGACGCCTGAGCATTCTGATGGTACTGTTCCGCATCCCTCTGAGATGGAACGTATCAGGCTTTCTGATTCATTCAGATATCTGAGGATTAAGCGTCGAATCAGACAAGGACGCAAGTATGTACCTCCAAGGGATACTGGAAAACGTACACGCGACGGTGATGATCCTGCTGATGAGACTTATCGACCGCCTCGTCGTGTTCGTCGCTCTTCGTCAACACGAGCTCCAGTCAATCCACAGCAACAGGATGTTTTTGAAATTCAACCGACTCCAGCTTTCATGCAAAAGATCATGGAAGATATGCAGCAGATGAAGCAAAAGCTGGAGGCTCAGGATGAGAAGATTGCTGAACAAGCTGCTTTGATCGAGGTTCAATCTAAAGAGCTTGAGGAAACGAAGCTTAGGGTTAATGTTTTGGAAGGCAGGTTACTTGCCTCGGGGGAGTCTGGGTCTGGGATACCCACTTTAGAGTCAAGTGAACCTGCGTCTGTAAATCCCAACCCTGTAATTGAAAATATTAATGAAAATATTTCTCTTTTGGATTATTTCTCTGTTGATGATATTCCAGGTCAACCAAGACCGCTGGCAGTTGATTACTCATTCGCTGACTTATCATTTATTCAGAGGATGGCCAGTGGAGTTGGCTCTGAGGAAGAAACAGAAAATGTTTTTGAGATGAACGAGGATGTCTCGATTGAAGAAGAACAGTTGGATGCAGATGAAACGTATGATGATGCACAATCTGGGGAAACTTATGATGATGCACCAATTATTGAATCTGATTCAAGTGAAGACGAGAGTCCTGATAAAGCTCAACATGGAGAATCAAGTTCTGCTGCAACTCCAGCTTCAGAGACACAGGCACCGGACTCAGCAGCAAAGAAGTTATCTGCTGAAGAAAAGAGAGAGAGAAACAAGAAATGGTGGCCTAAGGGACGAAATCCAGTTCCTATTCCAGTGAAATGTCAAGTGTACCGGGTTAGTCGGAATTATACCGGTGTTATTAAAAGCTGGAAGTGTCAAAGGAATCTGTTTATGATAAAGAGAGAAGATGGAGTTCAGTATTTTAGAATGCGCTTTGATAGATTGAGCACGTTGCCAAAAGGAGAGATTAATCGATTAGCTCAGCTTAAACTGATTAATCCTTTCGAGAATGATTATGCTGAGTTCATTCAAAGATGTCTACGTCGGGAAGTATTATCGAAGACTTATTCGAAATTGAAGCCGACGTTGGGAACTCGGTATACATGGAAGAAAAAGATTGATCCAGTCACCAGGAAGCCTTTGGTTAAAGTTCACTATTCGTCGGCTAAATGTTTGACTGAGATACCTCTGGAATCAGTTCCTTATTATTTTCTGAAAAGACTTGTAAAATGGGAACTTGATCCACAGACTGGCGAAGCAGTTATTACTTTCGTTCCAGATTCTGAACCGTGGCCAGAAGTTGGAGGTATATGGAATCTGAGGCAAGCAACGTTTAGGCTGTATGATCCGATGAGTTTGATTAATTTTCATGAAAAAGATTTAAGAAAACTCTATGATAATCGGATTCGGGTTGGTCAGAAGAATGAATTCAACAGACGTTTAGCACAACAGTTTTACAATGTTGTTACTGTTTGCGTAGCTAATGGAATTCATGCCGACGGCCAGTTTCCTGCGGGCTGGGTTTAAAGAAGATTTTTGAAGACCAAGCTGAAGACACGGGGGAGTTTGTTAGTACATGTTTAGTGTCTGTCAGTTGGTCTAGCTCGTAGTTTGTATTTAGATTAGCATTTCTGACTCCTGCGACGTAGCGCACTACGTCGCAGGTGCGACGTCAGGTATTGGGCCTGCGACGTAGCAGACGTCGCATGGGCTTGGGCCTGCGACGTAGCGTGCTACGTCGCAGGTGCCAGATTTTGTATAAAATCGTTTTGTGTTTTCTGTTTTAGGGTTGACGAAACCCTAAACGCAATTTGTCGAAATTCTCTGTAATCTGATCGACTATAAGCAATAATATTACGTTCGTTTGGTATTGATTGTTCGTGTGATTATTCGTGATCTAATTGTTATTTCCGCTAGCAATTAGAGTGACTCGGTTCGTTCTAGATCCAAAGTAAGGGACAAACATTCAGGAACTGTTAGATAAAGGGTTTATTCGACCGAGTTCTTCCCCATGGGGTGCTCCGGTATTGTTTGTTAAGAAAAAGGATGGTACTCTTCGAATGTGTATTGATTATAGAGAGCTCAATAAAAGAACAGTGAAAAACAAATATCCATTGCCCAGAATTGATGAGTTATTTGATCAGTTACAGGGATCATCCTATTTTTCTAAGATCGATTTGAGATCCGGTTATCATCAGGTACGAGTTCGCGAGGAAGATGTTCCTAAGACTGCTTTTCGTACCCGTTATGGTCATTACGAGTTTTTAGTTATGCCTTTTGGATTGACTAATGCTCCTGCTATTTTTATGGACTTAATGAATCGTGTATGTCGACCTTTTCTAGACAAGTTTGTGATTGTATTTATTGACGATATCTTGGTTTATTCTAAGTCTGAGGCTGAACATGAACATCATTTAAGATTGATTCTTGAGATGTTGAAAAGAGAGCATCTTTTTGCAAAATTTTCCAAGTGTGAATTTTGGCTTCGAGAGGTACAGTTTCTTGGTCATATTATTTGTAAAGATGGAGTCAAAGTGGATCCTTCTAAAGTGGAAGCCGTTATGAATTGGAATGCTCCTAAAACTCCTTCTGAGATTAAAAGTTTCCTAGGTTTAGCGGGTTATTATCGAAAATTTATCAAGGATTTCTCCAAAATTGTTGGCCCGTTAACCAAGCTAACTAGGAAGGATATTAAATTTCAGTGGGGAGATCAACAAGAAACATCTTTTCAGACTCTTAAACAGTTGTTATGTCAGGCGCCAGTGTTAGCATTACCTGATGGTTCCGAGGGTTTTGTGGTTTATTGTGATGCTTCTCATGCTGGTTTGGGTGCTGTCTTAATGCAACATGATCGTGTTATTGCTTACGCTTCTCGCCAGCTTAAAACTCACGAAAGAAATTACCCCACACACGATTTAGAGCTTGCAGCTGTGGTATTTGCGTTGAAAATCTGGAGACACTATTTGTACGGAACTAAATGTGTCGTATGCACGGATCATAAAAGCCTCCAGTACATGTTTTCTCAGAAAGAACTTAATATGAGACAGCGCCGATGGTTGGAGTTGATTAAGGATTATGACTGTGAAATCCGATATCATCCGGGTAAAGCTAATGTGGTTGCCGATGCTTTAAGCCGAAATGTACCTTCCGACCGAATTTATTTTATGCGTTTGGAAATATCTTCTGATTTGATTTCTCAGTTAAAAGCTGCACAGTTAGAGGCATTGTTGGATCAAAATTTAAAATCTGAGATTTTGTTGAAACGGAAAGATTTATTGATTGATGATTCTCGAGGATTGAAAACTTTCCAGTCACGGGTTTGGGTTCCATTGATTGGGGGACTTCGGGATTTGATATTGTCTGAGGCACACAAATCGAGGTTATCTGTTCATCCAGGGAGTACGAAAATGTACAATGATTTGAAACCATTGTACTGGTGGCCAACTATGAAAACCGATGTTGCTCGAATAGTGGAGACTTGTCATATATGTTCCCAGGTTAAAGCAGAACATCAGAAGCCCTATGGTTCATTGAAACAGTTAGATATTCCGGAATGGAAATGGGAGCACATTACTATGGATTTCGTTACCAAATTTCCCCGCACTCAGAAAGGTAATGATATGATATGGGTGATAGTTGATAGATTAACCAAGAGTGCACATTTTCTAGCCACCAGTGAGACGGCATCATTGACTCGACTTGCTCAATTGTACATTCATGAGATTGTTGTTAGACATGGTATTCCTTTATCCATTGTTTCCGATAGAGATTCTAGGTTTGTTTCTGGTTTTTGGCAGAGTTTGCAACGTGAATTAGGTACCAGAGTTAATCTTAGCACAGCGTATCATCCTCAGACAGACGGGCAGTCAGAGCGTACTATTCAGACACTCGAGGATATGTTGAGAGCTTGTGTACTTGAGTATGGCGGTTCTTGGGATTCACACTTACCATTGATAGAGTTTGCTTATAATAATTCTTATCATTCTAGCATTGGTATGCCGCCGTATGAGATGTTGTATGGGCGCCGTTGTCGAACACCTACATGTTGGTTAGAAGCGGGAGATAAATAGTTTGCGGGCCCCGATATAGTTCAGATTACAGCTGACAAAGTTAAGATTGCTCGTGAGAAACTGAAAGCGGCACGTGATAGACAGAAACAGTATGCTGACCCACGTAGGCGACCTGTTGTATTTGTTGAAGGTGAATTAGTTTATTTAAAGGTTTCTCCGTGGAAGGGTGTTATTAGATTTGGTAAACGTGGGAAGTTAGCTCCCCGATATATTGGCCCATTTAGAATCCGTCAGGTGATTAATGAACAATCGGTTTCTTTAGATCTTCCGCCTGAATTAGCTGGTATTCACGATACATTTAATGTTTGCTATTTAAGAAAGTGCAATGTGGAGGATCAATCCCAAATCCTTCCTTTGCAAGATCTTCGGGTTGACTCAAGTAAGAAATTGGTAGAAGAACCTGTCGAGCTTTTAGATAGGAAAGTGACCAAATTACGTAGAAAAGAAATTCCTATGGTTTTGGTTAAGTGGAAACATAGTTTGGGTGCGGATCTCACTTGGGAAACGGAGGAGAGTATGCGGGTTAGATATCCTAATTTATTTGTGTCTAGTTAGATTTCGGGACGAAATCTTTCTAAGGAGGGGTGATTTGTAACATCCCCAAATCGGGCCTAGGAGAAAAAGGTATTTTCTTTAAATTATTTATGCAATTTATAATTTTTACCTGTGTTTAAATTTTTAAATTTAATAGGTAAATGAGCCTCAGGAAATATTGTGACTATTGAAATGTTAGCTGTTTTAGATAATTTTAGGTGACGGTAAAATAAAATAATTTTCGCGCATTTGAAATTGAGGTTCCAGACAATAGATTTAGGACGGGTATAATATTTCACTGTATATGAGTTAGGTTGAAATGTTGGTCGACCTTTATTCCTTCATTTCCTGATTCTGGTTAAAAATCTTCAAGAACACACACTTATAAACAAATTGAAAAAAAATCTGAACTTGATCATAACTGGAGCTGTGAATTTGTTGAAGCAACTGAATTCATCTTCTTCTTCTTCTTCTTGTTCATCTAGTTTTCTCCATTTCCATTGTAGGTAATTGTTTTGTGTTCTTGAGCTCAATTAGTGAAATTAAGTAGAAAACTTATGCATGTATGATCAATTGTACTTGAATGGATTGTAGTTACTGAAATTGACATCATCATCTTCTTGTTCTTGATTTAAATGCAAATTTCTTAGGTTTCAAGTATAAAAGTGGGTTCTTGTTAAATCTAAATGAATGAATTAGGTTATATGTGAATTTAGTTGAATTAGATGGATTTGATACTTGAATGCTTGTTGTATGATACTATTAGATGATATTGGAAGTTTATGTAACCTTTGGAATAACTCAAATCTGAGTTTGATGATGATATTGTGGTAAAAATGGAGTTAGGGTTCGTGCAGGTTGGTGCAGGTGATTTTGGGCATGTGAACGCGATCCCACCACCTTGAGCTGGATCGCGTTACATAGTTATAAACTGATTTTTTCACATTTTTCTTGTGAACGCGATCCTGACCCATTAACCGGATCGCGTTGCTCAGTGGTTTTCGGTAACAGAAAATTTTGTGAAGGGGAACGCGATCCCGAACCCCTGACCCGGATCGCGTTTGTCTTTGTTATTTTGACGAATTTGATGTTTTGTGAAATTGTCAGAATTCAATACTTATATCATTTATCCATTGATATTTCTTGATTATTGATGTAAGTATTTAAGTATAGATATAATTTGAATTATGAAACAAGTTATTAACTTGTGTTTTGATTGTGTTTACAGAGGCACCGAAGACTCAATAAAATAAGATCTTTGAGTTGGAGTCTGAAACGAGACAGGTGAGTGGACTGGTTCTCATAATTTAATCTTGGTGTTAACAGTTAGTTGCATCAACTTTTAAGTTGCTGGTATTGACTGATTTATCGTTACAATAATGATAGGATTGTTGATTTAACTTGTAGTTTGATAGA
This sequence comes from Helichrysum umbraculigerum, assembly GCA_949592205.1. Taxonomy (NCBI): domain Eukaryota; kingdom Viridiplantae; phylum Streptophyta; class Magnoliopsida; order Asterales; family Asteraceae; genus Helichrysum; species Helichrysum umbraculigerum. The sequence goes on from CATIUR010000002.1 coordinate 131,154,040, forward strand.
TTGATTGTTTGCTAGTGAATAATTCCATGATAGGTTGGAATGATAGAGGTCAATTTTGGGTTTAGTTGCTATAGGTTAATCCTTATGGGTCGGATGAACATTCGTTGTGAATTAACCCATATTGGTTAAAGATAGCAATAAACTATCGGTAAAAATCTCTGTATTGGCCTGCAGTTGATTATTAAGTGTTCTTGGAGTGCCACCGCGGACTGAGGGTATCTCAAGAACCACCGATCCTCTGTTTGATTGTTTATTTAGATGATTGTTGTGAATTGATTGTTATACTAAGTTAGATTGTTAGATTTAGTTCATTCACTTAGCTTTGTGCTAATTCCCCACCTACTCTTGCAGGTTAACTTTTGGGATATGATTAGGCAATGGTGTTGTTTTGAAGAAATGTTCGACAATGGGAACTCTGATCGTTTTGGATAAATCATGTTTTGTTAATATAACACCCAGTTATTGTATTAGCATTGTAATTATACTTAATACTTATGAACTTGTAATGTTTTGGTATAACTAAATGTCATATATATAATATTATATCTATATTGATATGAATGGGATTTACGCTTCCGAAATAAAAAAAAAAAAAAAAAAAAAATTTGTGTCTTAAATTGTGGGGTGTTATATGTATATTATGGTTATGGAGTTTTAAAGTTAGTGTTTGAATATAACTAGTGTTTATGAAATGAGTGTATGGTTGAAAATAGTCAAATTGTGTTTTCATTGGATGTGGAGTGTTGACATGTAGTCAATCATTCTATTGGTCAGTTATGGGTTGTGATTGACTAGTCAATGAGTCAAAATAGCTTTTATGGGCCAACGGGTCAAAAAGGGTCTCTAAGTGTACCTACGGTCTAAAACGAATTAGAGAAAGGTTAAGGGTGTGGTAAAGAGTCTTACAACTTTGTATTGATGTATATGATATATGGTTAAAAGCATAAGATCTCAGCCTTCATGGTTTGAGATTTAGTATGCTCACTAAATGGTCATTTTAGTGTCAAAATGAGTCACAAGTCCAAATTCCGTGTTATTGTGAAATTTAGAAAAGTGTAAAAAGGGAAGTCTTTGTTTTGACCATATGAATGTGCCTGCAAAATTTCATAACCTAACTCTTTGTTGTGTGCGAGATATGATCGTTCAAAGTTTGTATTTTGGTAATTTGGAAATCTGATCTGAAAGTGCAGGCTGAGGGCATCTACCCGGCGGGTAGAGGGCTTACCCGGCGTGTAACCGAGCTGAGCCGGCGGCTCCCCTTGCCCACCCGGCTGTTCTCAGAGTCTTTAAACTTCGATTAAGTTCTGTTCACACTTTTTTCATTTTACCCGTCATGTTGAAGGGGTGACCCGGCGGGTGTGCATGTTTACCCGGCGGGTAAGACATGTACCCGGCGGGTAAGGGTTATTTTCTGGTGATTTTTAGTTTGAGTCTTTTATGTTCAGTAAATTATGTTATAGTATATAAGATACATAAATACGGATAATGGGACCAAATGTATTATGTCTTCAGTTTTATAAGTGAGTAAAAAAAATAAAATGGTTCGTGAAATCGGGGCGTTTCATACTAGCTAGCGTATCCTGTAGGCCATCCTACTGTTGTTGATCATCTGAGAATACAACACTAAAAGGTCAGCTATAAAGCTAGTGAATCTCACAGGTTTAACATAAAACATGATGTGAATCACAGTATTATCCGACGATTTATAACCGAACAATGATTAGCCCATTAAGGTTACCGAACAATGATTTAACCAATTAAGGTTACCGAATTAAATATACTGACACTGATATTGCACTGAGCTATGGTTCAAGGCCTAACCCGATTTTCTGCCTCCCGAACGGTGTCAACACCCATAACAATTACTAAAATGCCCGTTTGGAAGTGGTTGTAGCTAGCAACCCGGACGGAGATGTCACTCCCATGATAGATCTATCTTTTAGTAATCGCGCCTTATTAAGTTAATGAACCATACACTGATGAGAACTTTACCGAATTAAAACACTCATGCAATAACCGAACAAAATCAATACCGACAATGATAACCGAGTTAATAAATAAATTAACTAACCGAATAATTGTGATCACGAAAACAAGTAAGCATTGTATCTCACCCCGAGTTTTAAATAGTAAAATAGTAAAAATGAGGCTGTGAGACTCACCTGTGTGAGCTAGCGATCCTATGGTATACTTATTGTCCGAACCGAAATCTCCTAGTGTCCTAAACACATGAGATTATAATTAAGTAATTGGATGTTTAAATATATCATCCATACTAGTGTTCACCGAACAGATTATGTCAAAAGTATTCAATTAGTGTTTACGTTTGAAGTTTCTAAAATGGGTACGGCCCGTTGATGACGTTTGATAATAATAATTTACGAAAACATTATTATTATATTTGTCTCATTGCACTTTTATAAAGTATGAAATTATGTATGGGGGTCCGGGGGCAGCGCCCCTGGTAGCGGGGTCCAAGGGGTGGCAACCCCTGGCGGGGTTCAAGGGGCAGAGCCCCGGGCTGGAGTCGAGCTGCTAGGTCAGCTTGGAAAATTTTTATTTCTACTATATTGCTTAAGTAAAAACGCATTTGAAATTCTAATATGGGGTAAAATTAGGTGGCAAAATCTTAGTCTCGATACTTAATAAAAATCTCTATTTTTACACGAAACCCAATCGGCTGGAGGTAGTTACCCGATCGGCTGGGAAGAGCACAGCCGAACGGCTGGGAATGATTACCCGATCGGCTGGAGTAGTGATACCCGATCGGCTGGATGAGCATAGCCGAACGGCTGAGATCTTATACCCGATCGGCTAGATTGAGTCAGCCGATCGGCTGAGGGCTTGACCAGGGTCTGTTCGTAATATCCATTCTCAAAACCAATTTCTAATCAAATCTTTGGACATAGTAAATTGATAGAACACTAACATATGATGATATAAGTAATTTAAACATGAAAATTTAAGGAAAAAGAGGGTAATTCCTTACAAATAAAATGGAAACCGTGGGTGAAGATGGTGATGATGATCCGAAGATGATGATGAAGAAGATGAGATGAGGATGATGATCAAGGATGAAGAAGATGATTACGATGATGATGTTGATGCTGATTCTTGATCTTGTTGTTGTTTGAGATTGAACCGAGAGAGATGGAGAGAGTGAGAGTGATGAATGGGTTGGTGCGTGTGTGTTTGTGAATTATTGGAGTCGGTTATATCCGGCTCCAATAATTGATATTCGTGGGTATTTTATACCCGTGTTCGTTTACCCGGTCGTTAAGTAGTATAATGTTTTCAAATGATAAATTTCTAAATATGAAATCGTATATATTTTTAATTGAAGTATTTCATAAAAATACTTTTAATGAGATATAAAATTATATTTTTGTTTCAACTCATTTTGACGGATAGTTTTCAGTGTACAAAATATGTTTAAACTTTCAACCGAGTAAATAATTATTATTCTCATTAATAATATATTATTTAAAAATATTTTGCACCAACGTCCGTATTTGAGATTGCGCGTTCTTTCAGATTTGTATGTATGTGATTATTAAATAATCATTTAATGTTATATATATATATATATATATATATATATATATATATATATATATATAATATCCGAATACTTTCGTATTAACACGTACTGAGTATGAGTAATTTAGGTTTAAATTGGCCGCTAATTTTCCCCTTTTTGACCGGGTGTCACATTCTCCCCTTGTGAGGAGAATTTCGTCCCGAAATTCAATCGAAACCTAGGTCCGAGTTTCTAAGGTCAACTATGTGATATGTCTAATTATAAGACATCCGATTTATCCGAGTCTTCTCCCCTTGTTAGGCTTAAGCCTACCGATCACAAAAGAAATGAGAGAGAATTCCGATTTCTAACCGACCGTTATGTCTATGTGACAAGGTCGGTCCGCATTAACAAGTATTACTATGAATGGACTTAATAGTCCACCGAATTTTGTAAGTCCTACCGTGTTCCTAGAGTTTAGAGTAACTACCGATATCATATTTAATCTATAACCGTTCTACATTAACGAATATAGATTTCCGATTCCTAAACCGAATTATATCACCAAAGTGATAACCGAATTATATCACCGAAGTGATAACCAAATTATATCACCGAAGTGATACCCGAATTATATCACCGAAGTGATAACCGAATTATATCACCGAAGTGATACCCGAATTATATCATCCGAATTTTTTAACCGAATCTAATAATCCAAATTAAATGACCGTATATAAATACCGACTAATATAATCATATTATGCATACCGAAATTATTACCTAATTATGTATCATCTAAGAAATAGGACAGACGTTACACAGCATGTTGAAATTCATGATGTATGCAATACAGAAGCGATTTTTGTTATGCGACAAGGTACGTACCCGTGTCAGGGTCTAGATGAGTGTTTCTAGCATTCAGTACGAATAACCTTCCTTTAGCAGTGTTGTTATTTTTCATCTTAGGACAGTCATTTCGGTAGTGTCCTACTATGCCACACTCGTAACAAGCTTTCACTTGGCAGTCCTTAGCAAGATGACCATAACGCTGGCACTTGTCACAGGGGGTGCCACAAGGCCCGTCATGGTGACGTTTACACTTTGAGCAGAAGAGTTTGGTTCCAGTGTACTCCTTCTTGTTCTCAGATATAAAATTTTTTAATTGAAGTATTTCATAAAAATACTTTTAATGAAGTATTTCATAAAAATACTTTTAATGAGATATAAAATTATATTTTTGTTTCAACTCATGGTGACGGATAGTTTTCAGTGTACAAAACGTGTTTAAACTTTCAACCAAGTAAATAATTATTATTCTCATTAATAATATATTATTTAAAAATATTTTGCACCAACGTCCGTATTTGAGATTGCGCGTTCTTTCAGATTTGTTTGTATGTGATTATTAAATAATCATTTAATGTTTTATATATATATATATATATATATATATATATATATATATATATATATATATATATATATATATAATATCCGAATACTTTCGTATTAATACGTACTGAGTATGAATAATTTAGGTTTAAATTGGCCGCTAATTTTTCCTTTTTTGACCGGGTGTCACAATTACATTGAGCTTAAACATATCATCTAGGGCACCTTACCAACAAACATTCCATTCTTGCTTAGGACAACCTTTTCCGACTCAAATTCTAGTTTAAAACCAAACTTGTTGAGCAGCCAACCCGAAACAAGATTATTACGAATCGTTGGAACATACAACTAAACAAGACACATTTGATCTTAACCTCCTTTCCTGATGTCATCTTCAACACAACATCACCTTTTCCTTTGATCTCGGTAGTAGCGGAGTTACCCATGAACAGTTTCTCCCCGTTGTTCACCTCCTTAAACGTGTTAAATAGGCTCTTATCAGAAGACACATGACGGGTAACTCCTGTATCAACCCACCACCCTTTAACATCCGATCCAACAAGATTAACTTCTGAAATCATGGAAGTAAAATCGGAAACTATAGCCACAAGATCCATGTCCTCATCAACCATATTTGCTTGACGCGTGACCTCTTCTTTTGGCTAAGCCTAGCATACAAGAAAATATGAAAAACGGTCTAAAAGTAAATAAATATTGCTATTAGCTCCACAACACGATAAGCACCAAATACAAGCAAATACGAAAAACGGTCTCATTTTGTAATCGGGGGCAGCTGCAACAACAAGAGCATATTTGCTCCTTCTTATAATGGATTCTATGATCCTTTAGGTCATAGGTGTTATTGTGTTAATTCTATGAGCATCGTTGTACTATTCCAAGCGCGTGAGTTCATTCTCATCCTCCTGTTCGGCCCAAAACAGCCATTAGGCCCATAGAACTGATTAGATTAGTTAGGATATGACTTTTTTTTTTTTGTCAAACAGGAGGTTTGAAAAATAAAAAAGATACAGTAACAAGAAAAACATTAGTTAGGGATATAAGTAATTTTTATGGGGCATGAGTTTGGTAAATATGTTCACTTAACACATGAGTTTAGTCAAAAACTCCTCACCTCTTAAGGGTAAACCGTAAACTTCATAAATTGGTAATTAATTATGAATTGTAAAACAATTTTCAATTTACTATATTTTCATTTACTATAAAATTAGTTAATCCTTATCAGGGCATTATACTAATCAACTTGTTGACATCTTGATGTTGTTTGGAGTCTTGTGTTTGGATGTTGATATCCATTTATCTAAGTCAACGTAGTTGGTAATTCATCAATTCTATACATTTAAGAAAGAGCCAAACATTGCTTCTAAGTTATTATTATATAATATAAAACAGCTTAGAGCTTAGATACTACAGTACAGTTTGAATTGTCGTAACTACATATATTAAAGTCCATTCATAAGTCAAAAAAGTGAAATACTTTTAAACTACCTCAACTAAAGTGAAATAAAAGTTAGCAAACCAATAACATTAAAGATCTATAAACGTTTTGACTATAAATAGACATTATACATGGAACCAAATATGAATTAATGAACACTAAACAATTACTAATGATATACTTCCTCCGTTTCAAAATAAGTGTCTCACTTATTAATCTGGATTGTTCCAAAATAAGTATTCAGATTCTATTACAGCCAATCAGAAAAGACTTTAGTGGTTAAAAATGAGATATTATTGGTAGATAGTAACTTTTATAAAACAATGTACATTCTGGAGTGATACACTTATTTTGGGACGGAACTAGTAATATGTTAAATGCGAGTAGGTATCAATTTTAAGGAAGTTTTAATATTGTATCTCAATTGTCTAACTAGGATCGTCAGAACTCAGAACGTTCCAAATTCTCTAAATATCGGGGATTCAAGGCAATTGACCAAAAACTAATGAGAGATACCAAACTTCAAAGTTTTTATTAATGAAAAGAAGAAGAAGAGATTGACTAGTTACACCTTAAATGTTATTTTACAGTTGATTGAAATATACAGTTGTAATGGAGCGTATCACCGTCGACGTCGGACCATTTTCGGTTTTTTATTTTATGCGAAAATTATTGGGGATGTTAAACACTTAAGAATATGTGATGATAGATTATAAGAAAGGACTGAATTGAATGTGTTTATTAGAAAAAGTAGAATAGTTAAAAACATATACAATTAGAAAACTATATTAACCATTTGATTGATCAAACGCACATATATTGTATGTTGTCAAGAATACATATCAATTACACTTAAGTCCTTGAGGCTTAGCTCACTTGGTTGAGCAAAGTGGTTTTATACCACAGGTCATGGGTTCAATCTCAATCAAGGACATGGAAATTCCATTGGGGTCTTGGCCCAGTGGTCAGGGAGTTTTCCATAATGGTTTCTTCCTGGGGGTGATGAATTCGAGCCTTGTTGTGAGGGGGACTCCTGCGACGCTATACCCATCCAAGACATGGGAGAGCAACCCCTATAGGGCGTCGCATTGGCTTCGAATTCAGGGGCGGTTACTTGATTCCAGGGGAATAACCGTTTGTGGAGATGATCGGGTGGGCCAAAGGTCCGTCAGTGATTCCACAACTGCCTTTCAAAAAAAAAAAATTACACTTAATTTTTTTTTTCACACATAGGTCATATTTACACACTAATTAGGAGTAATCAAGTAATTTTTATTAATTATACTCACTTATTATTATCTCTTAGTTCCCGTTTGGTTCAAATAATGATTTCTGAATGAATGAAATCTGTCAAAGGAATTGGAATTTGATTCAAAGGAATGTGATTATGAAGGAATTAGATTATGTCATGCGCGTTTGGTTGACACATAATGAAATTTAACTTAAAATTTTATAATATAATATAATATAAATTAAATTTAAATATAAAATTTAAATATGAATATTAAATTTAAATCTAAAATAAAATATAAATTATAAATGAAAAATTATAAGTTATAAATTATAAAATATAAAAGGGTTAAAGCCACATATCGATAACGAACTTTTACCTTTTTACCGAGTTAGGTAACGAACCCAATCTATTATTGACGTAGGTAACAAACTTTCAAAAAAAATTCCAGGATAGGTAAGATCACACCCAACGGTTGTATCGGTTTGTCCGTCACTTTCCGTCTCCAAACCGACATTGTTGGCACCATCCGTCACTTTGCTCCGTCATTTTTGCTTCGTCTCCAAACCGAAGCACGTTGGTTTCTTTTTTCTTTTTCTTTTTTTTGTTTTGTTTTTGTGTGTGTATAAGTAAAGGTAAATTGTTAAATGTGGGCCCAAAAATTAAAGTGACGGAGTCACTGATGGCAGGGGTCCGTCATTTTCAGTCAGTTTTGAAAAAAACTGATGTGGCGCATGCGTGGCGCAGACGTGGCGCGTCGGTTTCTGTCACTGTTGGGAGTGGTCTAAGACCACTCGTAACGCACCTAGCTGGCACGCGTTCTGAAGCTCCACAACGCCAGAACGCCGGTAATGCGGCGTTCTGGATGAAATAACGGGGCGATTTTAGGCGTTTGGTGGGTCCCACTGCATTTTTTATTTTTTTTCCTTTTCTTTTTCCCTTTGAAAGTGTTTTAAAAAAAAAATTGTGGGTCCTATAATGGGTTAAAGAAGTGGCGTTCTGGTGTTATGATTAGGGGCGTTCTGGTGTTATAGTTTGATGCTGATGTGGCGCTGATGTGGCAGCTGAAAAAGTGATGTTATGGTGTTACGGTTACGTATGGTCTTATTTCTAAAATTTTGAACTCAACAATTCAACCTCCTCCATCTTTATCCCAAATTTTTCCAAACCTACCTAAATCACATAGGAGAACATATAAAAATGAATTGGAAACTCTAGAAACCTAGATGGTTAACAAACGTCATTATTAACATTCAACACAACACCATTGGCCTTGAACCTCCCACATCCACTACTGCACCTGCAACCATAGCAAACCACCACCATCTTTGTCCTCTAGCGACGGTGAACCTGCCGTCGATATCCGAACAGCCCCCTTTTTCGATTCTCGAACACTCCGATTAGTAGATCTGAAGCGATGGTGTTACGTGGCGGTGGTGATGATTTATGAGATGACGATGGTGATGATTTATGTGGTGTGCTCAACTTTCGAATATAGATATGAGTTTTGTCATCTGGGTAATTTGAATTAAAAACGGAGAAAGCAATTAACGGAATATATAAGATGAGATGAGATGGGTTAGGTTATTGTTGTGATGCTTGATTACTTAATTTTGATTTAATAGTAAAATACTAAAATTAATAAAATAAAAAATGAATGAAAGAAATATGATGATTATGAGTTTCAGTCATCGATGAAATATTGAAAAGAAAGAAAAAGAAATTGATCAAAATCCAACAACATTGATGAAGATGATGTTTTTTTTAATGTTTTTGTTTTCTGGTCTTTTCACCGTCATCAGAGCACACAGATCGTCAAAAATGAAAAGAAATAAAAAATATTATTCCACCTGTAAATTAAAAAAATTCCAAGTAACCAATATATGTTAAATATAAAAGCCACGTAATCATATTATTTATATTGGAAATAAATTTGAAAGTTCGTTACCTAAGCTAGTAATAAATTGGATCCGTTACCTAACTCGATAAAAAAGTGAAAGTTCGTTACCGATCCGTAGCTTTAACCCAATATAAAATATAAACTATAAACTATGAAATATAAAGTATAAATAATAAATTATAAATTATAAATTATAATTTTTTTTTATAAATTATAATATAAAATATAAATTATAAATTATAAATTATAAATTATAAATTATAAATTATAAACTATAAATTATAAAATATAAACTATAATATATAATATATAATATAAAATATTAATTATAAAATATAAAGTATAAATTATAAAATATAAAATATAAAAAATATAAAGTATAAATATAGATGCAAAATATATGAATGAGTTGGGCTTTAAATGTATTTTTATTGGTATAATTTTCATCATGTATCATATAACACAAACAAAAATATTTAAGGTCAAAGTTGAAAAAGAAAGACTTTGGAAAGTCAAAACAGGAGACTTTGGATGGGACAGATGGAGTATTAAATATAATATTTAAATTATAAAATACTATTAAAATATTAAATATAAATATTAGATATAAAATATAATAATAATATAACGTAACATAAATAGTCCACGGAGTTATATAACGTAGTATAATATCATATAACGTAACTAAACATAATTCCTTAGTCGATGGAATGAGATTACTTCCAAACTTCAAAGGAATTGAATTCCTACATTTCATGGAATCAAATTCCATTCCGTGTGTCAACCAAACAGACAAAGGAATGGAATCGAATTCAATTCCTTCCTGTTTTGCCAACCAAACAGCAAAATGGAATGGAATCTGATTCCAATTCCATTGGAATCTGCCAACCAAACGCGCCCTTAGGTTTTTCACTTCAACACAATTACATCTTCTTGGCATGTTTATTACTCCTAGCATCCTATATTTATAATCCACATTTCTTTGTACGTCCTAATTTTAGTTGTCCATTTCCAAAAGTAGAAGAGTATAATAAACTAAACTTCATATATTACATCTAATTTATGTGTATGTCATAAAAAGTTGATGAATAATAAACTAAACTTCATTTATTACTTCTAATTTATGTGTATGTCATAAAAAGTTGATGAAAATAAGGATAAAACTGTCATATTACACTAAAATACAATATAATAATTATGTTCTTAAAATACGTTTTTTTTATGGCTAGTGATATTTCCACCCAATATTTTGATAAATCCACCATCCTTATGCAATAAATGTTTGTACTGTACAAACCAGTATTACACAATTATGGTGGATTTATCAAAATCATGTTTGGATTTATCATCACCCTTTTTTTATATGCGAATAATAAATTTGAAAAGAAGGGAGTATCGCTTATTTGTACCCAATCTTGTGGGTAGGCAACATCACCTTGTCAAATATTAACCTAATGATCTCACGAAACATGAAACTGGAGTATAAATTAGCAAAAGAGTTGTACCAATATACATGGTTACTTTCTTAAAAAAAAAAAAAAAAAGCCATCCAACCATAACTCAGTGACTTAGTCAATTTAAATATTGTAAAAAGTAAACAATTAATAATGGTGATTCAAAGTTTTCCACATGACCATTAAATATTTGGTAGATTTACATGAACATCATTCATTCACGCACTTTCACAAACAAACAAACAAAACATATATTTTCCCATTTTTGTCATTAATTCAACTCCTCTTTCTTTATTTTTCTTTTGTATATAAATAAATTTGCTTGTGATTCACTCATGATTCGTCACAGTATCTTATCATTCCTTCTATCTTTCTTGTACACTTCATCTTGATTTGATGTTCTTGACTCGTCTATTCAATCAAACATAAACTTATTATCATCTCATTGGCGCCTTTTTTCTTGTTGACAAAATCATATCACTTTGAACCAAAAGATTCACTTAGTACCAAACAACTTTGACAATTCAATACTTTTTACAAATATAACATATTTGTTACAAACCCACAACACAACATTTACAGTCTTGAACCGGAGATGGAGCTAAACCGGCATCCGGTGAGTCGGAAAGTGCCTGTGGTTTATTATCTATATCGAAATCGACAGCTTGAACACCCGCATTTTATCGAAGTCTCACTCGTTTCACCCGATGGGTTATACTTAAGAGGTATGTATACATACATATAAAGAATGGCTATGATTAAATTTAGCTAGCATTGTGTTTTTTTAATTATGTTTATTATATTTGTTGAGTAAAGAAAGTATTAATCTGTTGTAGATGTGATTGAAAAGTTTGATGCTTTGAGAGGAAGAGGCATGGCTTCAATGTATTCATGGTCTTGCAAAAGGTTATACTAATTCATATTATCATAATTTTTGTAGCATTATTAGAAAAAACTTGTAATTTTGGATCCACCAAAAACAGTCAGTTAAGAAAAAATAAAAATCATCATACAAACATTAACAAAATGCTTAATTTGTTTTATTAAAAAAGCAATAAGTAGATAAACAGTTTAAATAAATTGTTAACTGTTTATAAGAGTAGCATATCGAGCTTATTGGCTCGAATAAGCCGAAGCTTATAAGCTCATAAGCCGTTAAGAAGTGAGGTTATCGGCTTTTTCAAAGTTCAATAAGCTTGTAAGTTGTAAAAATAAGCTTAGTCAAATACCAATAAGATTAATGGATGTGTAATATTTTGTTATTGATCATTGATTACACAGAAGCTACAAGAATGCTTTTGTATGGAATGATCTTGGTGAAGATGACTTGATTATTCCTGTTCATGAAAATGAGTATGTTCTTAAAGGCTCTGAGCTACTTGGATTAGAAAACAATCCAGGTAAAATTAGGCCAATTGATATTTTAAATATGTATATTTTATATTAGTATTAGTACAGTATGTTGATTGAGCTATAAATTTCAAGAACACCAAAGTTTCATACACGATGACACATATTGTTTCCAGGTTTTTTTGCACCTGCTAGAAATATAAATTTGCACAACATTAAACAATACGCTGAATTACATTCATCGATAACTCGAGATTGTAGAGAGGCTAAAAAATTAAATAATGATGATGATGATGAAGATGGTTGTCATAGTTTGACAAAATACAAGATCTACAGGACTAATGGCCTTGTTGATTCTTCAACTCAAACAGAAGATTATGTAAAAGTTGAAAAATCTCAAGAAATATGCACAAGTAGTCTTTTAATTGATAATGTGGATGTAGAATCATTAACCAATGATTCCCGCCCATCTTCATCTGGTGCGTGTTCATCTTTGGGCAAGACCGACACGTTAGAATCCCTACTGAATGCTGATGGTAGCAAGTTGACCACTTATGAAAGACGCGAAGAAGCAAAAGGAGAATATGAAGAAGAATGTCGAAAGTTAACTAGCGCGAAGCTTAGTGCTTCCAATAAGCTATTGAAACTGATCTCATGTGGGTCAATTTTGACTCAAGATTATGACTTTGGTCGAACTTCGTCTTGTAGAATGAGATCATTAGATTCAAACTTTTTGGGGGAGCTTAATTGCTTATCGGAAGATAAGCAATACTTTAGTGGGAGTTTAGTGGAGACAAAAATGCTCAACAAAGAAGATTTTGGTCGTCTAAAACGATCTTCATCCTACAGTACTAGCAGGTTTGTAACTTCGTGTAATTTAATATCGTTAAGGGCTGTTTGGGATTTCGTATATAAGTGTTTATTTACTTATTGCTGATTGCTTAATATGAGAGAAGGAAAGTATTGTCAAACACTCTTCCGATAACTGATTATTATAGAATAAATAAATACTTAAAAATAAGCAGGTTGGAACCTCCGTATTTTTAAGCCAAATAAGTGCTTATAATCCTAAACACACCTCAAGTATTAGACATGGTACTAGTGCTTATAATGATGCCTGCACTTGGTTTCATAATGCAGGAACGATAAGTGTGATTCGACACTGAACCGAACAAAGTGCATACCAAGATCAATCAAGGGTTCGTTGATCAAAAATCCAAGAAGTACATCGATGAGATTCTTTGAACGTCCTAATTCAAGCATTGTATCACCTTGCCCATCAAACAACGGCAGCAAGAGGATCACAGTAGCCAAGAAACCACCCAAGAAAACTAAATCGCTTAGCAACAATAATGAGAATGTGATCAAAATCGAAGAAAGTTAAGGTTTTAACATTTACTTCTATGGAAGCTGTAGGTAAGTACTTTATGGTGTTCATGTTGGTTGAAAGGTTTTTTGGTTCCCTTCCAACAGGCTTTCTTCAGGAGCTCGGGTCATCATCCACTTGGAAGCGAATAATTGTCTACAGTAATGCGGTAAATCTTGCTCATTAAGATAGTTTTAGATAACGACTTACGTTGTTGAGGATTCATTACCAGTATTTTGGTAAATTGGCTGTTTAATTTTGATAGATAAGTGAACCAAAATATCCCAAGAAACAATGTTTTGGCTAATTGTTTAGCATTATTGTTCTTCCTTCAAATATGGTATATGTTCTATTGGTTCTATTTACATGTGTATGCGTTATATCAGCATAATAGTTGCGGATTACCTATTCGGTTATGTATCGGTACTTAGTATCGACGCTATTTTATCGACATGTAAAATATGATTAACTGATAGTTTTGGGCAAAAGATACATATTTAGACTAATCATCCTGCCTTAAAGCTTTTGCAAATTGCAATAAAGTCAAATGTCATAATACCAGTAGAACTAGTCCCCAATTTCTCAACTGTCTTTTAGTCCTTTGACCAAAAAGTCAAACACATCAGGTTTGCCTTTTGGCTTTTAACTTTCAGATTTTCAGCACACACTAATGTCCCATTCCCATGGTTTTTTGCACAACCACCACTGAAAACATGAGTACCATTTAAAGGTATGTGAAATGTGAGTCAATCATTTTTTAAATTTGGGACAATTTAGATTTAATGCAAGTGGTACTATTGACTATAGGACTAGTGTACTATTGTATGGGTAGATATAATGCCTACTTTAGTGTTGCACAGAAATCAGTACCTTCTCTTTGTCTTGGAAGTTTTGGTTATGTTTAGTTTTTAATTTTATTTTGACCAGTTATAACTTACATTAATTTAAATACGGAGTATTAAATATCAAGGACTAATGTCAGAATTGTAACATACTGAGAATACAATGAACCTGAAAACAAAAAGAACAACATACTAAACTTCCCTTTAACATGCAATAAACTGTAAGACGGAACATAAATATTAAGATCATATATGTAATAGTAACATGAAGTCATGAACCTATGAACACCTTGTTAGATAAATGACCTACTTGTATTGTATATTAGAGCAACAGTGGAGGAGGGGTTGGGCTGGGGTCATCGTGGGGTTGGAAGCCACAAACCAATTTTTCGTTCAATGAAAAGTTTGGTTTCTGTATTTTACAGCTTTGTGCAGATTCCAAAAAAAAAAAAGTGTTCAATTATTTTGTTGTATTTATAAAAAGAATTAATATAAAAAAGGGGGTTGAAAGGGGTTCCATTGGGGTGAAAATGAGACTGAAATTGGTTGGAATGAAAAGTTAGTGAAAAGATGATCTGTAAGTGGAGTTGAGAGGGGTTGCTGCCACTGATGCTCTAAAGGTGTTCAGCTTTGCTTATGAGAATGAGCTTATTAGCTTCTAGGCCCAAAAATCTCATATCAGAAAGACTCATCTCACTGGCTTCACAAAAATGAGATCTTCACTCTAAATAAGCTAAAAAGACCAAAAAGTGTTTGACAACTGAAGATGGCTTATTGCATTTACATAATACATAATGTATCTAGATAATGCAATAAGCTAAAAAGCCTTATTAAAGACTAATCCAAATACCCTAGTTACTAAAATCATTTGCTTAGTAGCATCTTAAGAATCCTAATATGAAAAGTAAATCGTTCGAACCAATTGAACTCTAACCTCCTAAATGCTCATATTTAGTGGATTCCACATGAATAGCAGCCACTGCAACAGCATTGTAAATGTGTCTAATGAGCAACATCCTCAGTAGAAGGGCCTCCTCTTATTTGTCTTGTATTATAAGACTTGCATTTTGAACATTTGTGTCCCACTAAGTGAAACTGGACACTTGATTTCTTTTCACAGTCATTACATAATATCCACACCTAATGCATAAACAAACACAAAACCACATTTCAGTTCCAAAGTGTTTTCTTGTAATATGCACACAATAAAAGGGACTATTTGGAATGTTTTCAAAAAACATACCATTTTGAGGCATGGGAGTTACTTCGACCTACCATGTTTACAGTAACAGTCGTTAGATGAAAAAAAAAATCCTGGGTAAATCACATATAGATTTCGGGCAAAATGGCAAAAGGGGAGGCTTTAATTACACGTACCTCATAATCAAGCTTTTTCCAAATATCCGACAAATCGCATATAGATTTCGAGCAAACAGGGCAAGAATACCTGTGGTATCATATGAATATTCAGATTCTATTTGTTTTTATATTATTATATGTACTCGTATTTTGTTTCGTTTCTATAGTGGACCCACTATTATAGTTATAGTTTGATTGTGTGTTTAAATTGAGTTTTACCTTCGATGTTGTTCCATCTCTTTCAGGCAATCCAAATGCATTGTATGCCCACACCGTAGGACGGTGAGATCCTTCAATGTATCGAACAAGAACTGCAAAATCGAAATACAAACTTTTCACCCTCAAAATCAAGATGAATGTTTCAAAGTTCAAATACAATGAAGTCTGCATCGTGTTACCTCAGAGCAAATAGGACAATCTTGGTGCATTGCCCTCTCCACACATACATGTGTGTCTTTTATCGCTTTCATATAGCAACATCCTACAACATTTATCATGAAGATCCCCAAGAGTTAAATTTTTTATAAACAAGAAACGTGTATTTTCAGTTCACGTTATATATAGATATAAAATATATAGGTTTTTCGGGTAGCTGTTTACCACATTTGTCACAATGAAAGAAATTCTCCTCGCCACCGGTTCTGCATATACCACATTGGTCACAATGGTACTGTTTCTTCTTAACCTGATGATAAATAATGAATTTAGAATGTGCTAAACTCTAATTAATGACAAAACAATTTCCAAACTAGAGGTAACAAAAATTGTTAATGCGGGTAGGTTAAAATCTGTATATTTGAACGGGTTGACATGGAGTCTAATAACACTTTTTCCAAAAAACTATCGACTCTTTTCAAAAAAATTAGTTAGTCATGTATAATTACAAAAAGTATATAACTCGAACAATAATCTAATTTATTTTGAATATAAGAACTTATAAGGTTTTATGCACTAGGTACTTAGGGCAACTTCAACCTGTTTAACCCACTTGGCCACTTCACTATTTTTTATATCCCCAGCCACTAAGAGTTGAAATACAACCCTAATATGTAAATGGGTTGACGCTACCCCTAACAGAAACTATAAAAACTTGGACAAAATGCATAATCGTCAAACTTACATCATCATCGAAGAATTTGCATTTTTGGCAAAAATAATTGCCCATACATACCCCACAATTGATACAATATTGATGCACCTGAAAAGGGTGAGCAATGTTAAACAATGCAGGCTTAATTATTAGTTCCAATATATAAAGTTAAACTTGAAGACTCACATCTTGTTCGGTGTCACAAAGGGAACATATGACCTAAAACAATAAAATTTATTATTGAATTAGGATAATAACCCCTCAATTTGAATCTGGAGCATACTTGTCACATGAAAAAATTTATAAAACACACAAATCACCTTTTTAACTTCATGCCGAGGAACATCATGTCGACGAAGAGGGTCAACAATGTCAAGAGAATTCTGGTAAGTTGAATAAAGTTGACAATTAACAGCCAATTAAATTCACAACCTTTTCCTAAACATTGATACCCAATTTAGTATATGATCAAAGCATTAAGACTATACCTTCGCTTCGTTATGGCAATGGCGACAACCAAAAATTTCATCACAACATGGTGCCTTGATCTTGCATCTCCTTTTATAATGTATGCAACTAAACAACCAAAGAAAAAACTATAAATCCCTAATAACTTTGTGTTTTCTTTTATGGGGCGTTTAAACATGCAGCTAAAGGTGAACGACACGTTTAACCAAAAGTGATCAGAATTTGATTAACAATCTAGTCTAAAACTACATAAATGGTGTTTATGCACAACCATGGGCGAGCTAGGATTTTGTATATAGGGGGCAACAAATTATTTTTTTTCCCTTTTTTTTTTTTTATCATTTTGAGGGGCAAATCTCTTAGACTGTCACCAATAACCTTGAAAAAATTATATTTTTTCTTCGTAATTTTAGTTTTTTAGGGGGGCAACTGCCCCCATGCCCCCTTTTAGATCCGCCCCTGTGCACAACTTAAATTACTAGTACTATTTATCTGATTTTGATTCTTTAAGTCCTACGGAGTATTAATCAATCTATGAACAGACATCTAAAATCCATACAGCTCTACATGCATAGGATAGATAAATGTACAAGTACTCACAGCATCATGGCATGATTGTAAACAAAAACATACCCAAAATTGTCTTCATCAACCTTCACCAAAGAATCATCTGCATTAGCTACTTGTACATTAAGATCAGATTTTTCTTGGAGCTCCATTTCATGATCCATTTCTTTTCCCCCCTTCAATTAAATCTGTACACACATTCAAATTAGCATCAAATTCCAATAACCCATTACTAATATACTACCAATAATCACACTAATCAACAAAACTAACCAAAAAATGAATTAAAGATTCAAACTTTAAAGCCAATTTAGCACACCCACATGACATTGATCAGATATTATTTTTTATATATCTTTTAAAACATTCAACATTAAAACAGCTAAACTGAGTCAAGTATACAGCTCAGAATTAGATGTTAAAAATAAGTACTTTTTTTATATACATATAGTAAAGCTGGAAATTAGATATGAATTTATTGATATCTGTACGCGGTTGCAAACCTGATATTTTGATGAATTGGGTGTTTAGCGAATTACAATTTGAACATGATAACATAATATGTAATAGGGATATTCTGCTGATATTTTTAAGGTGAATTATTGGATTGATAGAGACATATACACCGTATTTGATACTATCCGCCATTCCGCCGCATTTGGCCGCAAGTAGTTTTAGACTTTTAGAAATGTTTTTTACTCTACTTTTTCTTTCCATTTTCCTTTTTCTAAAGGCAACTACAACTATTTACACACTTCATCACTAACTTTTCCACATACACATAATTAGCCCCTGCTTATTGTGACTTTTCGTAATGTTAACGTTACGAATTATTTTCTCCTTCAAGACATGTAGACGTTAAAATTGAGGACGTAGAGTGTATTTAGTAGTGGCGGAACTTGAACCTTAGTATTGAGGGGGCAAAATTTATCTTAGAGTGTGTTCACGTCATTTCGAGGGGGCGATTTGCAAAGACACAAGGTATTTCCATTTTCAGACCTCCAAATATAGGTATATTCGCTAGTTACACCCTCAAGTTTAGGAGGGGCGGGAACCCCCCTGGCCCTACTAATCTTCCGCCATTGGTATTTAGTAAATAAGCTTATCGGAGTTAACGTGTGTTTAACCTTTTTTTTTTCCTTAAGCTCAAGCATCTAAACTTTTCTGGTAGATAAAACTTAAAGAGCTTATTACTACTAAAAAAATAAGCTTTGAAAAATAACTTACTTGAAGTAGCTTATAAAAATAAACTCCAAGTTTATGAAATGAGAAATTACATAAATAATCCTTATATCATTATATATCACACATTTTTTGTCCTTTTATATTATTTACATCTTTATGTTCCAGCTAGTTTAAATAAATACTTATAAAAAATAAGTTCCGCCTTCTAGTTTAAAATATATTTGGTGGCGGACCCAGAAAATTTAGCTATCGGTGTCATAAAAAATATGAAGCTTCCTTGACTTGGTAGTTGATTAAAATTTTTTAAACGGTGAGGTGCACCGCCTAAGTATGAGTGGTAGCACTCTCAAAAAACCAATACATTTTCATCTAAATTTACACTAAGTCGACTTAATTGACTGGCGTCACGTATCATCGCTGACTATAACGTGGGTCCATGGTTATAAGTTTCCAGCTTTAGCTATTAATTACTTTTACCAAACATACCCATAGGGTGTATTTGGACCAAGAGTTTTGGTACGTGAGAATGAATTTGTGAATGAAGAGGATGTTTAAAAGGTTTGATATTTATAAATTAAGGGAAATGAAATTGACAATCCTTAGGGCTGTCAATAAGAACACATTGAAGTTATGTATTAAACTCACACTTTCCTTTATTATCAAATATCATAATTAATACATCAAATATAAAAGGAATCTGTCAGTGAATTAAATACAAAACTTTAGTGTATTAATTATAATTTTAATTATAGAGGGAAACTTTAGCTTCAATAAATGCACAATTTTCCTCTTATTGACAGCCCTTTGGGCTATCATTATCAATTCCCTATCAGTATTACGGAGTATTAATTGTAACACCCCAAAATTCAAATGTATTAATGTGAATAAAGTAATAATAATTGTTTTAAATTATTATTACTTTAGGTGAAATAAAATAGTAATAATTGTAAGTCAGTTTTAAAGTTCCAGACAATGAGAATCACGGGGAATAAAATTAAAGCAATTGTATATATCTATTACCTACATACATACGTGTCAATACCTACACATACGTATCCATATTCATTCTAATAAGCTCCTGAGAGCTCTGGAGAAATAGAGAAAACACAAGGGCGATTCAAGAAATCAAAATCAAAGATTCAATCTTCAAATCATGGATTCTATTAACTTAATTCCTTCCTTCTAAACATCATGAATATCATGTAAGTTAAATTTCTTCATGTTCTTCAAATTCAAGAAATGGGTTTTCATAGGGATTTATGAATTGATGATTCTAATACGAAATTAAGTGTCATATATGTTGAATTGATGATAGATAAGCTTATTAGTGATTGTGGAATCATTAAAATGAGTTGAAAATGAAGAATCATGGATGGTGTTCTTGAGGGTTTGATGGGTTTTGACGAATTAGTAATTTTAATCAGAATTAAGGCCTGTAAGTGATTGAATTATGGTATAAAAGTGAAATAATCATTGTTGTAAGCACTAATTCATCATAGAACTAGATAATCTTGAATTGTGTTTGATGATCAATGTGGGTTTTGATCATATGAGTATGTTTTGGTGTTAATACACCTTAATTAGTGTTTAAAAGGGTTGTTGAAGTATGATTATGAGAATCGAAATATTGAATCAAAAGGATAAGTAATTGAATTAATTATGATTATGAGGATGATTATGATTATGATTAAGTTGATAAAATGATCATGATGATCATTAGTGATAATTGAAATAGGATATAACTGTTGTTTTAATGAAAATTGAAGTAATATACAAGTGATGAAATAACGAATCTAATAAATTAATGATGTTTGATGTAATTCTTCATAACTTTGGAATTTGGTTTATGATGAATCTTGAATTATAATAAGAAGTGATTATTAAAGTGATTATGCAAATAATGAAATAGTGAAATAAAGAGGATTATGAAAAGAGAAATCATGTGTAGGATGATCAATCCAAAAGGGTGATGGATTGATAATGTTAATGTATTGATTATGACGATTATTAGTTGTTAAATGTGTTATTATATCGATGTGCTATATGCTAGGTGATCAAGAATGGTGGATTTTCTTTTCGAATGTGAAATCATACAATTGCCTAAAAGCAAAGGTAAGTGATATGAGGATTAAATGGGTAATGATTGTATGTTCCGGATTGCTAACAAGCAAGAGGTTCATACAATCAAGTGGTAGTTGATTGTATCTTATCTTGTTTCTTAATTGTGAATTATAATGGGTGTGTATTACCGGATTGCTCCCGAGCAAGAGGTTTGCATAACCCAATGGAATATTAATTGTTTCGAATCTTGTTTCTAAATGTGGTTATTAGGATATTGATTATACGTGTTGTGGTGATGTCATGTTTTGTGTTTTGTGCTAAGATGTTTGATGGTTGATTAAGTGATTGGTATGTGGACTAATATGATGATTTCGTGGATTTTGTGGAATGAGTAAATTGTAGAGATTGTATCATTACGAAATAACCAGTGATTACGAAATAAGTGCTTAGCACTACTTGTATCTATTGGACCGCGGATCCGTATGAAATAAAGAAAAGACTCTACAATTGTTTCGTAGTTAATTGCGGAATTAGATAAGTAGATTCTTGATAAACGAAATATGTTATTGCATATATGAATTATTCATTTGATTGCTCATATGCTCACTAAGCTTTATGCTTACCCGTTTCAGCGGTTTATGTTGTAGGTGCTTGGTTCGGTTGAACTAATTGGATGAAATATGGTTACAAGGAAGTAGCGTGGATTGGAGCTTGCAATGTAATTAGACATGCTTCTCTTCCTTTTGAATTGTCGTTATGAATTATCACTTGTGTAAATCGCCCAAAAATACACCTTTGAAATAATGTTGATGAATTAATGTGTAAAGTGTAAATTGGTTGAAAAGTGTGTCTTTGACTTGGCAAAGTTAAAGTGGAATATGATGGTGTCAA
Source organism: Helichrysum umbraculigerum (assembly GCA_949592205.1). NCBI lineage: Eukaryota > Viridiplantae > Streptophyta > Magnoliopsida > Asterales > Asteraceae > Helichrysum > Helichrysum umbraculigerum. The sequence goes on from CATIUR010000002.1 coordinate 131,176,175, forward strand.
ATTGGGTAATGGGTATATTGTATAGTAATAAATATTTTTAGACGTTGGATTATATGGGTATTGATTATAGTTATGGTGGAATTATGATCAAAGTATCAAATGTGGTATTTTGGTCCATTTGAGTGATCATGAATCAAGAAATATGATAAGTTGTTAAAATGAATTGAAATCAAAGTGTCAGATGGTTAATACGTGTTAGATTTGGTAAAAGTGTCCAAATGGACACCAAACGGGTCAAAGGAGTCAAAATGGATTAGAATGGGTGTATGATGTCAATGAATATGCTCACACGTGTCAAATGTATCATAGAATATGTGGGCAAAAGTTGGAAATCTGAAACCAAGTCAATTGGAATATGACTTGTCCACTAAAATGGTCCAAAATGGCCATAAATTGGTTATACGTCCGTTTTCTCGATAAATGCGTAATTTGAAAAAGTGTAAAAAGGGAAACCTTCATTTTGGCATAGTGGAGGTGCCTGCAAAATTGGTGGTCTAACTCTTAACGAGTAAAAAGTTATGCACGGTTAAAGTTTGTATTTTGGGTTAAAAAATGTGCAGATTTGAGCCTCTGATGAACTACCCGGCAGGTCAGTTAAGTACCCGACGTGTACTAAGTTTCAAGTGGTGACAGAAGCGATTCAGGGTTGAGTACCCGGTGGGAACTAATGTTAGTACGCGGTAATTTTAGAATGGTCATAAAAGATGAACCGTAACTCTGTTTTTGATGTATCTTATATCGTTGGAAATGTGGAAGAGTCTACTTTTTAATGGTTATGTTCTTAGTCTCCAAATCTAAAAAAATAAAAATAAAAAATTGGGCGTATCATTAATATTGAAAGAATTATACAAAAGATTGCACCATGGTTGTCAAAATTGGGATCTTATCGTTTTTGTCTTCACAAGATCAAAATCGTAAGATCAGATCGAAATCGTAAGATCCTACTCATATATTGTAACACCCGGTCAAAAAGGACCAAAGTTCAGGTCCAATTTAACTTTTTAAATCGCATATTACATATGCGTATCAACGAAGTATTTGAGTATTATACGTATATAAATATGTATTATTTATATATATATATATATATATATATATATATATATATATATATATATATATATATATCGCGAACGATTAGTTATAAATCGCATTTGAGAATAAATCAACAACGCGTAAAATAAAGTTATAAAAACTTTATTCCAAAACATTTCATTTTTTTATAAAATGTTCCAACTCGAAACCATTATTAATTATACGAATAAATATCACGAAATTTAAAAACATTAATTATTTTACGAACGGGTACGAAAACACGTGTATTTTATACATCAAATTGGGGAAACCAACCCACCAAAAAGATGGGCCGGCCTCCCCATTTCCCCCATTTTCTTTCCTTTTTCATTTTCATCACCAAACACACCCTTACACCTCTCTCTCTCTCTCGGATCTTCATCACCACCGCCGGACCACCACCGCCGCCGTCCAGCCACCACCGTCGTCACCATCATCAACAGCAACAACAAGCTTCCATCATCATCATCATCTTCCTCACCATCCTCTTCATCTCCATTTTTACCAAAAAGTAAGGATTTACTCACTCTCTCTCTAGAAATCGTTTCTCTTTCTATAAATTACTTAGATTACTTCAAAATACATGCTAGAAGCTTTCTATAACATCAAAACACCCAAAAATCGAGCCTGTAACACCCCCAATTTAACGGTTTGCGGAAGCATACTTTGGGTGTTACTAATCAATATACAAAGCACAAGATATATAGCAAACGACCTCTAAATGAGACGTTTGTAAAATAGTTACATTTCATAATTTGAATCGTTTGAAAACCGTAGGTTTTCGTACACAAAAATGTAGTTTCCTAGAGTCCGCGCGTATAGCGGAAGATTCTATTACATAATCATAGTTACAAAAGATAATGCCAAAGAATCTTCGTTAAATGCAGTTTGTAAATCATGCGACTCTAGCTAGCAATCCCGGAGTGAACCTACTCCGTAAGTGTACCTGAGATACAAAGCTAGAAAGTGTCAACCAAAAAGGTTGGTGAATCTCACAGGTTTAGTAATAAATATATGTTATGAACCACAAGTATGTACCCGTAATTGCTATCAAGCAAGGTAGGTTAATCAGTATATCAGTACAGTGCTATGAGCTCATAAGTTGAAGCTTAACAGTGTAGTGTGAAATAAATCACGTACCCCCGTGAGTGCTATCCGCACACTCATATGTAACAAATACTAATATGTCTGTTTCTACGTGTAAATCAGTACGTGGTGGCGCTACCACCCCAGACAGGGATTGTCAGTCCCAAATGGATCCATTTACTAGTACTCGCGCTTAAGACCATAACTAACAACTTACGATAAGGAGGCTTTCAGTGGATAAAGTAACTCATGCGTTTGTTTGTAATCAGTAATGTTTTCAGTTCAGTACATTGTGTTCATGCGTAAAACAGTTGCTAAGTATCTCACCCCAAAGTATAAAACAGTAAAAGTGGGGCTGTAAGACTCACCTGAGTCGAGCAGTAGTAATTAGCAAGTAGTAGTAAAGCAAGTAGGTTCTCCGAACCCGTAACCTTCTAGTGCCTAAACACATAAGGTTAAGTAAGTAGATGTCTCGCAAGACCATCTAGGCTAGTTGTTCATACAACCCGTTATGTTTAATGTTGGTTCGTTCTCGTTTGTATCAAAGTATACGGCCCGTTGGTAATTTGTTATAATTAAAGTTTATCGTTTATAACGCAATTTAGTGTAATGGTAATAGAAAGTATGTTCTATGACGTTTGTTAAGTCGTATGACATAAGTATTTGAAGTTGTGTAAGTTCGACACTTAGTAAAATCTGACTTTTCAAGGTTCTGTTATGTGCGACGTAGCGTGCGACGTAGGGTGCGACGTCAGGTGCGACGTCAGGTGCGACGTCAGGTGCGACGTCGGCATGTACGTCGCATGATGCGACCTTCGCAAATCAATGCGACGTAGGAGGCAGCGTCGCTAGTGCGACGTTGAGGTTTTTATGCGACGTAGGCCGCGACGTCGCAGAGGCCCCTGGCCAAATGCGACGTAGCGGTCTGATGGCCGGAATTTTTGTCGAAAACGAGTTTTCCGGTTTCCGTTGGGTCCAAATCTTTTACCCAACCCTTATATGAACATATTAAGCCTATTAAAACCGCAAACTAGTAAAAATGATCAAAAACGAGAGATGTCGGGATTTGTCGGAAACTTACAAAGTGTCGGATTGAAAATCCGAAAAGATAGGATGATAGATCGTGTGATGGTGAACGTTTTCTTCCAAAGATGGGGTATGATCCGGCGTCGTTTGATGGTAGTATTTTGCGGTTTTGTGGGATTTGTGGTGATGAAACTTGGAAAGAAAAAAGAGAGGAGGGAGTAGTAAGAGAGAGAGTGAGTGGAGAGAAATGAGAAGGAAGAGAAGGGAAGTTGGGGGTTTAACCTCCAACTTTCAGTCTCCGCCCCCCGTGCGGTGTTCGTTTGCTCCGTCGTTTAAACGTTAAATATTTATTTTACGCGTTTAATTACATTTATAAAATCACAAATTTTGCTAAATAATTTACTTAAATTATTTCCTTAAATCTTTAATAGTTTAAATTATATTTAGTTACTTTTGTTATTAAATCGTATAAGTTTTAATTGTGTAATACGAGGCAGTTACTAATTGTTATAAAATAGCATTTCGGTCATAGTTGCGTTATTTTAGTTTAAAAACACTTGTTCACCAACGTCCGTATTAACCGAATAGAATTTCATTCTATTTAAGTTGCGTACGATTTAATCAAATCGCAAGGTTGTATATATTTACCAACATATTATCCGATACATAAATTAGCCTAACACAGTACTAATTACATGTATTAACAAAGAATTAGGCGCTAATACTAGCCCTAATTTGGCGGTTGTTACATTCTCCCCTTGTTAAAAGAATTTCGTCCCGAAATTAGCTCGTTTGCACAGTCGGTGCGTTGTCTGGGAAGAGATGTGGGTATTTCAGTCGCATTTGGTCTTCCCGTTCCCAGGTGAATTCTGGACCACGTCTAGAATTCCACTTGACTTTTACGATGGGAATACGACTCTGTTTTAGTTGTTTGACCTCGCGGTCCATTATTTCCATGGGTTCCTCGACAAAATGAAGTTTATCATCGATTTGAATTTCGTCGAGCGGTATAATCAGTGTCTCGTCAGACAGACATTTCTTCAGATTAGAAATGTGGAATGTGTTGTGAACGCTGCTAAGCTCAGCAGGAAGTTGCAAGCGGTATGCCACTGGACCAATCTTTTCAAGGATTTCGAATGGTCCGATGTATCTAGGATTTAGTTTGCCTCGTTTTCCGAATCGAATGACACCTTTCCACGGTGCCACTTTGAGGAGTACCTTGTCCCCTACTTGGAACTCAAGGTGTTTGCGTCTCACGTCAGCATAGCTTTTCTGACGATCACGTGCGGCTTTTAGTCGGTTTTGTATGCTGATGATCTTTTCAGTTGTTTCATGTATGATTTCTGGACCGGTGAGTTGTGTATCTCCCACCTCAGTCCAACAGATAGGTGACCGGCACTTACGACCGTACAGTGCCTCGAAGGGTGCAGCCTTTATGCTGGTGTGATAACTGTTGTTGTACGAAAACTCGCACAACGGCAAGTGATTTTCCCAGTTTTTACCGAAGTCAACTACGCAGGCTCGTAGCATGTCTTCCAGTGTTTGTATGGTTCGTTCGCTCTGGCCATCGGTTTGAGGATGGTAAGCCGTACTCATATCCAGACGAGTACCAAGAGATTTTTGCAGTGATTGCCAGAAACGAGAAGTAAACCGAGCATCCCGGTCGGAGATGATTGAGATGGGCACGCCGTGTCTTGACACGATTTCTTTCAGGTAGATTCGTGTCAAACGTTCCATCTTGTCAGTTTCTTTGATGGCTAGGAAATGAGCAGATTTAGTGAGTCGATCAACGATCACCCAAATGGTATCGCAACCGTTAGAAGTTTTTGGGAGTTTAGTAATGAAATCCATGGTGATCTGCTCCCATTTCCATTGTGGTATTTCAGGTTGTTGTAGCAAACCGGAAGGTTTCTGGTGTTCAGCTTTAACTTTAGAACAAGTAAGACACTTGCCAACATAGGTTGCAATGTCAGCTTTCATGTTGGGCCACCAGTACATTTCCTTGATGCCGTGATACATTTTGTCGGCACCGGGGTGTATAGAGTATTTAGACTTGTGAGCTTCATTCATCACCAAGTCTCGAAGGTTCCCAAAACTTGGTAACCAGATTCGATTCGAGAAGTATTTGGCCCCGTTAGGTTTGGTTTCAAATTGTTTGTCCATGCCCCGCAAGGCCTCGTTTATCAAGTTCTCTGGTTTGAGTGCTTCGAGTTGAGCGGTGAGAGCTTGATTGATGAGATCGTTGTGAATGGTCATACCGAGAGCTCGAACTCGAAGTGGTTTCACTCGTTCTTTTCGGCTTAAGGCATCGGCGACAACATTCGCCTTGCCTGGATGATAGCGAATTTCGCAATCGTAATCAGTGAGCAACTCGACCCATCGACGTTGCCTCATGTTGAGATCCTTTTGATCGAAGATATGTTGGAGACTTTTATGGTCAGTAAAGATTGTACACTTGGTACCGTATAGATAGTGTCTCCAGATTTTCAGAGCGAAAACAACAGCCCCCAACTCTAGGTCATGAGTTGTGTAATTCTTTTCGTGGACCTTGAGTTGTCGAGAGGCGTAAGCGATGACCTTGTCTCGTTGCATCAACACGCAACCAAGACCTTGGTGCGAAGCATCACAGTATACCACGAAGTCATCGTTGCCTTCGGGTAAGGATAAGATAGGTGCACTGCAGAGTTTCTGTTTTAATAGCTGAAAAGCTGACTCCTGTTTGTCAGTCCAATCGAACTTCTTTTCTTTTTGAGTCAGCGCAGTGAGAGGTAGGGCTATTTTCGAAAAATTCTCAATGAACCGCCTGTAGTATCCGGCGAGTCCTAAGAATTGGCGTACCTCGGTCGGGGTTGTAGGTGCTTGCCAACATTTGATAGCCTCGATTTTTGAAGGATCGACATGAATCCCTTGATTGTCAATGACGTGTCCAAGGAATTGAACGGTTTGCATCCAGAACTCACACTTAGAGAATTTGGCGTATAACTCTTCGTGTTTGAGCAGCTCTAGGATGGTTTTCAGGTGTTGCGCGTGTTCTTGTTCAGTGCGTGAGTAAATCAAGATGTCATCGATAAAGACGATAACAAACTTGTCAAGGTAAGGTTTGCACACCCGATTCATAAGATCCATGAATACTGCCGGTGCGTTGGTTAAGCCGAATGGCATCACTTGGAATTCATAATGCCCGTAGCGAGTTCGGAAAGCTGTTTTTGGAATGTCATCGTCACGAACTCGGAGTTGATGATAACCTGACCGTAGATCGATTTTTGAATAAAAACTCGATCCCTGGAGTTGGTCAAACAGGTCATCAATGCGAGGAAGTGGGTAACGGTTCTTGACAGTTAATTTGTTGAGTTCACGGTAGTCGATGCACATGCGGAAAGAACCGTCTTTCTTTTTCACAAACAGGACCGGAGCTCCCCAAGGTGAGGAACTTGGTCGTATAAATCCCTTGTCCAGGAGTTCCTGTAACTGAGTAGACAACTCCTGAAGTTCGGATGGGGCTAATCGGTAAGGTGCTCGTGCCACGGGTGCTGCACCGGGCACAAGGTCAATAGAAAATTCGACTTGTCTAGGTGGCGGAAGGCCAGGCAAGTCTTCAGGAAAGACTTCTGGGAAGTCTCGAACGATAGGCACATCCTCAAGTCGCTTTTCCACCGACTTTTTCTCCATAACGTGCGCGAGGATTGCCTGGTACCCTTTTCTCAAGTACTTTCGGGTTTTCATGCAAGAAATGATGTTTATTCTCGTCCCACCGGTCTCCCCTTGTAAGCTCAAAGTTCCACCGGTGACGAGAGGAATGCGTACGATTTTCTCAAAACAAACGATTTCGGCTCGGTACTTGGACAACCAATCCATACCGACGATGATGTCAAAGCTGCCGATTTCGACAGGTATCAAGTCAATGGAAAAGAGCTCGTTAGATAAGTTCAGAGTGCAATTAGGTACCACACTGTCGGCCTCAATAAGTTTTCCGTTTGCCAATTCTATTGTGTACTTAGAATCTAAGGCAATAGGTGTAGTGTCAAGTAGTGGGTAAAATTCGTCGGAAATAAAGCTCTTATCAGCACCAGTATCAAATAATACAGATGCAGTCAAGTTGTTGAGAAGAAACGTACCCGTGACCAAATTCGGGTCTTGACGGGCTTCCCCAGATTTCAGTACAAAAGCTCTTCCTCGAGCATTGTTGTTGTTCCTGTTGTTGTTGTTGTTCAGCTTCGGGCAGTCTTTCTTGAAATGCCCCGTACCGTTGCACCCATAACAAGTCTTTGGTGCCGAGGTGTTGATGTCAGTGGTGTTTGATCTACAGTCCCTAGCCAAGTGTCCAAATCTTTTACACTTGCTGCAGGGACACGAACCATGGTGGTGTCGTTGGCACTTTGGGCAATAGGGCTTGGTTCCCTTGTACGCCCCCTTGTCATCAGAACTGGAGATGTAGGCTTTAATGGTTTCAGGTTTCTTGTTTTGGTGGTTGTTGTGATTGTCAGACCACTTTCTTTTGTTGCTGTTGGAAGATGGAGTGGGTGGTTCGGGGTCCTCGTTCATGGCCAGAAGTTCATGGGCCAACCGAATGGCACCATGAAGTGTGGTTTGTTTTGATGAGGCGACATTTCCCCGGACAGGTTCCGGGAGGCCGCGGATATACTTCTTGATCTTTTCGGGTTCAGTACCCGCCATGGTTGGGCGAAGGACGGTGAGTTGTTGGAATCTGGTGGTGTATCCAACGATATCAGTTCCTTGCACTTTCAAGTTCCAGAACTCTTCGTCCAGCTTGTATAGTTGTTCGGCCGGGCAATACTCATCAGTGAGCATCTTCTTTAGATCCTCCCAAGGGAGTAGATAAGCGGTATCAATACCCACAGACTGGGTATAGGAATTCCACCACGAGAGGGCACCATCTTCGAGGGTACAGGTGGAAAATTTGACTTTGTCGTCCTCCGCACATTTGCTGATGCGGAAAACGGATTCCATCTTTTCGAACCATCTGATAAGTCCGATGGCTCCTTCGGTTCCCTTGAAGCTCAAGGGTTTGCAGTTTTGAAAATCCTTGTATGAACAAGGTTTAGCAGCAGAGGTTTCAGCGGCATCGCTGTTTCTTGTGGAACCTGGCGGAGTATTCCGAGCTAAGGCTTCAGTAACAGCCTGAGTTATATGAGAGGTAATCTGGGCATCGGTGTATGGTCGTGTCTTTGGCGGCATGATTCTTCAATAAAAGAAATGAAGATAAATGAGATTTTTGTAAGAGAAATTGCATTTATTTCAGATGTACATGTATAAAGATGGTAATACATAACATCAATATGAAAAAGGATTATGGCAATTAATATGAGTTGAAACAGCAAGAAATACTTGATAGATGATACGAGTTCAAAGGTTACATCCTACAGATGTATTACAGGAGGTGTCGGGAATTATTACATCCGACTGAAACATAGAGTAGTGCTTAGATAGTTACTAGATTACAGGATAAAGACTACACTAGTTTTAACGTAGATTAATTTGTTCCATCATCGTGACAAGACGGTCCACAGTGTTTGCAAGCCTGCTAGCTTGTCGGGCGTTGTCTTCGGCTAGTGCTAGTCGTTGTGTTAGTCCGCGCGCATACTCTTCTGCCTCAAGTGAGCGCTGCACATATTCATCCATCCTTTGTTGCAGAAGGGCATTTTCCACCCTTATTTCTATAATTTGGTTGCGAAGGACATCCATGTTGTTGTTTGTGGTTTCCAGGTCGTCGGAGACTTCTTCTATGCGTTCGAGGGATGTAAGTCTCCAGTTTTCGTTTGTTTCCTGCAACACGACATCCATGGTGCGAAGTCGTTGCTCGTGTTGGTTCACCCTAGCGGCTAAGGCCGGCAAGGTAGAGTGAGTGGGGTACGGGCCAGCTCGAGGCAACCTAGCGTTCCTCCTTGCTACCCTTGGGTTCTGCGACCCGGATTGAGAACGAGATGAATTGGATGGGATGTTTGCCATTTCTGAGACAAAGCGTTAGTAAGATGAGGCTAATATATATACATATATCATATCCAGCCTAGTGTCTAGCACGTATCAAGTAATGGTCCGGTTCTCTCGTAGTCAGAGTCAACTATCGTATCCCTGTTCAACATAATTATTTCAGATCTTACATCATCTTTCCTTAATTGTACATAGTTGATCAGGCTATGTTAAATTAAAGTTGTATGTTGTAATTCCTGAACTAGTCATGTCTAATAAGAGAATACTGCCTAACGGTCATAGTCTAGGCCCACTAAATGCAACCTAGTTCACTATAACCTTAGGCTCTGATACCAATCTGTAACACCCCCAATTTAACGGTTTGCGGAAGCATACTTTGGGTGTTACTAATCAATATACAAAGCACAAGATATATAGCAAACGACCTCTAAATGAGACGTTTGTAAAATAGTTACATTTCATAATTTGAATCGTTTGAAAACCGTAGGTTTTCGTACACAAAAATGTAGTTTCCTAGAGTCCGCGCGTATAGCGGAAGATTCTATTACATAATCATAGTTACAAAAGATAATGCCAAAGAATCTTCGTTAAATGCAGTTTGTAAATCATGCGACTCTAGCTAGCAATCCCGGAGTGAACCTACTCCGTAAGTGTACCTGAGATACAAAGCTAGAAAGTGTCAACCAAAAAGGTTGGTGAATCTCACAGGTTTAGTAATAAATATATGTTATGAACCACAAGTATGTACCCGTAATTGCTATCAAGCAAGGTAGGTTAATCAGTATATCAGTACAGTGCTATGAGCTCATAAGTTGAAGCTTAACAGTGTAGTGTGAAATAAATCACGTACCCCCGTGAGTGCTATCCGCACACTCATATGTAACAAATACTAATATGTCTGTTTCTACGTGTAAATCAGTACGTGGTGGCGCTACCACCCCAGACAGGGATTGTCAGTCCCAAATGGATCCATTTACTAGTACTCGCGCTTAAGACCATAACTAACAACTTACGATAAGGAGGCTTTCAGTGGATAAAGTAACTCATGCGTTTGTTTGTAATCAGTAATGTTTTCAGTTCAGTACATTGTGTTCATGCGTAAAACAGTTGCTAAGTATCTCACCCCAAAGTATAAAACAGTAAAAGTGGGGCTGTAAGACTCACCTGAGTCGAGCAGTAGTAATTAGCAAGTAGTAGTAAAGCAAGTAGGTTCTCCGAACCCGTAACCTTCTAGTGCCTAAACACATAAGGTTAAGTAAGTAGATGTCTCGCAAGACCATCTAGGCTAGTTGTTCATACAACCCGTTATGTTTAATGTTGGTTCGTTCTCGTTTGTATCAAAGTATACGGCCCGTTGGTAATTTGTTATAATTAAAGTTTATCGTTTATAACGCAATTTAGTGTAATGGTAATAGAAAGTATGTTCTATGACGTTTGTTAAGTCGTATGACATAAGTATTTGAAGTTGTGTAAGTTCGACACTTAGTAAAATCTGACTTTTCAAGGTTCTGTTATGTGCGACGTAGCGTGCGACGTAGGGTGCGACGTCGGGTGCGACGTCAGGTGCGACGTCAGGTGCGACGTCAGGTGCGACGTCGGCATGTACGTCGCATGATGCGACCTTCGCAAATCAATGCGACGTAGGAGGCAGCGTCGCTAGTGCGACGTTGAGGTTTTTATGCGACGTAGGCCGCGACGTCGCAGAGGCCCCTGGCCAAATGCGACGTAGCGGTCTGATGGCCGGAATTTTTGTCGAAAACGAGTTTTCCGGTTTCCGTTGGGTCCAAATCTTTTACCCAACCCTTATATGAACATATTAAGCCTATTAAAACCGCAAACTAGTAAAAATGATCAAAAACGAGAGATGTCGGGATTTGTCGGAAACTTACAAAGTGTCGGATTGAAAATCCGAAAAGATAGGATGATAGATCGTGTGATGGTGAACGTTTTCTTCCAAAGATGGGGTATGATCCGGCGTCGTTTGATGGTAGTATTTTGCGGTTTTGTGGGATTTGTGGTGATGAAACTTGGAAAGAAAAAAGAGAGGAGGGAGTAGTAAGAGAGAGAGTGAGTGGAGAGAAATGAGAAGGAAGAGAAGGGAAGTTGGGGGTTTAACCTCCAACTTTCAGTCTCCGCCCCCCCGTGCGGTGTTCGTTTGCTCCGTCGTTTAAACGTTAAATATTTATTTTACGCGTTTAATTACATTTATAAAATCACAAATTTTGCTAAATAATTTACTTAAATTATTTCCTTAAATCTTTAATAGTTTAAATTATATTTAGTTACTTTTGTTATTAAATCGTATAAGTTTTAATTGTGTAATACGAGGCAGTTACTAATTGTTATAAAATAGCATTTCGGTCATAGTTGCGTTATTTTAGTTTAAAAACACTTGTTCACCAACGTCCGTATTAACCGAATAGAATTTCATTCTATTTAAGTTGCGTACGATTTAATCAAATCGCAAGGTTGTATATATTTACCAACATATTATCCGATACATAAATTAGCCTAACACAGTACTAATTACATGTATTAACAAAGAATTAGGCGCTAATACTAGCCCTAATTTGGCGGTTGTTACAGAGCCAAAACTCGATTTGGATCTTGAAATCGTCGAACAGACGACGACGTCGCATTCGGACCAAAAACAGTGCTGCGACGTCGCAGCCAACGTCGCAGCTCAACGTCGCAAATACCATGACGTCGCCTGGTGCGACGTCAGTCACAACGTCGCATGAAATTGCGAACGTCGCATATAGCGACGTAGCCCATAACGTCGCATTGACTTGCGAATGTCGCACATAGCGACGCAAGACCCTACGTCGCCTCTGACGTCGCAGCTGACGTCGCATCTGACGTCGCAGAACCTTAAAAACCTATGTTTTTCACTAAGTATTGACAACCGAATTTTACCACTCGATTTTAACCGAATTTGGATTTCGAATGCGTTTCCTTTAAAGCAAAGTAGTAGAAATAAAAATTTTCCAAGCTGACCTGGCAGCTCGACCCCAACCAGTGGCTCTGCCCCTTGGACCCCGCCAGGGGTTGCCACCCCTTGGACCCCGCTACCAGGGGCGCTGCCCCCGGACCCCCGTACAAAAAGGACCAAAATTCAGGTCCAATTTAACTTTTTAAATCGCATATTACATATGCGTATCAACGAAGTATTTGAGTATTATACATATATAAATATGTATTATTTATATATATATATATATATATATATATATATATATATATATATATATATATATATATATATCGCGAACGATTAGTTATAAATCGCATTTGAGAATAAATCAACAACGCGTAAAATAAAGTTATAAAAACTTTATTCCAAAACATTTCATTTTTTTATAAAATGTTCCAACTCGAAACCATTATTAATTATACGAATAAATATCACGAAATTTAAAAACATTAATTATTTTACGAATGGGTACGAAAACACGGGTATTTTATACATCAAATTGGGGAAACCAACCCACCAAAAAGATGGGCCGGCCTCCCCATTTCCCCCATTTTCTTTCCTTTTTCATTTTCATCACCAAACACACCCTTACACCTCTCTCTCTCTCTCGGATCTTCATCACCACCGCCGGACCACCACCGCCGCCGTCCAGCCACCACCGTCGTCACCATCATCAACAGCAACAACAAGCTTCCATCATCATCATCATCTTCCTCACCATCCTCTTCATCTCCATTTTTACCAAAAAGTAAGGATTTACTCACTCTCTCTCTAGAAATCGTTTCTCTTTCTATAAATTACTTAGATTACTTCAAAATACATGCTAGAAGCTTTCTATAACATCAAAACACCCAAAAATCGAGCCAAAACTCGATTTGGATCTTGAAATCGTCGAACAGACGACGACGTCGCATTCGGACCAAAAACAGTGCTGCGACGTCGCAGCCAACGTCGCAGCTCAACGTCGCAAATACCATGACGTCGCCTGGTGCGACGTCAGTCACAACGTCGCATGAAATTGCGAACGTCGCATATAGCGACGTAGCCCATAACGTCGCATTGACTTGCGAATGTCGCACATAGTGACGCAAGACCCTACGTCGCCTCTGACGTCGCAGCTGACGTCGCATCTGACGTCGCAGAACCTTAAAAACCTATGTTTTTCACTAAGTATTGACAACCGAATTTTACCACTCGATTTTAACCGAATTTGGATTTCGAATGCGTTTCCTTTAAAGCAAAGTAGTAGAAATAAAAATTTTCCAAGCTGACCTGGCAGCTCGACCCCAACCAGGGGCTCTGCCCCTTGGACCCCGCCAGGGGTTGCCACCCCTTGGACCCCGCTACCAGGGGCGCTGCCCCCGGACCCCCGTACACCATTCCCAGACTTCAACAACAAATGCATACATGAATAACTCGCTTAGACAAACTGATTTGTCTCATACTTATATAACTTCACGTGTTTAGGACACTAGGAGATTATACCTGGCACGACTTGCTACGCTAGGACGCTAGCTTCTCAGGTGAGTTTCATAGCCCCACTCTTTCAACTGTTTTACTGTTTTCGGGGTGAAACACATGTTCAACAACTGTTTTCGAATTATCTCAATAATCTCTTATAATTCACACTTATTCATATTACTGTATGTAATGCAAATGTGTAATACTTAGGAATTACACTCACCGGACTGTTTTGAGATAGTATCAATAATCAACCTCGATAGGTCACAACCGTACAATGTTAGTTTGTGGTATACGACTAACAAACACATAACTTGGTTTAGTTATCACCATACATTGACCATATTGTCGCGGAACAATATCACTATATATACTAGAACTGGTTAGTTCTACCTACATCGAACAACACCCACACATTCGCAGGATTAGTTTCCCTTTTAGAAACTAATATTGCCAGTACAGTTCGGAACCCCAATATACTTGCTTGGCTTTAGGCTAGAAGTATACAATAACCTCATATGTTAGTATAGATCCTTTATACTAATACAATTCAAATAGGTGATGAGTATTCATACCTAGGACCAATGTACTACTTAATATCTAAATATTTGCTTATACGTATTTAGATACATTCAATTATTTTCATGCGTGGCATGATTATTACCTACGTTGCCGATTCGACGAATATATATCCATATATATATATATATATATATATATATATATATATATGTATGTATATATTTATATATATATATATGTATCTTCATACTTGTACATCATCTTGAGCACTGGGTGCTATCTACAATATTACATATGTATATTAGTATACATACAACTATGCAACTACAACCATTCAAGTCGGGCATGTCGTTGTACTGTCGACTCTCAATTACATTAGCTAGTATGTCATAGTACTGCTAGCTCTACATTTCAACTATGCTCTCGAGCACTTCATAAACGATGCCGCGGTATTGCAGTAGGCACCAAACGATGCCACGGTAAAGTGGGCACAAAACGATGACACGGTATTGCAGTGGGCACAACTTCAATCAAATCAATGGATCGGCGAGTTATACTCGGGGTTCACAACAAGTTAACGGATCGGTGGTGCTGCCACGCGAGGCCGTTAGCTAAATTCAAGTCCGGGTTAGCTTATGCTAATCGGGTAAACGGACACGCTAAACGTACAAACATAGATCTGCGGATCTACAATCAGATGGTTGCTGTATGCACCATATTTCACATAATCAATGGATGCAACACCTCATATATTAAATCATAGTTCTGCGGAACTACAATTACTTGTTATCATATGACGCGGTTATACAATCAATTAATAATTATAGGCGTGTATTGCCTTATGTTTATCGACACAACTATTTGATAGGTATCAAGGCATGGAATGCCACAATTATATGTATATGTACTTAGGTACATGACTCGAACACTTAGGTATGAAATACCTCGATCAGACGTATACACATTGGTGTTACAAACTTCAATATAATACTAATCAACAAAGCTGAATTGGAAACGACTTTTCAAAACATACAAGATTTATACTTTATGTTTTCAACTGACAATCCTATGAACTCACCAGCTTTATAGCTGACCTGTTTTAGCATGTGTTCTCAGGTGCCCAGCAGGATTAGGATTACTACAAGATCTTACTAGCTCGAGTCGCATATTTTCAACAATTGAGACTACTCTACATTCACTTTTGTATTTTCAAATTATGTATTTGGAATTTACTGTCAAACTCATAACGTTGTAAACGTTCTATTTTGGGAAATGTATAATTATTTTCAAACGTCTCATTTAGAGTCGTTTATTATGTATCTTATGCTGTGATATTTGATTTGGTAACACCTGACCCGATCGCTTCCGCAAACCGAAATTTGAGGGTGTTACAGATTGGTATCAGAGCCTAAGGTTATAGTGAACTAGGTTGCATTTAGAGGGCCTAGACTATGACCGTTAGGCAGTATTCCTCGTTAGGTATGACTGGTTCAGGGATTACATCATACGAGTTTAATTTAACATAGCGTAGCTAACTATGTACAATTAAATAAAGATGATGCGATATCTGAAAGGGGTTATACTGGACCAGGAATGCGTAGTTGACTCTGATTTGTTATGTGCTAGACATCCTAGGCTATTATATGTACTGTAGGTATGTATGAATAGGCCTTACATGTGTAATACTTTTACGTACTTATATATATATTGAGTATATATATACAATCAATTCCGCTGAACCAATACATACTCGCGAAGAGGCACATCGCCGTCTTCCTAACTATCGCGACTCGACACCTTTCTCCATATGCACGCATAGGAGAATATCACATTTATCACTGAGCCTCGGGAAGGAGGTACAAATGTTATC
The DNA here is from genome assembly GCA_949592205.1 of Helichrysum umbraculigerum. Taxonomy (NCBI): domain Eukaryota; kingdom Viridiplantae; phylum Streptophyta; class Magnoliopsida; order Asterales; family Asteraceae; genus Helichrysum; species Helichrysum umbraculigerum. The sequence goes on from CATIUR010000002.1 coordinate 131,192,137, forward strand.
AATGGGAATGGAAACCCGCACATGCTAAACCTTCACGAAACTTAAAACAAACTGACAACTTTTAAATCTTGAACATATGGATCACAATTGGATTAGTGTCGACTAAGTCCACAACAAAATTATCTCGAATCACAACTTGATCACGTAGATCAACAAATTCAATCATGCGGTACTTTGACCCCTACATTTTTGCCTTTGTGTTACAACTGAGAAATTCGGACCTCAAACACATTTTCGCCTTGGGGCTACAAATCAAACAATACATGGTACGTAGTGCTACGATTTCAAGGTATGTTGATACCACAAGTTGAGCACGTTAGTGCAACCTTCACAGTACGTCGATACTACAATTATGGCATGTTGATGCCACACTCATAGTACAGGGGTACTACAATTTCAATGCCGCGGGCACTTTATTACAACACGTGGTGCTGCGTTTCATGGTACTTTGGTACTACAATTACAAAACATTAGTATTTCAATTACTGTGCTGATAGCACTGCATTATAGCACTAGGTGCTACTTCAATTATGCATGTAGACTTGTTATAGTTGCATGTACGACTTACATATATACATATACGTTTACTTAACTGGGCACGAGGTGCCACACCTGACCCTTATTATGTACATATACTTGTATAGTTACGTGTACACCACATATGTATATACGACCAATTAAGCATGTAATGCTTTAATCAATGAATACACAATGATGTCACCACACACATGGGTTGTGTTGGTGGACCCTGCTTCAACACCACCGAGGACACTGTAGTTGTCACATACACAGGCATGAATGGCCGTACGATATTCTAGTACTACGATATAGTCCATTGGACTACTCACAACAACATAGTCTTGGATTGACTACATATAAAACACAACTCGGTCATGGTACGACCACACCTAGAAACTACAACTCAACTGGTCACAACACTCGAAAAACATGAGATTCATGAGAACTTAACTAAAGAAAACTAGACAACGGTTACTTAAACTGTTGTACCAACAATACAAAAGGGCAGTGATACGCCTGCCACCTACAATATCAAAAACTTCAACGTCAAGGATCGTAGGATCCCGTGTATCATAAATTCCAACTCAAGTTAACTACTTATGTCATTGTAATAATCATCATCTTTGATTAAAGATCTCACACTTTGTCATTTCATTCTTGTTCAAGAATCATGCCTCCTAAACGACCAACTTTCACTCGAGCTGAGCAAGATCAAATCATTAATCAAGCAGTGACTGCGACTCTTGCTGCTCAGAACCAAGTAAAGCCTTGCACTTTTAGGGATTTCCTGAGGTGCGAGCCACCAAACTTCGTCGGAACTGAAGGAGCTGTCGGATTAATCCGATGGTTCGAGAAAATGGAATCTATATTTTGCGTTTGCAACTGCCCCGACGACTGCAAAGTCTTGTACGCCACATACACCCTCCAGGATGATGCCTCTACCTGGTGGAATTTTCACGCCCGAACGGTAGGAATTGACACTGCTCATGAACTTCCGTGGGAAGACCTGAAACGAATCATGAAGGGCAAGTATTGTCCCATCGAAGTACTTCACAAACTTGAGGACGAACTTTGGCACCTCACCGTAAAAGACAACGACATCGAATTCTACACCAACCGTTTTCAACAACTAGCACACCTTTGCCCAACCATAGTAAACCCTGAAAGTCAACAAATCGCAAGGTACACCGGTGGACTCCCACTACTAATTGAGGGAATGGTCACCGCCTCTAAACCCGCTACTATTGAAGAGGCCATTCGTATGGCCCACAGACTTATGGCACAGAGGGAACGACGCGAAACAACTGCAACTGAAAACAACCCAACAAAAGGGAATGGGGATCCCATCACTAGTCAAAATCCAACCAATCAACCTGAACCCTTGGGGTACTATGCTGTCGAACCCAACGAAAGACAAGGCTATGCGGGTAACAAACCATTTTGTCACGGCTGTAAACGTCATCATGACGGATTATGCGGATTACCCTGCGAAAGATGCCAACGATACGGACACGTAATCCGGGAGTGCAGAGTTCCCGCCAATCCCGACTCTCGAAGGATATGTTTCAAATGTAAAGAACCTGGTCATTACAAGAAGGACTGCCCAAAAAGACGCAAAATTCACTTAATCGACTCCGAGTAAATAAAATAAATCTCCAACGAAAATGTAAGTACAATTTCTCCTCGAAAACATAACCCTTCAATTATAGATTCGCTAAACGCGTACTTATTATCCCCAATATCATTTTATCAACCTAATGTTGATGACATCTTAGGGCTAGTTGATCTAGGCCCATATAAAACCCAAAGTTTGCTTTCAGCAGACCAATCGATAAAACACTCACCAACCAAACTCAATGTTTACTTTCAGTAGACTAATCGACCCAACGATAAATCGCTCAGCCCTGATATAATGACTTACAAAACCGTCACTATGTGACAACCATCTAGTCCCGAGTGGACTACGACGTAAACGGTTACCGAATAACCACAAAATAAACATACTCCAAACAAACAATATGGTCAGAATGTGATTACAATGATAAACCGCGAACCAGTCATGGATTGACTGCCCTTCAGCTCCATTATAAGACATGATATGTCTGCAATCTTTTCGACAAATTCTTCATACGTACATTGCTCCCTAGACTCCACGCGACCACGGCTTCACGCGAAATTTCGGGACGAAATTTTCATAACAGGGGGAGAATGTAACACCCGGTCAAAAAGGACCAAAATTCAGGTCCAATTTAACTTTTTAAATCGCATATTACATATGCGTATCAACGAAGTATTTGAGTATTATACATATATAAATATGTATTATTTATATATATATATATATATATATATATATATATATATATATATATATATATATATATATATATATATCGCGAACGATTAGTTATAAATCGCATTTGAGAATAAATCAACAACGCGTAAAATAAAGTTATAAAAACTTTATTCCAAAACATTTCATTTTTTTATAAAATGTTCCAACTCGAAACCATTATTAATTATACGAATAAATATCACGAAATTTAAAAACATTAATTATTTTACGAATGGGTACGAAAACACGGGTATTTTATACATCAAATTGGGGAAACCAACCCACCAAAAAGATGGGCCGGCCTCCCCATTTCCCCCATTTTCTTTCCTTTTTCATTTTCATCACCAAACACACCCTTACACCTCTCTCTCTCTCTCGGATCTTCATCACCACCGCCGGACCACCACCGCCGCCGTCCAGCCACCACCGTCGTCACCATCATCAACAGCAACAACAAGCTTCCATCATCATCATCATCTTCCTCACCATCCTCTTCATCTCCATTTTTACCAAAAAGTAAGGATTTACTCACTCTCTCTCTAGAAATCGTTTGTCTTTCTATAAATTACTTAGATTACTTCAAAATACATGCTAGAAGCTTTCTATAACATCAAAACACCCAAAAATCGAGCCAAAACTCGATTTGGATCTTGAAATCGTCGAACAGACGACGACGTCGCATTCGGACCAAAAACAGTGCTGCGACGTCGCAGCCAACGTCGCAGCTCAACGTCGCAAATACCATGACGTCGCCTGGTGCGACGTCAGTCACAACGTCGCATGAAATTGCGAACGTCGCATATAGCGACGTAGCCCATAACGTCGCATTGACTTGCGAATGTCGCACATAGTGACGCAAGACCCTACGTCGCCTCTGACGTCGCAGCTGACGTCGCATCTGACGTCGCAGAACCTTAAAAACCTATGTTTTTCACTAAGTATTGACAACCGAATTTTACCACTCGATTTTAACCGAATTTGGATTTCGAATGCGTTTCCTTTAAAGCAAAGTAGTAGAAATAAAAATTTTCCAAGCTGACCTGGCAGCTCGACCCCAACCAGGGGCTCTGCCCCTTGGACCCCGCCAGGGGTTGCCACCCCTTGGACCCCGCTACCAGGGGCGCTGCCCCCGGACCCCCGTACACCATTCCCAGACTTCAACAACAAATGCATACATGAATAACTCGCTTAGACAAACTGATTTGTCTCATACTTATATAACTTCACGTGTTTAGGACACTAGGAGATTATACCTGGCACGACTTGCTACGCTAGGACGCTAGCTTCTCAGGTGAGTTTCATAGCCCCACTCTTTCAACTGTTTTACTGTTTTCGGGGTGAAACACATGTTCAACAACTGTTTTCGAATTATCTCAATAATCTCTTATAATTCACACTTATTCATATTACTGTATGTAATGCAAATGTGTAATACTTAGGAATTACACTCACCGGACTGTTTTGAGATAGTATCAATAATCAACCTCGATAGGTCACAACCGTACAATGTTAGTTTGTGGTATACGACTAACAAACACATAACTTGGTTTAGTTATCACCATACATTGACCATATTGTCGCGGAACAATATCACTATATATACTAGAACTGGTTAGTTCTACCTACATCGAACAACACCCACACATTCGCAGGATTAGTTTCCCTTTTAGAAACTAATATTGCCAGTACAGTTCGGAACCCCAATATACTTGCTTGGCTTTAGGCTAGAAGTATACAATAACCTCATATGTTAGTATAGATCCTTTATACTAATACAATTCAAATAGGTGATGAGTATTCATACCTAGGACCAATGTACTACTTAATATCTAAATATTTGCTTATACGTATTTAGATACATTCAATTATTTTCATGCGTGGCATGATTATTACCTACGTTGCCGATTCGACGAATATATATCCATATATATATATATATATATATATATATATATGTATATATTTATATATATATATATATATATATGTATCTTCATACTTGTACATCATCTTGAGCACTGGGTGCTATCTACAATATTACATATGTATATTAGTATACATACAACTATGCAACTACAACCATTCAAGTCGGGCATGTCGTTGTACTGTCGACTCTCAATTACATTAGCTAGTATGTCATAGTACTGCTAGCTCTACATTTCAACTATGCTCTCGAGTACTTCATAAACGATGCCGCGGTATTGCAGTAGGCACCAAACGATGCCACGGTAAAGTGGGCACAAAACGATGCCACGGTATTGCAGTGGGCACAACTTCAATCAAATCAATGGATCGGCGAGTTATACTCGGGGTTCACAACAAGTTAACGGATCGGTGGTGCTGCCACGCGAGGCCGTTAGCTAAATTCAAGTCCGGGTTAGCTTATGCTAATCGGGTAAACGGACACGCTAAACGTACAAACATAGATCTGCGGATCTACAATCAGATGGTTGCTGTATGCACCATATTTCACATAATCAATGGATGCAACACCTCATATATTAAATCATAGTTCTGCGGAACTACAATTACTTGTTATCATATGACGCGGTCATACAATCAATTAATAATTATAGGCGTGTATTGCCTTATGTTTATCGACACAACTATTTGATAGGTATCAAGGCATGGAATGCCACAATTATATGTATATGTACTTAGGTACATGACTCGAACACTTAGGTATGAAATACCTCGATCAGACGTATACACATTGGTGTTACAAACTTCAATATAATACTAATCAACAAAGCTGAATTGGAAACGACTTTTCAAAACATACAAGATTTATACTTTATGTTTTCAACTGACAATCCTATGAACTCACCAGCTTTATAGCTGACCTGTTTTAGCATGTGTTCTCAGGTGCCCAGCAGGATTAGGATTACTACAAGATCTTACTAGCTCGAGTCGCATATTTTCAACAATTGGGACTACTCTACATTCACTTTTGTATTTTCAAATTATGTATTTGGAATTTACTGTCAAACTCATAACGTTGTAAACGTTCTATTTTGGGAAATGTATAATTATTTTCAAACGTCTCATTTAGAGTCGTTCATTATGTATCTTATGCTGTGATATTTGATTTGGTAACACCCGACCCGATCGCTTCCGCAAACCGAAATTTGAGGGTGTTACATATATTATGGTCTCATAAATGTGTATTATAATACATATAAAAGATCAAATGCATGACAAATAAATTAAACTTTTATACTTTAAACACCATAACATCAATTCATACTTATCATAGCGACTTAGATTACTATATTTGTTATTAAAGATATAGATTTTCACATGATAAACTATTTTAGTTTAAGAATTGAATAGTTTTACGCGTAGTAATTGATTAAATGATAAACCTATTAACCTTTTATTGGACAAAATTCAAACAATTTATATTTTGTTAACTCATAGTATCATCTTAAGTAAGATCGGATCGAATCGAGATCGTAATATCATATGCTCAAATCGACATAAGATCGGGATCCTAAGCAGATCCTATGATTTTAAGATCTTATGTAAGATCAGGATCATTTTCGTTTACGGGGATCGTAAAATTGCAAATGTTAAGATCAAGATTGAAATCTTTCATCAACTATGGATTGCCCTTTGAGGTGGTTGGTTTAACCATGTGAGCCCATTAACAGCCCAATAGGAAGAATAATTCGTTCATAAAACAATAATAGCTGGTGGTATAGGCCAAAAATCTAGCTTTGGACTTTGAAAGTTTGAAGTCGAATGGAATTAATTGATTCATGCCTTTTCATATTTTTTACGTGCTACAACGGGCATTTGATTATAAGAATTTATTTATAAAACCGAGCTTTCTAATTCTGTCACAAAATAAAATGTAAAATAATTAGGTGATGGTACACTTATTTTTCAATATTGGTAATTTTGTGTTTTTGGAGTTTGTTATTATTTATAAGGGAAGATGACATATGTAATACATGATTAACTCTAAATGACTTAGTTTGAAACATGTATTAATTTTTTTTTTTTTTTTTTAATTTTGTTATTATTTCAAGTGTCATTTGACACGATGAAATGATCAAGAGGATTAGTTGTGTTTTGAGGGAAAGGGAAAAAGTTAATATCCATCACGAATTATCTTTAAGTTACCCATCAAAATTTCAATAACTAATTTATCGGTAAATATTAATGAATATTAATCAAAATCGATGATATTAATAAAATATTCACGAATAAATGACGTTTTTAAGTCATAACTGTTGGGTTTTCTATTCTCTAATTAGATTATTATGTACGCAACGAAAAAACAATAATTTTATAATCTAAGGCGATTAGAAAACTAAAACCCTAAAGGAAATTAACTTTAATAAAATAGTGCAATAAACAAAACAGATAAATAAATAAAACACTAACCTTAGAGAAAACCACTTTCTCACACGCAGACCGCCTAGCAGAGCTTCCTTACTTGGAGGCAAGTATCCAAACTAGAATACCTCTAATGCTTCATAGCCAAGAACCCCAGAGAAAGAAGAATTTTCGACTTCCCAGTGAAAATTCGTATAAAATCATATATCATAAAGTATAGGCTTGACCCCTATTTATACAAGGAGTGAAAACCCTCGGTTTTGCTGAATTCGGCATCCAACCGTCGGTTGGACCTTCCAACCTGCGGTCGGACCTTCCAACCTGCGGTCGGACCTTCCAACCTGCGGTTAGGCTCCGCGTGCTCCACCGCCTTCAAAACCCTAATCCCAACTCGAGGTTGGATTGATTTCTAGAATCTTCAGCCATTTTAATTACTTTTGATTTCTAATTAGATTAAAATAAATTAATAAACCAAATAATTAAATATAATATTAATACCAATTAATATTATTCCTTAATCTTTCTCTTGACTGTTCATTGAGGGCAACCCAAAAAGGACTTTACTTTTAATGATAGTCTTACCAATTAGTTATGATATTGGACACTATTCCAACAGTCTTCCACTTGGACAAATCATCAACTATTATTGGTCTAAGTCTCTATCTTATTAACTAAGTAAAGAGTGCCATCCAATGCTACTGCCGAACTCTGATTCATATCTTAGAGTCAGCCCTTTAGATAAGTGATCAACTATTCCTTTGTTCTACTGATATCGTATAAATCGAGACATGGATTTTAATCAATCTCAAGATTCATTTATTTTTCTGATCTCTGATTATTTCGACTTATATGAGACTACTGATTTTGCGCATATCAACTTAGTCCCAGCTAGGCCTAGCACTTTAGAGTCAAACTTTAATCATCAGAGGGCACATGATATCGCTTTTCCATTTAAGGCAAAAGGAACAAATAAATTTCGCATACATAGTACTAGTCAACTCATCGTGTCATACCTAGCGTATCCTTTATGACTGGCATTTACGCACAGCATTTGAATAAACTAAAGTATAACAGACTTGAAAACTAGAAACTCAATGTATCTCCATTTTAAGAATAGAGGATATTATCATCTTAAAATCACTCGTGATTTGATCCCTGAAGTGATCTCTTTAAGTATGAGTTTCTCCTATACTTAAATCTCCATTAAGCATTCATGAGTGTTGCAGCATTCTCCATGCTATGTCTAATCTTCATAGACAATCTACTGACACTCCATGACAGTCTTAATTCACTACTTACTTCCTGGAGTATGAACGACTAAGGAGGTTTTAGTAAAGCTAATTACTCGGGAAGTGATTTCTAAACATGCAAAAGTGAAACACAACGACAAACAATAGTAAATGGTAAAACTACTTCTAATAAATAAATCTCCATTATTTAATCACCAAATCTATAACAATTTCTATCATTGTTTACATTGTTTCAAATTCAAACTAACAACTAAAATTTTACATTATCTCTTAAACCTATGCTCCTAGCATGTTCATCATGTTTGAACTTTCTTAGTGGCTTTGTGAACTGGTCAGCTGGATTATCCTCTGATCTTATGCTCTTCACAATTACGTGTCCTTCTTCGACTTTCCTTCGAAAAAATGGTACTTTCTTTCAATGTGTTTTGACTTTCTGGAATAACTCCAAGATCTCCAATGAAATTCTTCATCCAAATATGTGACACTCCTCCAATTTAGGTATCATTATACCTCTAATCTCATGCATTCTCACGCTAATTCCCTCCACAAAAACCAAACTAAACAAATGATGTGATATAAGTCTGGCGAGCCCACGACTTTTGTACAAAAGTATTATGAAAATTTATAATTATTTATAATTATAAATCAAAAGGGTACGAAACAAAATCGGGAGGAACCCGACAAAACAAACACAATCGTTGGTGATACAAAAAGTTCAGAAAGAACTCGAAGACATTTTCGAATAAATTCTATTCGAAATTATTATATGGATTGGTTGAAACAAAACTGAAACGAAAAATATATACACGTTTTATATAAAACGTCTTGAGCGCGACTGGTACAATACTAAAATGTACTCAACAATTAAAAATAATAAAATTTTTATTTTTATTATTCATTACAAAGTATTTGAAGAAATACCTCAAATTGGATTTACATATATTAGATGTAAAAATACATTTAATTGGACCCGTACACGGAATTAACGGGCTAAAATACCAAAAC